>OZ012626.1:6349745-6949745 GCA_963942485.1 Pediacus dermestoides
GGAGGAGGGAAAACTTCATATGTTATTTATACCCCCATCAAACCCAATTATAAAACGATTTTGTTCTACTCAAAATACTCTGATGTTAGGACTAGGTATTATTTAATACTTTATTGAAAAGGCATGAATCCTGTTGTAACTAAGTATTATTATATATATTACTACAGATGTACTTAAGAATTATCTTTAGCTAAATGGATCAAAATAAAAATATATAAAAAATTATTGTAGCCAAATTGCCATAGGTATTAAGGAGATATCCTTAGTCCAGTATACGAGCATGAAAATTAGATGCAGGCTGATATTTGGCAAGCACGTGTATTAGAATTATTGCAATGTCTCCGCAAAAAGTCTTCTAAAAGCTCTCGTCGCCTTCAGGAGTTTTAGCACTCCAAACATGGTTTTTCGATAATAACTAAATACATTTTAAATTTACGAAAAATCGTCGCCAGGCAAAAATTCAAAAAATCATTATTATATATTTACATTTTATTTTTGCTTTTTATAAAAGCTTTAATCTAAAAATAAGGATATACAACTCTTTATTTTTCCTAAATATTATTTGTAAATTATTTGTCCTCTCTAAAAATAATTTATTTGGGCTTTTTCAGAGCATCTACCTACAGATAGGGTAAACTCGCACATACAGCCTACAACTAAAATAAAAACGTACTAAATTAAAAGTCTAATACCTACTCACAGTAAATCGACACAAGAGCTTTCAAAGTTTATACATACCTAGACATGGAGATGTCTATCATAAATATGGTGAATGCGCCGGTGCAAATTATACTTTTACCAATTTTAAGTTATTTGCAGAGTTGTAATTTAACAAATTAAAAATTGATATATCAATTTCTTGCTTAGGAAGTTCTCTACAAATAAGGAACGAATATTTTCTTCATAGGATTGACCATAAGCGAGCTATCTTGACTCAAACCTCTTCGTCCCTTTATTTCTTATATTTAACGGATAATAATTTTTCTATTGTTGACTCCAAAACAAAAAGTTATTAATAAAAATTCTAGAGAGTTTTATTCTCTACATAAATTGTTCTAATGCATTTTTTCGTGGGATCAACTGGAATCGAAAACATTCCTAAAATCTGCTTACAGTTTTATGTTCGACGAATAACGGAGCTTCCACCATTTTTTGGAAGGTGAAACTCCCTATTCGATGTACTAAATGCATTTTAACACATCATAAACTGAACCTGTGACTAGTATACTTTTTTTACGTGGTAATATGAATGTTTACTCGGAAATTACTCTTTAATGTTTTGAATACACCTGAACATTTAGTATAAAAATAAAAATAAACTCTAGGAAAATTAATATATGTACTACATACAGCACTTTTATCTTTTATAATCTACCACACACATAACTTTTAATATTTACTTGGCTTCCCCTCTAATTAAATATGTTATAAAATTAATTAAATAATTTTATGACTTAATATTTTTAAACCACGTTTTACGTATACAATAACTTGGATTTAATGTGTAACTACAGCGCTGAAAGCATTGTTAAAATTTAATGGTACTCCAAACATTGCTGACATAGTATTTAATCAGGAAAAGCCATTAAGCAAGCTTTAAGTGAACCACTTCAATGATGACAATCTGTGAAAATATTTTACACTGTGCCCCTTTTGGAAAATTAGACTGTTTAATTAGCAAATTGTACAGCAATCTTCATATCTTAGGTGTAAAAAGTACAGAGATTAACTCTATTGTTTCGTTATCTCCCGACTATTCTTAATTAATTTCGACAAACACAAGGCAGTTAAGTATTGCGCACTAATCGACTAAAGTACCAGGCGGAGATTTGTGTAGTTCGAAATATTTATTGTCTAAAAATTGTTATTTTATTAGGTATAATTACGAGAAGGAAAATAAAGTAATTGCTGCAAGAATTTCTTCAACAACAAATAATATTGTGTTTTTTGGAACAAGAGTAAATAAAATAATGAAATAGTAATGAAATTTACTGATTCTCACAAAGTTTACGACGAAAACGTATAGGAAATGCTTCTAGGTCGGAAAGAGCCAACTTAATGAGAACTTGGCTGTAATTAAAGGCAGAAACCAACGTGACACTTCAGAATACGTAATTAGTGCCTATATGTTACATTAAATTGAAAACACACCAGCTGATTAACGAGAAATTTTTCTCCAACAGTTTTCTCCATTTTTTATTCGTCTGCAAGGTGCTGTAAGCAAACCTATCGGAATCCAATGAACCTCGTTTCATTTTATTACGATGAAACTGACCCATAAAACAAGAAGAGAAAAAAGTTTGGCGCCCGTGAATTTAATAATATTAGGAAAGGTTGTCCATTTTGCAGATGAAAGGTTGCTTGTTGGGGTAAATATGATTACATTAACGTCACAAAGTACTATGAGAGCTTTGAATTGATTCAAAGGGCATGCGGGCGGAGCGGTTTCGTAAAGTTGCCATCTTTTCTCAAAGTTTGTTGTGTATTTTACTGTTGGCGACAAACACCTGCGTAGGTTTACTGATGTCAATAGAAACCGATATTTCTTTGAGCTTTTTGTGCCTAATTTGTTATTTCAGCAGACTGTTTTACAACACCTCAACTTGTAAATAATTTGTCTTTTATAGAGCTTATTTAACTCGGTCTCGGTTTGGAACTTTTCACTTCCATTAACTTCAATGGTAATTATACAGATGATTAAATTCACTTCCTTATATAAAAAACTTATTGACTAATCAGCTAAATATGTATAGAAATATTTAAGCAATAAATTTGAATATCAATTATTGCTATAAAACCTGAAATAACGATTACTGTAAATTATAATTTACAGAAATTATGTTCAATGACAATAGTTAGTTATTTTAACTTTTATGTTTGTCATGAATAATGTAGATATCTGTGGAAATAACAAGAATATAATTTTAATACTTACTCAGAATTTCTTAATATTCTTACGAAACTAAACTTTTTTATATTAAAAGTTGCTTAAGTTATTGATAGAAATTGAAACCCAACCGAAAAAGCGCATTTATCTCTGGAGATAAAAACAAATTTTCTGATTATTTCAACATGGCCAACTATTCCACAGATGATTCAGTAATGCGGAGTGCGGCGATAAGGCAGAGGCCGAAGAGGCAGAAGCCGAAGATAATATGGCTTCCTGCCAATTCTCTTAGTTTAGACAACAAATCAAAGGTTTACTACTGTTTTTGTATCTATCAATCAATCACAACAAATTGCCGGAGGGTGCGCTTGGACTGTTATTTTAGTTACAATGGCTCAATGAGGATTTTTCTCTCCAGCATACTGGTTCATAATTCTTGTAAAAATCTAAAATCAATTCCTGGTGGATGTTTTTGTACAGTAAATCTCCAAAGTTAAATCTACTTTACTTTAGGCTTCAGTTTGTTTATGCTTTCCACTAATTTGATTTTACATCGAAAAGTTATTTTTAGAATGCTAATGATTGTTTACTCATGCACCTGTGGGAAGAAGTGCTCATAATTCTCCTAGTCATTTTTCAGGTAGGTAGGTTGTACGAAAAATAAAAATAAAAGTCAAAAGTTATTTTCTTTTCTCGCCATTCACTATTTATTCGTTCTATTTTCCATATTCTATAAATGAAATTTACTTATTCAAATTAAATTTCCGAAAAGCTGAAGTTGCTGAAAGATATGTCTGTTATCAAGTTTGAAAAATGTGTGTTTATATTGACTCCGGTTAAGATTCCACCAACGTAGAACGCAAAAGTCAAGTTGTGAAAGAATAAAAATGACTCCACATAAAAATACCCAACATACTGTGGCACAAAACGCACACTTGTCTACTATTTCCAAACCTACAGTGGCATACGAATTAGGAAATATTCTGGCAGAATATCTCTCGAGAGCGTCACAAATAAAGGAAAACAATAATATTGCAGTTTGGCTCGCCTACAAAATCAACAATCCAATAGAAACACAATGCCACTCCAAAAACTAATCACAGGCCGCGCGGCTTTCGGATTAACTTCAATATACACATCAATATAGCTCTGATTGCTACACTTGACAATACTAATGATAAATTACTTTCGATATTAACATTTTCGAAGACTCAAAAGCGACAGGTTTGTAACGATCTTTTCTAATATAATTAAAATAGTTTTTACTGAAGCTTTCTAGAAAATTTAATTGGATGTTTGACGGGATTTTAACCAATATCGAGATAATTTTGATGTAAAATTAATAGTAGTTTTCATTGATTATTGTATTATTGTCAAGTAGTTTATCAATCACATTTTCTTTTAATATTTAATAGAGGTTCATGGAATGTACACTGAAATATTAACCGCGAATCGGTTTAACCATTACACTGAATTATTATTACAATTAGTAGGTAGGGACATTGATTCTCTACCTAACTAAGTAGGTAAAATCCATATGTAAAAATAATTTTCAATTTTAGATATTTATGGTACTTTCTATTCTGACCTTATTTTAGTTACTTTATTTTTTCTTCACATGTATATGGTGCATTTCATTATTTGGTATTCCAAATATTAATTTAGGTAAGAAGTTTATGTTTATTGTTTACCTTAACAAACAATTCTTTAATTTCGATTTTTTATGATGCTTATTGAGGAATGATAGCACTTATTCTAATGAAGCCAGTATCATCACTGACGAAACGTCTTATACTATTTTATATAAAGATTTACTTAACAATTCTAGTTTTTCATTTATTTTTGAAAAATTATATAATTTGCTTATTATTCTTTTCACGAGGAAATCTCTAAATATTACCTCGTATTTCCTAGGACTTCTTTCAGATTACCTCAAGATCTTTAAGTTTCCTGAGATAAAAAAAACCTGTGGGACTAGAAGAAATCCCCACTGAATTATTTAAGTTCTGGGTAATAATATGTATAGCGTGTTTTTTTAAATTTGGCCTCGAAGTTGGCGTTAAACAGTCGATTATGAATTAACTGACGCGTCATTCCATTCATAAAAGACTCTTCAACGCCAACTTCGACGCCAAATATAAAAAAACACCTGTTATCACGACCTTGACAAAATTTTTTAAAATGATCTTTCAGTCAGTAATTGGAAGTTTTACCAAAGCACTTGCGCTAATTAAAGATCATAAATTTGAAGAAACGTCCTTAAAATAACTCTTTCGGATACTGAAAATCGTAGTTCAGTCCTTAATCTCCACAAATCTCGCATTTTCAGATATTCGTAACATTTTTCGATGGAAATCGTTACGGATTAAACAATTTAATCAGGTTCCTGTTAAAAATTTGGTATAGCTGTGCCAAGCCAAATTGTGGACTGAAAAAACAGGACCTTAAACACAGCAATGATTAATTATTGGAATTGTTGTTCTTTTACGAGGGCAAAATAAATAAACACAATCTCAATGCGATTCTGAGGAACACATTTAGACTCTTACTGGATAAAAGAATATAAAACACTTTCTAGCTGATAATTTATTTTGAATTGCAATTAAAATTTGAAAAGATTCTCCATCAGAAAACTGTAATTACAAATTACTAAAGTTAAATAAAAGGAACTTGACAATTTCATTTAACGTACACTTTTGAAAGAAATAAATCTTTCTTATTGTTCTAAATAACACTGAACTTCATAATTTAGTTAAAACTTTTCAACACAATGGCCTCCAAAGTATAACGAAAGAAACTTTCTAAGTCTTTGTCATTATTAATACTTCTTTTCTGTCCTGCTATACGGCTCTACGACTCTCCTATGTTGAACAAAATTCCTTTTCTAAGCCCTTTTTGTATCAATGTGTCACTGTGTGCTCCAAACATTTTCTTAGGAACTAAATAAGTAAAATTAAACTTCCGTATTGTTTTCGTCTTTACGAGAGTAGTTTTCTTTATTCAAAGACAATTTACTGCAAGTACGAATAAAGCTTGTCAGGCAATTTCTTATGGAAAATTATTGAGTTACTATTATGAAGTTCGTCAAAACAAATCAAGGTAGATATCTATATATTCTCCTTAGGCAAAATTTGAAACACGAATCTTATTTCGTAAACTTGATACGTGTTCAGCATACAAAATGTCTGACGTATTTTTCCTTTCTGTTTATTTTATACGTTTTAATACATTACTAAGAAAATATTTTTCTTGCAAACTGAGTATATGCAATAATACAATAATATTTTCAGAGAGTTGCATACTGGAATCGTTTCTACTGCCATCTTTATTAAAATATGTCATACGTTTAAAAATGTAGGAACAGGTTCTTCACAAGCAGAGTAAAAGGGGAGATTCGTGAGATCTCGAATTGGGCATATCTCATATAATCAGTTAATCATCGATGGAAATTTTGTTCTGGATAAAAAGTCACACGTTTTCTAATAATTATATTACCTTATAAAATAATCATTACCGCATTTTGTATCGTCAATTTTTAAATAATTAGTAAAATAGGTGAAACAAATATTTACAAGAACAAGTTTTCTATAACCCTAAATCATAAATTGGTCTTAAATTTTGCGATTCTTTTTTTTTCTGCAAATAACTATTCGACAACGTATGCATCACAATTCCATAACATAAATTTCAGTGATAAATACATTCACAGGTCATCAAACGAAACACAAAGAAAGTATGGATTTTGGGCTGTAATCTTATGTTTACCGAAATCCGGGCATGTTATTGGTCATTTGTTCGGAACTTTTATAGCCAGGACAAACACTAACAGCCGAGTAGACTCCATATTGACCAGTTTTTGCTACTTTGTTATGGGTAGATTGTTTTATAGGCTATGTTTAAAAACTTTTATAACAACAAAGGAAGAAAAAATATATCTGCTGACGTTAAGGATATGTAATCTTACATCCGCTGCACATCCCAAAAATATTAGCCATATAAATATTTATGTGTTTGTGCGGTTTATATGATATGTATAGCCATTCTAGGTGATTGTAAACGCTTTTATGATCAGCATCAAAATTTTAAATTGATTTTTGTACACTACATACATTCCTTACAAAACTACTGCTATATAATTCAGTGAATTAAATTCTGTTGTGAAATTTTAATAACAAGTAAAATTAAAATATATGAAAACTTTTCTAATTTCGTCTAAATCCTACTTTAATCAACAGAAAAAAAAACTTTTCTGCGATAATAGCATATGCAACACTTTACAAAGAAAAAGCTTTTGGATTTTAGCCTAATGCAATAATGTCAGCGATGTCTTCGTAATACTTGAGTATATTGGCGAAAACTGTTGGCATCCTCTTTTGACCATTTTGCATTATCTTTGACCCCTCATACAAACTCACACCTATCAAATATTCATAATTATCTAATCCAATCACTGCAGGATTCCCTTGACCTTTCGGTGTTGTCCAACCTTTAGTTTCCACGGCACAAAACACCATTTCATCAATATCTGGATAAAAAGTCTGACATTCTGCCTGGCTAATAAGCTTGTATTCGTGCGATTTCAACTCGTGTCCATTTTCCGGCCATCCACTGGTGAAAGTATAGACCTCTTCTATCGAAGAGTTCGAAAAATCCAATATTCGTTTATTCAATAATGGTATTGTAATAGGCATGAGTTTTGGAGTCAATATTGGTGCTTCCTCTAGTACAACCAATATAGGAATTAGAGGGAAAGTAGAACTACCGTTATGTCCATAGGTGTGTAAAGCTTTGACGGAATATCGATACGGATCAAATAGGGATAAATCGTGGGCACCTAAAATAACCTCTAATTGATTGAGATCCCTTGGTATGCATTCCGAAGAGGTAATGATGTATTGACCATTAATATAATCTTGATTACCAGGAGTATCAATGTGGATAAGAGCACCACCACAAAAGTTATTTGGAGATTTCAAGGCCACGTGATAAGGACGAATGTGCGGATAGAGGAAACCTTCAAGCGTTTCATGGATGAATCGGTTTTCCTTTTGCCAGTTTTTATTCTAGAAAAATCATAAGAAACGATCTTATCTCTTCATATAATATATAACATGACTTACTATGATTTCCGGCATTTTCGGAAATACTTGAAGAATTTTTATGGTTGTAAAAAGCAAAATGTACAGAGGTTTGATAGCTTGCATTTCAACAATTTCTGATATTAAACTATTATTATTGATACCCAATAGCGAGCCCAATAGGTAATGTCTTTGGTGGTAATTTCGTAATGATCGAACTAACTTGATAAAAGCTCTGAAAGACAATGAGCTTTTAGTATTAGTAGTTTCAAAGGACAAACTTTTGTTTTAAATATGCCCAGCAAAATAATGACTATCTTTATTGATTTGTTATTACCTATAAACGTGTTTTTATTACACAATTATAAAATCTTTGGCTTCTTATGTTAACCAATTAAACGCTTGAATTTCAATTAAATTCTTATAATAGAAAGATATAATAATTTCTGATAGAGTTGGTCTAGATGTTGACGTTTCGGAACATAAACTTAAAGTAGTAAAGTTGAAATTTTAGTGGTACGTCTTTCCACAAATATTTTTTAAAATTATTTATATAAATATATTCAAATAGAAAATAAACAAACTTTCCTAAGAGAGTTTATGATTCCTCCATTTTATTTACTTATAAATAGAAAATAGATAAACATATCAAATTGGCTAACAATGTACCCTCTTGCCTAGGAACACAATGAAATCGTAGTGGAGAAGTATATTGTGGATAGTTTATTTTCGAATAAGTTATATCCGTTGAGGGAGTAGCAATTGTGGTAGCGAAATGGCTAGTTATCTAGCGTCTTTCAAGGCACATTCTCATGTATCACAGACGCTGTACAATACAGTATATTCTGCTTTTTGGTATATTAGTATTATCTTGCGTTGTCATTATTTTTTATAACTTTCTTTAGATTTTTTTTAAGAAAAACTCTAAGAAAAATATAAGGACATAGAGACAAACACAAAGATAACCCACGCGACAAAGAGAGAATCTTGTTTATTCTGAAATTAGCGACATAATTTTGCTTCGTCATCCTTGCCAATTTTGTTATACAGGCTGTTTCGTGTAACATGGGATTTAATGAATGGTGTGCATTATTTTATTTTATTTTTTCAATCATAGAGATTGCATTTTTCATATTCAGTTTAAAATATTCATGAATTTTAATCTGTTGCTTAGTCACCGATTTTAATTTTATTATAATTTCGATAAAAATTCTATTTATGGTAAATAAACTAAAGACTTCTATAGATTATTATACATGTAAGTAAATGCCAACTAGCCTACTGCTAAGACAAGGACAGGGAACAGAGCGCGGTGTCTCCGTCTCACGCAGTCGTTGAACTAGTTGGATTTGCTTATCTGTATATATAGAAGATTCCTCATGGTAAATTGATTTCCATAAAATATTATTATTATTATGATATAAATGCACTTCATGCATACCTATAATTATATTACCAAAGTAAAGCAAGTACGTACTCAGCTTGTTGGTGTGATGGTAGTGGATATTAGGGATCCCAACGATATCTGATGTCCAAAGAGATAAGATGCATGTAATGGAACATCAGCACTTGTGCTGACCAGCAAACATTAAGCTTTTGTAAATCCTATAATCCCATTCGTTTCACCCCTAATTAAAACCTTAAAGATATTAATTCGCTAATGAGGGTTAATTTAGAAAATGGAAACACGTGGCACTAGGAAGAATTTTAAATTAATCAGAATAAAAATACTTTACTTAGCACCAAGTTTAGAAATAATAAATAACAGTGTTATTAAAGTTAATCGTGACAGTTAATTAGATTAAGGAGATTTAACTATATTTTTAAAATTTTTCAATATCTAAGGAATCTAAGCCATAAATTTCGAAGGGTAAGCAAGATAATTCTGAAGAATTTCGGACTAAGCAAATTATAACTTTCATAAATTTCAAATTATGAAAAAGGCGTTAACCAATATTATCTCCAATATTATTATTATTAACTAATTATAAGATCACACAATAAATTTGGGGATTAAATTAAAAGAGAGTCCTTCAATCAATTTAGAAAATCTACGTTAGAAACATACGCGGATGAAATTAACAATTTCAAAAGTTCCGATCAACAAGAAAGCGAAACTTTTGTGCCAAGTTGTACAACTAATTTTCATAATCTTTAGATCCCACCCTTAATCTCCCAGACGATATTCTATATATAAATTGTAATTACAAACTGTTTCCCTTTTATTTAGTATTAAATTACCGACGGGGTTTTTCTGGTTCATATTTCCAAGGGTTGTTATATTTCTATTCTTATAGCCATTTAATACTTCAACATTTGTTTACTTTGAATATAATATTTCAAGTCGATCGGCACTTGCAGATTAGTGATAAAAAGGAAATGCTTTTTGACACATTTATATCGTATTTTCCAGTAAATTTAAAACAGATATTTTTAAATGTTTTTTCCCAGTATCCTCGACGGATCCTTGAAGATTTGCAGGATAAAATATTCAAATTATAAATTATCAATATCGTATTTGTATTCAAAAAACGGTTTTATACACAACGTTGAAGAACAACTTATCTACTTCCAAATGTATGGAGCACGGAAAATGTTTTTAAAGATTCAAACCTGAAAACTTAAGTTGGTCCTGCAAACTGTTTTATTCATCTGTTTCGCCACCACTAGGCACATTTTACGATCAGCATTAAACTAAAGTTTTACATACACCCCGACTTGTTATTTTTCGTATATACTGACAAAAATTTACACTTTTTCACCGACATAAAATGATGTATTGGTTTTCTGTGTAGAACTTTTCACTTAAGAATTACAGAAAGAGGATACATTTGACTTTTCAGCATGAAAATTTCGGAGGTGAAAGCTCATGGAATTACCATAATATTTGATCCTTTAAGTGAATGAATATGTAACAAGGATATACGGCAAGGCATTTAAATGAAAAGTGAATTTCAGTGAAACAGGAATGTTTGGCCTAAATACTCGTATATTATGTCCTTGTAATTCAATATCTAGTTTTTATTTTGATAATGATTTAAGAATGTTTTAGAAACGTAATTTTAATATATAAAAGTATTGACGAAGTACCGCGTTCCATTTGGTATAAATAAATTGCTCTTTCGTTTTTATAAGCCGTAATATTTCACAGGCGAACACGCATTCAAATTCACTGTATGAAAAATGCGAGCGGCAATTCAAGAAATTGGAATTTTCTCATATTCCAAAATCAATTTATGTTAATGCGATTATACATTTTCTTTGTCGATTTGACGAACGTTTTAAGCTCAAGTACGAGAAACGAAAGGCGTTATAGAAATTCGTCTTGACAACGCTGATGTTCTTTAAAATATACCGCATCACTCCACCCTCTCCATCATCATGAAAAAGTCTCCAGCCAAATAATTATTATGCTAACCGCATTTCCTAAATTAAACAAAAATATTTACGAGCTGAAAAAACATCCACACCGCATAAATAAAGCTTATTTTATAATTTTCCTAAATACTTAAGAAATAATTGGTTTTCTTAAAATCTTTTCAATTAATATTAAAATCGAGTTAGTCACACTGGGTTTATTTAAAAAAAGAGAAGACATTTAAAACTTTCAGTTAAAGTATTCGCATGAATGGTTTCTTTGAATAAAATTCAGCGTTTTTATTAACGAATATCATTATGAGAAAAAACCTAAGGGACTTTCAACGGACGAATGAAAATCTTTGATTGAAATATAAAATTGTTTGGAGGATTTGACGCTAATCCTTAAACTTATTTGGGAGTTCTTTCATACCAATCAAAGGTCAACAAAAAATAAAAATAGTAGTTTCCTTTAACTACGTCAATAACTAGTAAAATATTGGCATCTTTATTAATAATTTATAAAATATAATATAAAAGCTGTGTAACTACAATGTAATAAATAAGCCAGCTAGATAATAATTCAATTTAACAGTCTGAATGAAAACGTTGAAAGGTTTGAAATCAAGTAACATAAGCAACGTCATGTGATTTATCTTTATGAAACAGCTAGATTTAATTTAGAAATTTAGTTTAGAGGTAGCAGGAGCTGGTTGGAGTGGTATGCATATTCATCAGAATCAAACACGTAGGAAGGCAGTTTAGAGGAAGATGAAAGCTCCTCCATCATAACTGAAATCATTCGTTGAAAAGCAGAGGGGGTACACACAGCATAAAGATTAATTTATGATCTGTTTGACGATAAATGTGCATTAGATGCGATACTATAGATTCGACAGCCGAAGGTAGCGTAATCCAATTTGCAAAGATTATGCGCGGTTAGAAGGATAATAACAGGAGCTCATACCTGATGGTGTGGTTCGTCTTTAAAACACCCTTCCGCCATAATTGAAACTATCTATCTGCATGCGGACTACCTGCTAATATAATTGCACGTCATTGGTAAATTTATGGTAAATAGAACGTATATCTGCTATAATTAATACATAATTGTGTTTCTAATGCTATTACACGGTTTGAATCATCAAGGCAATTATGACATACTTAGTCATGACTCATGCTTCTGCATCAAAATATAATTGATATTTACATCTATAGGTACGTAGGTATTAAAATTTCCAAATTCTATATGCATACATCAACTAATAATAATTAATATGTAGGTAAAAGGCTTCAGCTATAAATTAATCCTTCTTTCCCAGTATAAACCATGTTATAAAGGGTTGCAATTTCAAGTTCTGTGTTGCGGAAGTTTGTTGGTAAAAGTCCGCAAGAGTTATTTTAATTAAAGTTGGCTTTAGTTGGATGTTTGGAAGACTGGTGGCAAAAGGTTATAAATTCATATTAGTTTGCTATTTAGCCTGTATATTGATAGCTGATAAGCGACTTGAGACAGATATTAATAACCGGTAATAATTGCACGATCAGGAACCGTTTTTAATTACATTCCACGACGTTAATAACGTGCTGCTAACAAGTCGCCCTATCTATTAGACACGCCCTAACTTTGACCCAAGTCTTATGTAGTCACATATCAGTTATCACCAATAATAATTCTGTGCTCATATTGAAATTCTGAGGTTTCAAGGAATTTCTTCAACTTTATAACAGTTTACATAATTATAATTAGCTGTAATTTCTATTATTCACATGTAATCTTTGAGTGCTTACTTTATGTGGAAACGAAAAAGTCATAATATGATTTTCTTATTCTATACAATCCGCCACTTGATGGCACTTGTGGACTTTAAACAATTAAAAATATGAATATGCAAGCTGGGAACTATAACCTACATAATAAAGCGTCACAAAGATGTACCTTTATTTTTGCAGACTCCTTGTGAGTATAATAATAATAAATTATTAGGTTATAGGAGTATAAGTTTTTAAAATAAATTAGCTTCTCCCGAAATTAATTCTAGTTTCCTTTTCTTTGAATTGTGACAACAACAAAATGTTCAAATATATAAAAGTGATAACTTGTACTAGATACAAATCTACGCCGTTGCAGATATCGACACAAAATTTTTGGTGAATGTTCTTTCGGTATCCACACGAGTCGTAGAAAAAATGAGATATTTTTATTTTGCGCCGTTTTTTTATTAATAATAATAATTTATTTATACACATTGACGTCTTCAGTATCTTCTATATCTTATATATAAAAGTCCTCTACAGATATCTACAACGGTGAAGATTTCTATAGAGGACAAACATAATATATAAATTGTAATAACTATTATTGGAAAAATGGCGCAAAATAAAAAACTGCCATGGAGACGAAAACCACGAGAGGTAGCTAGGGTCACAAATTGTATATAGTTGTAGTTGAAACGAGGTTTTACAATTTTTCATAAAAATGGAATAATTTCGCGACGGAAACAGCATTGTCAAGCAAATATAAATTTATCACAGTGTAACATTGCCTTATTATTGCAACCCTAAAAGATATTCACTTAAAGTAGCGTAGCGGCCGTGCCGTGGCGGCGAAGCCCGCGGGAGCGAGATAGTTTTATACAACATGTAAAATATTATTAGAAATCAATTTTGTTACATTTGGCGGATGCGCCGGTTTAAATTTTTTTCTAGTTTGCCCTTTTACAAAAATTTATATACATTTTTATTTAACGTTCTGACAAACCATTCCATGTTAGAACTAACCTAATTTGAGTGCACTTAATCTAGACAAAAAAAATGAGTACACTCGCCTATAGAATGATAGCTATATTTTGGATTGTTTGATAATAGCTGGTAGAATTTTGCCTAAACAAGGATATATTGAAGATTGAACAAATTGTTTAGTAAAGTATACTCTTAAAATAAATAAATGTTAAAAGTACCAAAATTTTATAGCTAACAGTACCGACCAGGTATATAAACTTTTATTTTCAGTTTCATATCTGATTTGATGATTTAAAGAGGCAGAAAAATAATCTTGGATATCATGTTATTCTTTTTATTGTGAAAAGCTGTACAAAACACTTGTACGAAAATGGTAACTCTGGTATTTATAATATTTTTATTACAACTTGAATAAATTGTTCGATAATATATTTTTGGTTTAGTGTACTTAACAATAAATTTTACAATCATTTTAAAATACCTCATATTTTTATACACATATCCGATAGTAGCCATTAATTTAATCTATAATTTTATATGCGAGAATTTAATTTAGCGTTGACGCCATAAAGCTACAATGATAATTTTTTTGCAGTTTCTGCATATCAATTCTGATATACATAAAAATTGTTTATAGTTCTGTGTACTGCATTATCAGTAAATGTACAAATTTTAAAATCGTCCCCATAACAAAGGACGATATTTGACCAGTATAATATTTAATTAAAACGAAATATAGGAACACAATGTCGATACAATAACGCAAATGTTTTTCCAATAATAGATGGGAAATTACAATTCACCGGCATGATATTTATTAAATATCTGTAATTTAATTATACCAATAATGACGGTTGTCCCACAACCTATTAGCTACAAATAATTGCGATAATTAAAGATGCAAATTTAATTTGTAACGACCATGGGTTTGAGTATATCTTCTATGTCAATGAATATATATTTATTCAGTTTAGTTAGTTAACTGTTGGACGATTATTTTGCAAGTATTAAAACACGAAATGGGCTGATCGAAGTTCAATTTATTTTCCCATTAATATGCTAAATGTAATTACCAGGCTAGTCAGTGGGGACCTAATATGGGATATCCGTATAATAATACACATTGGGGTTATAAACAAACATATTGTGCAATGTTTATATCTTTTATCACTTGTATACATCGAAGTAATTACTTTTTAATTAATTAAGATTGGAAAAGTATAAAAAATAAGGGGTAAGGAGAATAGATAATATTTAAAAAATAAAACAAAGTTCTCGGTGAATCCTAAAGCTACAAAACTGAATCCTGATAATGAAGACCACAAAAATGAAGGAAGATGAGATACAACAAATATAATAAAAAATATTGACGACTTATTATTGATGAGCAGTGTTTTATAGAACATTTTTAAAAAGATATTTTAAGCTGTGTATTTTTAATATTGTGTAAAAAAAACATAAATTATTGTTGGAAACATATTCGTCGTAGCTTTTAACTAGAAGTATATAAAGAAGTGATATTGAAACAAAAATTGTCCTTATTTTTCAGTAGTATAAATTATGCATGATGTTTTTCATGTTTTTTAATATAAATGGAAAACTTTTGCACGTTTCTTATAATCAGCCTTGCATTTTCAAAGTGACATATTTGATAAAGGAAACTACTGGTCGTCAGAACTTGGTAGTAAGACAAACGTGACAGACATTTTTAATTTAAAACTCCTTCGTTGAAACAAAGGTAATTTCTAAATTAGTGGCTTCTTCCACAATAAAATTCTTAACCTTTTGTCTGGCATCGCATAAATTTACCCAAGTTATTTAAAATTACAAGTGTTCCTTTTTGCGAAAGTGGTAATTCAAAAGATTAGAATCTCTTACAGCCTTATACTATGGATGCAACATTGCATTTTGTTGTTACAAACAGGCTCTCGGTGACAATCGACCCCAAAATTATGGTCTGCTTTTATCATAATAAACAAATTAGGATGCTGGTTACTGTAAAGAACTCACGGCCTATGCTAAAAACTTTCTTGTTATACAGCACAACAGCGTAAAGAGCGGCGTCTTGATGGTTTCTTTTACGGCTTCTACCTCAATATTACTGAACAGAATTGCTACAGCAAAAAATCCTTTGTTTAGGCTTGTAATAAAATTTTTAAACGAAAATATGGTTGAAGTTTATGCGTTCGTAATTTGATGGCCTCACAAAAAAGTACAAATTAATATTTATTTAAATATTCTCAAGACTACGAATAGTGCATAACAGATTCTCTTATATACAATATACTAAATTTAAACAACCAAAGTTATATTAGATCACTTGAAAAGAGAGAACTGTCAGTACTGTTAACCACTGAATTGAAATTATCGCAAGAAAAAGCGAGAAAATCTCTGTAAGAACCTTCTTTAGGAAAGTGATATGATGATATATGAACCAATACAAGAAATTTATTTTGACAAATATCGGCAATAACGATAATAGTTTCTGCAACCCCTATAATCGTATCATAAATAGAAAAAGATTCACATTTGCTTCACAGCATTTTTTGTTAGTAAACAAAACCAATTTCATGGCCAGTGATTTGGTGCAGGACAGAAAAGTGTTTCTAGTTCATCACATTAAGGCGAAGAAGAAGTCGTACGAACAAATGTATTAGAATATGGTTTATCAGAATGAATTTTAGCACTATTCGAACGATTACCCTCAAAGCAGTGAAAGTTTCTTTATTCTAATTTTTTCGTGCTTTTTCATTTGACTGAATTATTGATAATTTCTTCCAAAAATTTTCAATATTTTTTAAGCAAAAAAATACTATTGTGGACGGAAATCGATTTTATCAAATTTGGTGGATGCGCCGTTTTTTATTTAACGTTCTGATAAACCATTCCATGTTTCAACTAACCTAGTTTATGGGCAGTTCATCTAAACTATAACTTCATATTCAAGTGGTTGCGCTGAAATTACGTAGCGTGTAGAAGATTTTGGCATAAAATGAGGTAATATTTCTCTGGAGGTGTCTAGTTGTAATTCCGGATGGAGTTTGGAGCATTGGCGAGCAGAAAACCGGGCGATCAGAGTGCAATTTCGCGCTCCGGTCAGCATTCAGGTAATAACAGCCGCTGTTGGTGAATACTAAATAAGTAATGGGGCTATTGCGGCACGCATTCCACGTGCCATTTACCTCTTCATCAAATATAGCCTCAATTATTCAAATTCATTTACGTCATATTCTCTCTCCAATTGGAAAATGCTTTGGACCATTAAAAACTGCAGCGATTTTTCATTTTCCGGTCTCGCATCAGTCTAGAAAATACATCAATGTTTTCGCTTACATTTACCCTCATTTTTTTGCTGTAAATGGATTACTACCACAATTTTTGTCTACGTGAATTTGCTTCAGGCTAGCGGCTGATATTTTCATCATATATACTACGAGCTGCATTATAATTAGTGAACATTTTAATGGGAATTCGATCACTTTCACTACAAACACGATTTAAATTCGAAACTGTATTAAAAAGTGCCCATAAGCGTGGTATGTGTTTTTTGCAACAAACAATAAAATAACTCGGTCATTGATGTACTTATATATTGGAAAAAGGACTGGTTCCAAAATAATAGAGCCATATTGTTTTCATTTATGCACACACTGACAGGGGATGGGTGTATACCTACATAAATAAGTTAGGTTTGTGTAAGAATTTCTTCTGCTGGCTCTATCAGATATATTTCTGAAAATAGAATTGTCTACAGAATGAAATATTCAAGTTAGGTAAGTAGGTTACGATTGAGACTTTCGTGGACGTCATCGTGATTTGTTCTAATTTTTTATTATAAGGAATTCGAAAAAATAACTGAAACTGTTACTTATGTTTTTTAGACCGGGAGCTGAATGGAATTGAGTATGCATAATATGAGGACCGCATTTTATCAATTGATATAAGCTGATAATAGCTCAAAGATTAATATTTTGGATGTTGTCGCTCCATCATATGATCCAATTTTTTTTCGCACCCCTTATATATTTTTATATACAGGGTGGTAAAAGTTAAACTTCATTAACTTTGGGAGGTGATAGAGCATCAAAAAATAAGTAGACTTTAATGAAAAAATTTTGCTCAAAAATGTTTTATAACAAAGATACAGGGTGTCAAAGTATACACTGTTAAAAGTGCTGTAATCTTACATAAATTTTACACCACTTTTAATATTATATTACGGATACATTACGGCACAACAATTGTAATTTTAAAGCATTTTCACAAAATATACAAAGTGATATGTAATATACTAGGAAATTAACAAAACGTATTGTAATATTTCGTAAACTTTATAAAAACTACGTATAATCTGTAAAAGTTACATATTAGTTGGAATTATTTACATTTCCAAGTGAATATTTACAATCAAAATTGTTGTTTTACATTAAACTTATTATATTTACAGTTTCTTATAGAATTTTACCTTCAGCTCTGTATTTTTAAAAAAGCCGGTTCACAATGGATTTTGTAAAGTTACAGTTTACTTTTTAACTTTACAGGACTTTTACCGAGACATTTGTATTTTTGCATTTAGTTCTGTAACGAAGACGCGATAAGGGTTGCGCCATTGTGAGAATCCGGGAATGTGGCAATCGGCAGTTAACAAGAGACAGTTATACAGTGTGTGGAGTGACATCGTTATTTTTTTAATATTTTGGTGTTTTTGTATTATTAATTAAGTGTTTTCTAAGGTGAATATTGATGATGTACCAGTGTAAGATTTGTATGTACCAAGTTGACAGCGTTCCAGTTCATCCAGAGACATTTTCTAAAAATTATTCCCTTTGATGGGATGGGATCAAGGGAAGTGCACGAGGACCGACGAAGAAAGTTCTAACTTTAATACAAAGAATGAGTAATAAAGAAATATTCGATTATTTAAATATCACATTATCAGTTTAGAATAGTTTAGATTGATATTCAGTATGGATATAAAGTGTTACTGTGAAGGCGCCGTCACATGAAACGAAAAGTCCAAATTGCCATATCAGCTAACTGCAAATACATTACTGATGGCCTCTTTGTGTAATAATTTTAAAGACTAAAATTTAATTTTTTTATGTCACCTTTTTGTTTCTTTAATTTGACCATTAAGATTATCTTGTTTTACTGTTGCCTAAGTCACTAATTTAGTCAAAGTACAAGAAGGAGCATTTTCCATGGGGCTGCAGGGTATTTTGGGTTTCTATTGATATTCAAAAAAAATTGCATATTTTTTTCTAAGTTTAATAGAATTCGTTATTCTGTAATCCCATAGAAAACGCTCCATTCCCTGTACTTATTTTTTTTAAATGTTTACAAATATTTTGGCTCTTTATTATATTTATAAACAGAATATTTAGTAACTTAAAAATGTATCCTAGTTTTGTTTTAATTTTTCGTGGTTTGTAGTTTTTTTTCTCTTTTATTTTTGCGTTTTTCTTTACTTTGATGTAATGTTGCATACTCTGTTTTTATATTTTCATTATTTAAGGTTTCTACAAATGTGTTGTCCACGATACTAAGTATCATGGTAATGCCGTTCCTTAGATTGTAAGTTTTTTTCAGTGGGTATCTATTTAGTGTTTACAGTTTTATTCTTGTTTTTTAACTTTTGTGCAGTATTAAAAGTTTCAAATATATAAATGTTTTTTAACTAATTAACTTATTAATATTCCTCTGCTTGATTCCTTTGACGAAAAAAAAAGTATTGTCTTGTTAATTTTTCACATCAATTTGTAATTATATAGAATAAAAAATATTCATATTGCTTTAACAGTTAAAAAATATAAACATATACGACTGGTTTCCATTGTAACATATTGCTTTAATGTAACACTGGTTACAACACAAGCAAATATTTTCAACGGAAACTTCACAAATATATCAATAGATATTTTTATTGTTAATGCAATAAGGGTATATTTTTATTCTGTAAAATTATACAGATCTGAAAAATTGATAAAATGTTACATGCTACACGTTGTAAAATTACAGAACCGTCATGGCGTTTTGTAACCAGGGCGTTATGTAAATATTACAGTGTAACTTGTAAAGAATACATAACATCTTGTAAGTAAAATACATGTTATGTTGTGAAATTACAGAACTGCCATGATATTTTTTAACCAGTCCGTTATGTAAATATTACAATGCAGCATGTAAATAATTACAATTGTTTCTGTAAAATTTACAGGTACGCTATGGTTACAAAACGCCAAGACGGATCTGTAATTTTCATGTAAATTTTTTTATCAGTGTAGGATAAGAACTCGTTTTGTTACCATAACTTCTAAACCACTGCATCGATTTTCATTAAATTTCGTACACAGAGTAATGTAGTACATTTCTAAGTAATGATGGGGTTTCTTTATAAAAAAAATGTCCAGTGGCGTAGATACTGGGGGACTGCTCCACTTTTCCCCTCCAATCTTCGACACCACTGGATATATTGCGAAGAAATTTGAATCTGCTGCTCTTATGATAGTCATCCACGATTGAGATTTGGGTATTTTAACTAAGTCTCCAGTTGTATCACAAAACAAACACGTTAACTCGCTTGGTCTTTTTCTTTTAAATTGGACACTTGAAACGACATTTTTTCACGTTTTTTTGAATAAAACACTTTTAGGTAGGTACTCAAATACCAGAAAAACATTGACATATAACAGGCACATAGGTACAGCGCATTTTTGGAAATTTTGGCGCCCTCTATCTTTTTGGGAACTAACTACAGAGAGTTCAGCGAAAGACAAAAAATGTTGCAAATTTTGAGCTACACAATTTTTGTCTGTACACTTTTTTCCTCCGACCAACAGAACATAAGGCAAATCCAAAAATCGATTCCAATAATTTTTCTAGATGGCGGGGATTCCGAAACAGGTGAGGATACGCCAACTTGAGATTTTACCTTTCGGATCATCAGAAACAACATATTAAAAATTCAGCCTACCCGCAAGTTTTTGAATCTCAAATATCTGATGGACTGTAATAATAGTGATAACATAATAAGAGCGCGAGGGAATTGAAATGGACCGTCCGATTTGCCGGCAACATGATTTTTTTCATTATTTAGGGTCTCAGATATAAGAATCCGAGCATAGTTGCCGGTCCTCATATGATGCATACTTAAGTACCTTTGGCGCCTGCAATATTTTAATTTTGTAGGTAGATCCAAAAATGCACCTCTCAAGGTTTTCAGCATTTTAAATTAGTACCCTTACTTTACTGATAAATTTATATCCAAAATGGGTTAAGATCAAGCATTGTATCTAATTTTGCAAATATTTAAATATAGTTTATCTAAATATCTTATTTTCTACCCGCAGGTTGCCCTGAACAATAGTAAAAAGTAACTTTTTCGCACATTTCTTAACAAAACAAGTTTTGGGAGGAAACTGTCTTTATTGACCTCAAAGGCATTTATTTCAGCATTCGCTAAGCTCACAGTGAAATGTGCCTTCTCGTTCAGTAAAGTATCACTTTCCGCCTTAGTTACGTAAATAACAATTACCAAATTCAGTGCAATAAACTTAAATTTTAAAAACCATTTCAATCTCTGTTCTTGATAAAACCTAATCAATCAAAGAAAGTGTTTACCGTATATCTACATATTCTACAACCATTATTAGTTATTAATCCAACCATTAGCAAACACAATATTATCTTACTAAATAATTTAGTAATTCGCCGATAAATTTATTATGTAATTCACACAAATGACATATAACCATCGTGTATATTGTAGGGTTAGTATAAAGTGTGTGCAAATCACAACAGATTAACATTTTAATGTTTGACATGAAACTTAAACGCAACAAGCATATTAAATCCAGCGTAACATAATGTCAGTTTGAAAGTTTTGATCTTAAGCTTAATTTTCTGCAGTTTTTATAGTTGAGTGTTAATTCTTATTTTATGCTGCCAGTATTCGTCATAAAAAAACGGGTGTTAAATTGGCAACTAAATAAAGACAATTTCTCAAATCAAAATTATTATATTTACATTATCTCTCTTGCTGCTTTGATATTCTAATCCTTTCCTCAAAGAAACGTTGGTAGACGTATTAGAATTTATGTTGTGCCATGTGGTACTCCAGCAATAACAATATCAGCCACACAGCTGTGTTTGATGCGTACGAATGTTAGATATCTTTTGTTATCTCCACTGTGATGCCATAGTAACCCATATATGACACTTAAAATGTATTTCACGTTCTTCATACTCATCTCACATTGCATTGCCTAGTTTAAATCTAATTTTTGTACGTGTTACAACCTTGAGGAGTTCACTTATATTTTCCAGTAATAAATTCCGCTGAATGGTTTTTATTACATGCTTAGGGGGACGATGTTCTGAAAACCAAAACTGAAAACTTTAGAGCTAGCACAGAATAAAGAACTAGACAGAAGCCTCATTTAGAAAGAGAAACGAAAATTAGAGCGAGATAAATGGACTATCTTAATTTAAAAGGTATGTTCAATGTAATTTTAATTTTCTTGCACGAGATTTTGTACGCGGTTTTTAGTACAGTACAGCTTCGGTTATCCGGACATTCGCAAACTCGGACACTCCAGTTATTCGGACACTGCTGTCATTCGGACAGTTTTGTGTCTTTTACCTCTATAACCCGGACATATTTAAAAATCGTTAAAACTTCGTGATCAAATCATAAACAAAGTTAGGGAATTCCCCTAATTTTCTAGTTAGGTTTGCGTTTTCTTTGTATGCCCATTCAATCAAAGTGAAAAAGTTTATGAAACAGAAAAAATAACCACAAAAAGCGCTTCTATTATTAGATAACGCTTTCTTATATCCAACAGAGGGTGCTTTAAATTTTGATCCAAACTTTAAAGTTATCTATGTTTTTACCCCCGAATTGTACAACAATAATACAGCCAATGGACCAAAACTTAATCCAAAATATTAAAGTGGGTTATAGAAAGAAATTATTATTTCACTTCATTTCTATCGACAACGGCGATTTACCAATTGCTCTGAATAGCTACAATTTAAAGCAAGGTGTCATTAATTTACATGAATCATAGAATAATATAATGAAAAAAAATCATGATTACTATACTTTCTTATTACTTTGTATAAGAAAGTAAAAATGGAAAAAATAACAAAAAAAGTTGGACGCCTCTCTGGCCAAAAGAACAATACGATGATGAGGATACAATTATACGTTAAAGCAGCAAAAATATATTTTTATTTTAATAAAACTTAATAATGTGTTCATAATATTTTTTAAATAACTGCTTAAGTACATTAGTAATATATTTCCTTTATTTGTTTATCATTAATAAACTTCTTCTCGCTTAATTTGCCCACTTTTTTTAAATATTCCAGGAATCCGTAAAATTCGACAATCCGGACTAGGGGGAAATTTTATCTGTCCGGATTAGCGAAGCTGTACTGTACTTATATCAAGTTCAAGGTACGAGCTCTTCAAAGTCAACGATATTGCCTTATATACATACTCCTAAGATTCCGACAAGAGTAAGGCTTCTGTATACTTCTTTGTTCTGTTGCAATAGTACAAAGAATATACTATTGTATAGTAGAGTTAAAGGTTTTTTGTGCTACGCTGAACAAACATGGTAGTGGTCCAGCGGTCCTTAATAACTTTTGGAAAGTGTATAAAGCAAGGGTAAAACGTTAATCTTTAAAACAAATATAAAATTAAACTGGAGACTAATATTAACACAAAATCGTGTTCGTGCAACGAAAGCAGGGCGGTTATTAGATAGGGTCGGAAGCCGATGGCTAAGCTTAGGCCGGGCCAGTTCGTAATGACCAGGGGTTGTAAAGACTACAGTGCGGGTTACTGAATGACGGGAGATGAGACTCCTAAGCCCTGTTGCTAGCGTTATCTGAAGGGCACTTTAGCTAGCGACACAAGAGGATTAATCGTTGGTCAGCCTACCGTACACAATTCAGACAACATTCTCAAAACTAAATGTTGCAAGGATTTAACAAAAGGGTTTCAATATTAAGTCCTCTTACTCTGCGTATGGATTATGTATAAAACTATATTCTGCTACAGCTTCAGTATCACTAAATTACGCAATAAATATTTGAGTTAGGAGAAATTCTCCCTGCGGTATAAACAGTGCAGTAGTATAAATATTAATATTAATGCTGTGTAGAACACTAGAACCTAGCACAGTAAACAAACAAAAAATAAAGTAGATGGATGGAGGATAATTGAAAAAAACAAATGTGTGTTTATTATGAAAGTAAATATTGCAACAACTGCAATTTTCATTTGCTTCCACTAGATAAATGAAACAATACTTAATTTAAATTTTCTGCACTCCAACTTTTGTACAATGAACAAAAATTAGCATTAATTTAATAACTTTAAAGATAAATATGCAGGATTTAGCCAGGTGGTACAGCTGCTGGTTCAAAAAATCCTATCCCAGTGTAAAACGTAATCTTGGGGCGTTTGTCGCTCCGACTAACTTTGAATTGGTGGAAAATGAAAACGGAAAGAAATGACGGAAATTAAGAAAAGTAGATAAAGGAGTTTACATAAATTCTGGGCGAATTAAAATATGTGGACGGGACAACCGTCGCTTAAAGCGCACGTGTCGCCGACTTAAACACGTTCGAAATGTCGCGCCAGATTTATAATTCTCCAAAATGCTGTCCTAAATTAAATTCGTTTTATACAATTCTACCCACTTAATGCTCTTCGCGAACTGCACATTAAATACTAATTGACGTTTAATCTGAATTAATTACCTTCCAGATTTTAGTGAATCAATGCGCCGGGAGCGTCTGACCCATTTTTCCAATCAAAACTACTTTGTTTTAAGGTTTTCATAATCATTCATCTTAATTTGACTAGGTTGTATGTTAAGTTTCTGTATCACTGTCATTTAGTTACTATAATAGAAGAATAGATCCAACTTTCGGTACTTTTAATCATGCATTCGTTTCATATTTAATTTCCGCTTCAGTTTGATATGAAAATGTAGGTTTCACTTCGAATATCCAATAATGAGCTAAAATATAACGACCTCGCAAATGAATGAATTAATTAGATAATTAATTATGTTATGAATAGGAACACGCCAAATGTTAATAATAATATGAACGACAATGATATAATATAAATTAACTATTTGTCCATGTAATTGCAACAAACCGCAAAATATTATTTTAATTAGTATTTTATTATTGTGTATTTTTTATATTTGTTATACTTTACTTAGTGTTACGTAACAGCGATAATTAATATCTGTAAAAATTTAGTGTTTATTCAGGACAACTCCTTTTTTCTTTACTTATTATTATTTTCTTTATTAGATCAGTTGCATCTTAAACCACTAGTAAGCGATGTTATCATACAAAAAAAATACTTTTTACTAGAAATCATAAACGGCAAATCTTTTTTATTTACGTAGAACGAAAAACAGTTTTCGTAGAAAATTTTATAACCACTCTCTCTAAGTACGGTAAAACTGAATCCATCACAAGTCCGCCTGGTGCCTTATATTTCATTTTTATCTTCCTATAAGAATATTGATTGAAATATTAGTATATAAATATTCACTCTTTATATAATATATAAATCAGCAAATAATACAAAGCCGTATAACTTTGCTTCAGCTTATATAACCCCCACCGCTAATATAAATTTTTATTATGGTCATTATGTATTCCTACGATTAATGGAAAAACTTTATATCTATTTTTCTTGAAATAAGCTGAATTCAGAAGTATATTTACAAATGTTTTACGAGGTAACTTTATAGATATTACCTTCATAAAATAGAATATTGCTAAATAAAACGTCGCTGTAAAAAAATAAAAAATAAGAATTATTTTATGTTGGGTACATAATTTATGAGAACAAGATCTGTTTACTGTTGTTTAAACTTTAAACTAGACAACGATTGTTATTTAAGACCATATAATTTATCATATTATAATAATATGATTTTTATAAAATAAATCATGTTTATATGCTTATTCTTCATGACTACGCACGGTCTCAAAAAACATACACGCTTACAGTATCAATAAATTGCTTTACATTTACAACGATTTTCTATTCTGACTCTTGTCATATCACATTCACAGGCATGATATCTCAAGAAGGCATATCATTATTTATGCATTATGTACGCATAGACAGACTCGGGCTTCTATTTTGATTACAAAGCAAAGTGCCTGTAAACGACTGGCATTTTTAGGTTTTTTTCCCGCAAAAACATCACTTCTATAAACCATTTCTGTATTCGGAAATTGAAAATCGAGAGCTAAACAATGGGACTGGACATAGCTGAAAACCTATTAACATAATTCAACCGTTAAACAGATAACATAAGGGAGAAAAAAGCGTCCGGAAATTGCGTTATGATGTTTTGTAGAAGATCAACCCCTAAATTGAAATATTTCTATACGAAACAATAATTATCGTTTCTATGTGCATGTTATTCTTTGTAATTGTGCAATGATTTCAAGCATATGTAAAAAATTAAACACGTTTTTTAAAATAGCACTTCTTTTATGGCTACTCCAGCCAAAGAAGTTTATGATGTTTTGTGGTATAAAACAATTAAAAAAAACCTCTAAGAGGAACTGAAGTAAGCAGAAAGTGTCCTGTGCTAAAATCTAGAATTGAACGTGGTTGACCGGAAAGTTGATACAACTCTCGGAACAGGGCGGAAGTGAAAAGTTTCAGTTGCAACGATGCTACATCTACTATACTAGTCTGTCTGACTGTCAACTCTGTTTGTGTTCTGTTTAGTTTTATTACTGTTAGTTGTTGTCTGTTATTTGCTGAATAAACCGATTTACTGATTTCGTATAAAATATACAGTTTGTCGATAAAGCGGCACTGGCGAACAAGCATTCGAAATTAAAATTTTATATCGTACTAGTATATTTTAGTAAAGGCAGTTTTATTCTTCTGAAATATATTTAGAGTCATCTAATTTTATTGACAACAATTATTAGGCACTGTACAGAACATTTTATTTTTATGGTATGACCTGATAGCTGAAATTTAAGTTCCTTTTATAATAAACTATCCTCTTTCAGAAATCAAACTATTGAAACGTAAAAAAAATGTGTCAGTATTAAAGTTATTTAAAAGCCGCAGTTTATACGGATAAATAAGAAACCGATGAAATTGTATCAATTTCCAGATATCTCAGTCACCAACGTTCTAGACAGATATAATTATCACCCAATAATAAAAAGTTTAAAAATTTTAAATCTTACTGTAGATCATGGATCGAATGGAATTGGAATGCATCGGAGTAACCGCGGTTGAAAAATACATAACATTTTTCTGAAACTTCCATTTTTCAAAATGCCCATCGCCATAAAAAGATATTTTGTTAAGCTTTTGTTGCATAACATCATTCCATCATAGTTCGTGTGCTCCAATTTCAAAACACCCTGTATAGTTGACAGATATTAGGGTTTCCTGCATATGTTAGGTTAGAGTAGAACAAGTTAGGTTAGATAGAATTTGAAATAAAATTAAAATTGCTTAAAAAGGAAAAGAAGTTACAATTCAAATTTTGGTGGATGCGCCGGTGCCAAAATTTTCCAAAGTATAATTGTGGACCAAAAGAAAATATTGCCAAATCATTTGCAGATTATTGTTAAAGACTTCCTTCTCTTTCTAGTTTTGTAACAATATTCATAAAAATAATTATTAATTTTTAATAAACATGGTTCTAAATAAAATGTATAACGCTAATAATATGACCTTTCTTTATTTCTTGTAATTTTATGTAGGTAATATTTTGGAAATAAAATTAATCAAAATTTGATAGATTTTAATGCTTTATTTATTTATATATAAATTATCAAACTTTATCACATTACCAACTTCTACTAGGTACAGAAATATGGATAAAGTTGCAAAGTAATTGAGGCAAAATTTGAGTGCACTTTTTGATACTTTTTTCTGATCCAAAATAAATACGAAACTATACTTTATATATTCAAATTTAGCATGCCCGCCTCTGCTAATTTTGATAGAAATGTAAAATATTTAAATTTTTTATGATTTAAGACAATTTTAAGGGCGCTAAATCTAAAATGGTACAACATTTAGAAGTGAATTTATAGTGACAAAAAAGTTTTTAATTTTGTAGTATTACCAACTTGTCTATTTGTAATAAAGGAACCATAAGAAAACCTGTCCTTTTCTAGGAAATACGGAAAAGTCATTGATTTTTTTTCAACAGATCCAGACAAATGCTAATTGCTTTACTGAATACAGAATAAACAAATATTGACATCATATTTTTCATCATCAAGTTTTCGACATATTTAGCAACACCCAGCATATATAAAACATGTATAACGATAATATGGTTTAGAAATGGTATTAACTGTACAATAAAATAAATTCTAGCCAGTCTATAAAATATTGTATTGTCCAAGTTAATTCAGCTCCGGGTATAATAAAAGTTATAGCACTAGATACAGTTGTTTATAAAAATATGGATGTTTGACATAACGAAGTGGCATTTAAAAAGCCGTTCTTGGCCGGTCTTTTTATGTCATATAAGTCAAGATTAAGTCAACATGATGAAGAACAAACAATTATATGAAGCTAGAAGAACGAAATTTAGGAACAATAAACAGCAGTTTAACGGATTTATGTTTGCAGCAAATATTACATCGCAGAGAAATATTTGTTCCAGTTTTGTGTACGTAAAACACACAACTAAGACAAAAGAATATTGCAATAAAAGAAACTGATAATATATTGCCAGGCTTATGCGCTTGAGTGATATTATCAGACAAAGCAGATTTCCATGTCATTTTTTATGGAACCTACTTTTCATTTGCTGTTTAAATTTCCTGCGTCAATGGTTTTGCCAGGTATACATTTATAAAATGTTAAATAAGTATAAAATATTCTAAAAGAGATAAATTCCTGTATTATTTTATTTTCTCAAAACAGATTATGTTGGAAAACCGCTAAAATACGAATACAAAAAACTGTACTGAAACTTTATTTTATAAAGAAAACCCACGTTGGAAAGTTTCAAAGACATTTCAGTGGTCACAAGTTTTGTGGTGTTCATTGAAGGTCGGTACCTATACGGTAATTTCCCAAGAGTGTGTCCAGCTGTCATCTGAGACTGGACGTAGACAAATGGTCTTTACACACAGATATGTCACCTAACTATGTGGTCACTAAAAGCACTGAGGAACCCCGGCGTATTAAAATTCAAATCAGAAAGGGTACTCACATTTTCACTTAGGGAGAAAATTCGTTTTATTTTTTATGAAGTCTGAAAAATTGTCTTTAGGCAGGAATACAAATAGGATATCTGTCAAAGGTTAAAACGAAAGTATTGAAATAGAAATAATTACGTAAAATTTTATTACATATTTACTTTTTTTTGCATATCTATCTACTACTAAATTATGCTACGTAAGAAATAGTTAAGTCAGAACGAAAGACGTGATTAATTCACACAAAATCTGATTAAGGTTTATAAAATTATTTTTAATTTAATCTACTGCCAGGCGATGACTTTCTTTGGAGAAACTAAGTTATTAAACTTCTATCTATAAAAAGCTCTAGGTACCACTGAATTTTATAATTTAATGGGAACAATTTGGATAATTTTTATTTAATAACAAAGGGTCGTTTGTAGAAACCTCGCAATTCTCTCGAAAATGAAAAGTTTGACGTGTTAGCCTAGTAAACATTATTAAAATTTAATGAGTATGTGTGCATATTTGAAAAGGGGTTAATGAAAGCACCTAAAAGGATAGAAAGAACTTGGTTAAAATGTGGAGAAAGGATATACGGGGCTTGCTGTTCTAAATTTAATGAATCAGGCAGTATTACGTAAAATAACTACACCACCAAGCCTAAGAGTTTATTTCTAATAATACTATCTCATAGATTTAATGAAGAGAATGTATGTATATACAAAATTTTAAATTAACCAAAAGTTCATATGCACACATGTACTTATGAAACAGTATACAAAAAAGAAACAGATACGAGGTTCTAAAGGCAGAATTTAATTATAAGGGGACAAAGAAATTGTATTTTCCCTCTAAATATTTCATAAAAAGGGCAAAATAAGGAGATTGTCGCTGTATAAAGGAAACGGAATTAAATTAAGTGATGTTCCCTTTTAAATCAAATTTCAAAAGGGATCTGAATTATAAGTACATAACAATATTACTGATGCCTAAATAAAAGTAAACAGCTTTATATATAAACAATTTATCTTCGCATCTGCTATTGAGTTGTAACATGGGATTAAAATAGGATTATAAAATTATGTAACATATGTTTAAACATTGTAGTAGTAAACGACAACAAAATTAATTAAATTTTTTAATTATTTTAATATTTTTTTAACTACAGTGTGCTCGCGGATCTCTTAAATTCATAAGCCTAATTTATTTGTGAAAGAGAACGATTATGATGGAAATAATTTGATACCTCTAGAAAAAGAATTATCATATGATTTTGGACTATTTGCTGCAAATGGATAATAGAGATGAGTAATTTCTAATTTTTATCTCCATTTTATATTATAAAGGACATTTTTTCGTAAAAGTATTAAACATCGTAAACTAAGATTGATGGAATTTTGCATTACCATCCTCTACCAATCGTGCAATTGTAATAATTTGTCACCTGGAATTTTCATCTAGCATTCCGCAAGCAGTTGCAAATCAGATGTGACTCTATTGGATTTGTAATTAAGGCACATCTGCTGTAAATGAAAGATCCTTGCATATAATCAGTTACATTTGAGATTGCTCTAATTCAGGACCGGCACAGGCTTTCACAAAGTCACATCAAACAGCGTATGTAATCATTTCAAGTCACCCTAGTTCTATCAGTAACACCATCTTACAGCTTTCACCAACATCTCCCCAGATTCCCCTTTAGATACCATCTCAATCCACTCAACAAATGAGACCCTTTCGTTACATTGCAAATATATTTCAGCAAGCTGGGAAGTTTTTAAACACGAAAATATGCGCACTGCTACCTTTGATCGTTACAAAAAATTAGATATAAGCTCAAGATAATATCTATAAAGTTAAGGCGCGTACTTGATTCATTCAGTAGACGCCTACCTGCTCTCGTTAGTAAATAATTACGTGATTGTTACTTCCAGGTCACGTGTCATTTACAGTTAAATCAAACACAGTTGCCAATATCAATTACCTATCAATCCTGAAGCGTGAGTTCATTTCAATATCCAACTTTGTATAAACATACGACACATACGCCGTTCTACCTGTGACTATTGGAATGGGATAGAAATTGTTCATACAACTACATTTCAATACCCGCAAAATTAACACATGAAAGGAAGGGGGAAGCCATTTGGAATCTTTAGGGGCATAAACATGGAAATGTTGATTGATGAAAAGGGTAATAATAGATAGCATTATTATTAAGCAAGTGAATTTATTTGTTAATCTGGATTCTATTTCTCCTTTATGCTCGTCTGGTTACGTTTAATTTTTCAGATCATTCTGAGTCGCCTACTTCGTTTTTTTATGGATTGGGCTCATCTATGGAGCTAGAAGACTTTACATCCTCCAGCGCCTCAACGAATCAACTTTTTGAGTAACTTTTTCTTAACTATAAAGTTGTCCCTGATGTGATTTGGATTCTAAGAAACGTTTCATACTTTTATGCTTAGAATTTATCGAAGAACCTAAAAATGAATATTTCTGAACTTTAGACCTGTTCTACAGTACAATTATCCTGAAATACAGAGAAATTGAATAAATACACCCACTCCACCAAATTCGCATCCTTTTATTTACATTCCGTCGCTAATTTATTTCTAAAAGCTTCTAAATAAAGAACATTGTTGTGGGTACTACCTACTCATACAATTACATAATTCAATTTTTGTGATTGTGTATAAATAGAATCATAATGATGTTATATTTTGTAAAAGGCAATTAAAATGTTAAAAGGATTTGCATATTTAGCCCAACAACAGCTCATAAATTGCTGGGATGAATCACTCAACATTTTCCTAAATGTTGTAAAACTTTTCTGTTACTTCTATCTTAAAAATATTATTATGTTATTATAATGAAATTAATGGGATTTAGAAAGCTTCTAGAAGCTCGCTTGGAAATGTTGTGGGGTTAGTTTACGTTTACGAATAATTTTAATATTTTTATGCGTAGTTGTACGTTCAATTTTCAGCTCACATTTATGAAACAATGAAACTTCAAATCGCAGCCGAGGGATCATTTTAAGGTAAAATATCTGTTGTGTTGACATTTTAAAAATTCATTCTCAATATCAATCTGAACCGTTCAAAAGGAATTCAGTGCGTTTTCACTCGTCCCTGTGGACCTTCGGTGATGCTTGAGCCTCTTTTACATAAAGCATCCTCATTGACGACAGCAGGAGGATCCTTTGAAAGGACTTAATATTAATAAGTATTTACCCTTGGTATAAATGTTAATGAATTTAATATTGTTTCATGTTTACACATATTGTAAGAGCAGATAAACAAGGGAGTGAGCTGAAGATTATAGCATGGGCCAAAAGCAAGATGAAATTTTACAGGAGAACGATTAGAGCGGCCCCTAACGGCTGAAAGGATTAGAAAGAGGAAGGAAGGGCCTTTGAGTCTTCGTAATGAAGGAAAGCGGCTTGAGTTATATGTCTACGTATGCAGCGTTTACTTTCGTTATTGTACCCCCAACCCATTACATGGGATTTTAGTCAAATTATTAGAAACAATGGCTTCATTAAGTTCACAATACTAATTACTATTCTGTTGAAAGTTATATGCCCAAGACATTTTAATTACAGTTTCATACGCAACAGCAACAGGCGGATTTTCTACATGTCAGAACTTCAGTGTAGACGAATATTATTAGGTAAACAATAATAAATAATGAACAACCTAAATGTGATTATTTACTATCTAAAAAACATTAAAAGCTAGGTAAGGCACAGGTAAATAAAATTTTTGAAGAGGTTTCAATATAACCTAACAATTATTAGTGTCAAATAAGCAATTTGACTTCTAGTAAAGATAATAAAACTAAATTTTGATCCTAGGTACTTATTACTGCAGCCTTATTGAGTATATTCAACATATTTTAGAAAATGTTTCAGGAAATCGCTTATTAATTTTATTACAATTTTTTTTATCTTTAGAATTATCAAATTTATTTTACTGTGGAAAGGTTCTGCATGTCCTTAAATAAAAAAGATCATAAGCAAAACCACTAAAAATTGCATCGTATACGAGGGAGTGGTGAAAATTTCAAATTTACTCAAGAATAAAGTACCTACCTTTATTTTGCACCGCCGTAGAAAAAAAAGTTATTAGGAAAAGTTGTTTTTACTTAAAAGTTATCCCCGAATTCAAAATTTGGGCTCTGTAGACAGAGAAAAACCATTTTTCCTTTTTTGGAACCTACCCCCGTATAACGATCGCTAGAAGCTACGCAGCATATAAATTCAGTTCTTTGACTGTTCTTGGGCAATTAAATAAATAATTTTCTTAAATTGGTTTAAATGCGCGAAAACAGGGCGGTTAATAAAATAATGCCAAAAATAATCTCATTTTTTTGGTGCACACCGTATTTTATTTTATGGATAAGTAAAACAACTTAATGTAAAACAAATGCGGGTTTACTTGATATCTTTAGCAATTTATTGCCATTTTTACTTTTTTAAAAAACTTAAATCTATTGGTTCAGGAATTACTTTTATCTGTACCTACCGGTAAGTCAATTTCAGTTTTCTGATAAAATTATTATTATTTTATTAAACGACTCGTTTTCGCGCATTTAAACCAATTTAAGTAAATTATGTAAGTATTAACCCAAGAACTGTAAAAAAAACTTAATTTATGCTCTGCATAGCTTCTAGCGATTTGTTCTACGGGGGCGCGCCGAAAAAAAGGAAAGACGTTTATTTTTTGTCTACAGAGTCCAAATTTGATATTCGGAGATAAATTTTAACAACTTTTCCTAATAATTTTTTTTTCTACGCTGCAAAATAAGGGTACTTTATCCTTGAGTGAATGTTAAATTTTCACCCCTCCCTCGTATACGATGCAATTTTGTTTAGGCTCTTTTTGGTTTAAGGACATGCAGAACCTTTCCACAATAAAATAAATTTGGTAATTCTCAAGATAGAAAATTTTCCCATTTGGTGCACACTTTCTGCCGGTCACTGTATATTGCTTTTAGAAGTAATGATTTAATTTCCCTTAATAAATAAATTGTCAAAAATATATTCTAATTAAAGCAGTACATTTCTGGTAGCACAAACTGTAAATCATGACCAAAGTTCATTTACTTCGGGAATTGTTACTAGTTAGCAAAGCTAATTGTAGAAGTATATCTTGAGAAAGTTGATTGTTTCTTCCTGTTGGTTGAATTTTAGTTGAGGGTGTTGTGGGTCTTGTTTAATTCTGAATAATTTCTAGTTTAATCCACGAGGTAAATACAACGAATCTGTTTGGTCTAAATTTCTAAGTTGATGGAACTTTCTCAAAGCTTTATGTAAATATTTGCATAGCTAGAAGGTATTATAATAATATTAAGTGCCTTTCAGGCGGCTGGCCTATTTTATCGCTGCGAAATCAATTTACTTGATTCCCTTGAAACAACTGGCTTCTAATTTACTTAAAATTAATTAAATAACATTGAAATGTCAAATTACATAGTCGAAATATTAATGCTAGGTTTCCTAATATTAAAATTACAAAGTTCATTAAAATAGAATTTTCGTTAACCCTTTGAAGGTTTAATGTTTGCCACGTGAAATAAAACATGAAAATATCTACTTTTATTCGTTTTACAATAAAGAACGCAAAGTTGTAAAAAGCACCAATGTGTATAATTCCATTTATGGTGCATTTCTCAATGTACATCTCTATGATTTTATTGCACTTTTGGGCAGTAAAATAAATGTTTACAATGATATCCTCCATACAGTTTAAGTGCTAGGTACACAATTCACATCATGTTCATTATTCTGAGATGTAAGTATTCGCCAGAAAACCATTTCATTGCTGAAAATAAAAATGACATCAGTAAGTCAGGTTAGTATGATAGTGTATAATCCAATTAAAACTTGGTTTTTAAAAAAACTAAAACAAGTCAGCATTGTCAGACAAAGATTTTCCTTATATAACGACTAAAACTCCACTATAGCTCCTGTTGAAAAACAGTGTCGTAGACTTTTTTTCAATGAACTTTCTAGTGGGTTCTTCTGTAGCCCTCATTACAACACTACAAAAGACGGACATAAAAGAAACAGCACATCTGAACTTTGTAAATACGGTTGGAAAAACTTTTAAGCGAGTTACATTGAGCACTATTAACATTCTTTCGATTGTAAGCTTTGCTTTGTTAGTTGTTATTAGCGTGATTATTATAATCTGCTTACTTTCTATTTTTTTGAAAAAGGAAAGTAAAGTGTTTCTTTATTTTCTTATATAAGTGAGAGTTCAGGGATAAAAATAAATTATATTACTATTCAGAGATCAATAAAGAGTTTTGTGTCAAAATGAAATAAAAATGTTAGTATACACTTATATACAGAGTGTCGTAGAAGGTACACGACACCTAAAGCACACACAGTTGTATCATTTCAGTAAACATATGCCTAGAATTCTGAAATAAAATCACTGGGGTACATGGAGACTTTTTTTTAATAATAAAATATGGGAGACAAAAAATTCAATTTTTCATGAAAATGCCAAATACATTCATAAAAATGCTTCTAAGTTCCTTTAATTTTGTTGTAAATGCCTCAACTTTAATGCAAGGAACTTGTACCTAGGACACAAACAAATTCTTTATTAACTTCTTCGAAAATATCAGTTAAATTCTCCATAAGAATAAGAATTTAGATAAACTGAAAGAAGAATTAGATAAATAATATAATAATAAATTCTTCGAAAATACCTTGAAATTTTTATCAATTTTTGAAAAATTCCAACAATTTTCTTCGGGAGGCACAACAAATCACTCAGGTACTCAAATTTTGATTAGCCGCGGTGAAGGAACCAGGAAATCCTTGTTTTATGAAAATGCCATATAAATACCCCACATTTTCCAAAATGCCTCTAAATTCCTTTAATTTCCCAATAAATGTCCCAATTTTAAAACAACGAATTTTTACGGCACAAACCCATTTCCCATTAAATCTGTCGAAAATACCAGTTACATTCCACATAAGAATCAAAATTTATATAAATTGGAAAAAGAATTAGATAAATAATAATTAATTCCTCAGAAATACCTTCTGAATTGCCCTTAATTCCAAAAAAATTGAAACTACCTTGCAATTTCTAAAAATTTCCTTCGACGGAAATCCTTTACGGTTTTTAATACACATAAATAGTCTTTAGATAAATATTCCTACAACCAAATATAGAATTTGTACAATAAAATAATGTGCAACTGTAAAACAAAACCACACTGAATCATCCAACACTGAACAACTTTGAAAGCCATATTGCTCCCTAAATGGTTATATATATCCAGACAACACAAACCAAATTTACTGATATGCAGTCTAAACAGTGCAACAGCAGCAGTATGGAGCATAAAAGCAGAATGGAGCGGTGACAAGATATAAGAGAATGCCCCTACCACAACATGGCCCTGTTTCTAAAACAATCTGTAGGCCTTTGTAATTGAATTCTCTTGTCCCGCCGCGAAGAGTACAGTGGTCCATGTAAAGCGGTAAATTACAAGGGTCTGGCAACCGAGAAGACTGAAAGGAATCATCAATATTAATGTCCTCTTGGGGACAAGGAAGTCTCGTATCAGCGACACTAACCAGATAAACACAAGAATGGAATTCGAATTGCAGTAATAAGTATAAGTTATAATGCTGTCTTGGGTTTGGCACCACCTGCAACTGCTTAGATATAAAATGCATTTGTTGCCGGATGAATAATAAATAATTGCACTCAAGTGTAGCTGGGCTGGATTCGAATCCACAATGAGAAGGTAAAGGTAACGTAATTTATTTCTTGGTATTATACGAGTAGAATAGGAAAAGTTAGACTCATATGACAGACTTTACATTTGCTCCAGTTCCTCATCATATTCCTTATTCTCAAAACATTTTCTTTCCTAACGAACAAACTTTTTATTTTAACTTTGAATAGAGCTACCGCACACTCAACAAAGATTGAATAAAATGTTAAAAGCTCTAGCACATACATATTTTCTAAATAGATTCTTTTCGCTGATTGTACCAATATGCAGTATTGTCGTCGTTTTGATAGTGCTTGATGGAGACTCTGAACGTTGTGAATGCCGATCGATAGCTGAGTTTTCAGCTCCAAGTTCCGTCCAGGGAATGCAGTTATCTAGTTTTTGCAACAGTTACTTTTTTCTGGGTTACGTGTGAAAAGTGACTTTTTGTTGCTATATTTTCTCGAGTGTCATATAACAGAATTCGATTTGGGACGTGGGAATTCCGTGCCATCATATGTGAATCTAATTTAACACGAAATATTCCTTTGAGGATTATACGTAGGTATAAAAAACAAAATCTTAAGGAAATATACAATCTGTTGATTTATATTATGATTCATTGACACATTTTCCACTTTCCATTTCAATAACTGACTGATTTAGGACGAGCCTTATAATTTCGCCACCGCTTTGTATCTAAATTACCTAACCAAAGAATTTATTTATGGATTAATATCTAAAACTAAAAAAATAATTGTGACCTATAAAGATCAATAGCAGTTTTTATTCGAAAAACAATTAAAGATAATTTGAGCCTTTCCACTTTAGGTGAACTAGTTGTATTTAAATAAATTACTTGAATGTGGATCTCTTTCAGAGTTAGAAACTTCTCTATTATAACTTTACATTGAAACACGATTACTTTTTCAAGACCTATTTGAAGGTAATGATGAAACTGAAACTTTAAGGAGAAAATATTGATTGCAATATCGTGTTCGTTAAGCTTTTGCAAACTAAGCTAAAATAAAACGTTAAAACTATCCTGCTATATCACGTGCACGCATTCACAGGAGCTAAACACAAAAGACCATTTATAGTTTTGAATATCAACTGAAAAATAAAATATATAAATTAAATAGATAATACATATAAAAATGTGAAAAAATTTTATTGACGACGTTTTCTCAAATAATTATTTTTACTATTTTGCTGAACACGAATAAGTACTGGAATTTCCATTATTAAAAACAAAAATTTTACAAATGATAGATGAGCTAATGTTTGTTACGTCGCCATTTCCAGGACAATAACATAAAATTATCATTTAATTTCACTTTGCTAGATTTGTATACTGATAGATGAAAACCATAAATTATTTAACAATTTGTGTTCGTCGACCTGGTTAGAGGTGGTAAATTATTTCAACTAATATTTCAAAGTCACGCACTGTTATATCTATCTACACATTGGATGCAACTTCAAACAAATTATTCATGTTTTTGTGAAAGACTGAAGGGAAAATTAAATATTTGGATAGTATTTTTAGTGCCAGTTCAAATTAATATCGCATAATATTACGTACAAGGTTTGAAATATTGTGTCCTGAGAAAAACTACAATAAATTTTACTTTGACTGCATTTCATTCAAAATTAACATTATTTTTTAATATTTATGTACAAAGTTTATTTGTTTTAATATAAACTATTTTTATTATACAGTTTTAAATTATTTTATGGAGATATTGTGATTAACTTAAGCGTAAACTAGAAGTTTGAGCTAAAACAATAATTTTAATATAACTAAGCGAGGTTTGGTCAAAAATAAACTTTCCTCAGTAACCTCCTCTTGTTATCAGTAAAAAAGCTGCATTTTCATAAAAAAGCAATAATTCTGTACGAAACCCATAAAACCCTGTTGTTGTTTCAGCAATTTTTGATCCATGTTTCCAGATCTGATGATTTGCAATATCTTATAGTGACTCCATCAGCATTATCTCCCATTCTGCTTATTATATGTAATTCCAAGGTTTGGAAATGTGTGTATTATACAGAAATGTCTTGAACGAGGGCGCCTAGTCAGTGCGTGCTTACCATAGGATTTTCAGTTTCTCCCCAATCGTAGAGATGCTTACCTGCTCGTCCTACGCTTCAGCCATCAGCATTTTCAACTTGTCTGCCAGCGTGGATGCCGAGATGTCATTCATCTCCCGGTAAATTCATACACTGAAGGCAACTTTCATCATTTGTCAATTTCATGTCACTAATGTACGAACTGAAATAGAATCCTTTCAGCAGAACCAATTACAATATTTAAGTGGAATTTTCAGTTTGATAAATTTCTGGACTTTATAGTGAAGTTTAATTGATTTCACCAAACTTCCAGATATGTTAAAACGGGCTGATACGTTTTCCGTATCATATACGTATAATCTAACCATTAAATAATAATTACGTTGTAAATTGTAAAATTAAATGGAATCGTTTGTTCTACCAAGGAATTTTTTTGATTAAATTATGGACACGAATTCATAGCCGCGGAAAAATGTGTCCTTGTCTATCGATAAACGGAAGCTAGAACTGGCATTTACCTTCGAATAAAATTTTAATCAATCGGTCTTCACTAGAATAGCTCAAGTCAGCAAACATTTATCAAGGTTCGCATCTTTCCTGCCACAGCGTTCATTCGCAAACTCACTTATTATTTAATTTTTTCCTCCAGCTTCGCTCTTTTGAAAATTAACATCGTTCCTTCTGACATATCTGCAAGTGCATAATTCAATTCGCACCAAGCGCATACACAAATGTTTTAGATTACTTGGAATTTTCCGAGTTTTCTTTTCGGTTGTTCCTGGCGATGTTATCGTTTCTTTGCAGTGTCTACGGAAATTATTGTTTTTGTCCGGTCGAGATGAAAGTGCAGCCATGCATTTCAGTGTGTGCCGGCTTAGGGGAAGGGAAGCCAAGATGTTTTGATCCCGCGGGAGTGTTTCGCTACACTCGGTGTAAATGTCCCTTCCCAAATCGAATCAAAGTACAAAGCATGTAAACGGAAAACAGACTTTGCATTGCAGATGACTTCTTAAGATTTTTTTCCTGCACTTGAAAATACTTAACAACATTTGTAGACCAAAAGGGATGGAAATCTGTCTAGTTTTAAGGTATAAAGAACCCTTATCTGTTGTTGTTATAACAATGCATCATGTAATTGAGTGTGATACTGTTTCTAAGCGAGTGAATCTGTCAGCTGGTTGAGACGACATCAGAAGGAAGCAAGACAGCAGGGGAACACAGATCGGGCACAGCAGGGGCAGCTGTTGTTGGAAGATAAGAAAGCAGGATTTAGTTTGAGATGCCGCGCAATTCTACGGCCGACTTGAAATCGTCTTGATTCATACTATCAACTTGCACGATTGACTATTGTTGACGCCATATATAGCGACATAAACGGATTTCTAAAAGCAATTGAATGTATTGTCTATGATTTAGGAAGAAATAGCATTTGAAAATTAACTCGTCATGGTATAACTGTATTAAATGAGATAGTTTCCGGCAGTCAGAAAAATCAGGTTGAACAAATATGGTTTATGAATTTAATTTTAATGTGATCGGGTTATATTACAATTCAATTCTATTATTGACATTGCATTGTACATATGAGATGAGATTAAAATTTCATCTACGTTCATATTTTAAAAATAACCTTTCATACATTTTTTTATTATTTTTTAAACTATATATATTTGACGACAGTATGTCGACATCCGCAAGTCTTGTGTTCCAGCTGTCTGCATTGGTGTTCTTTAAATTTACTTAGGAAATTGAAAATTGTTAACCTTTTCACTACAGCAACTTCTGTTTTGTACATTTGAAGTTGTCATAAATACTTCAAAACAATGTACCTAGATTGTAAATTTTTTTAAAGTTTTGAAAAGAATTTACATTGATGTAGCCTAAATATCTAGAAATATATTTTCCTGCCTAATTAAATAAATTAGTACAACTGCTTTTTTAATCAGCGTATTTCTGGTGTATTTATCTCCAATTATCTTTGACTATCTACCTTCCGCCTTCTGTTATTTAGTCTTGTTATTTCCTCGTGCTAAAATTATTGTTTAATTATACTAGAGTACATTTGATTTAATTACATCAAAAATATTTAATTTTATCCAGCTCCACGTAGAAGGCAAATAAATTCTGAGCGATATAGTTAGAGGAACAAATAATAGAAATAAAACAACAAATGGGAGCAATCCTACAATGTTTCATGTGGACCATAAAACTTAAACACTTTCTGGGTACTGTCTGGGTCTAAAAAGCCGAGCAAACGTGGTTTTAAATGTTGGTTAACGAGAGAGAACTAAGTATAAAATTAAATATCGTAGCTGTGCCAACGTAAATATCCATGTGCTTGGTGGCAGTGGCGGCAGCAGCGGGTGTAAGATCTAATAGGTCGTCTCCTGCTGACTTCTCTTCATGTCAGCGTCATCTGGCGTCAGCTACGTGTAATTACTAGCTAGCTTTAATTACTAATGTAAACGACACCGCTGTTTCTCCCCCTGTGCACCGCCCCACATTGAAGCACCGCATGCAAGGAGAATCCTAAATTTATTTTATATTTAGACAGAAAGGTGCGATTAGCAAACGTGTTTCCTTCATTTGGAATTCTGAACATCAAACATCAATTACTAGCTAATTACTTGTCTTTGTTATATTACTCTAGCACAAGTATAGCTAATTTCTCTAATCACATGTTAATTCAGTACGTATGGTTTTGTTTTGTTACGAAAGGTTTGTGACAAGTTTAAATAATTAATTAGATTATCATTCGTTTTTGTTTCGTTTTGCTAGAATCGAGCTGTTAGTATTATGAACTTTGGGTTTCGGGAGATAATCGGAACATCAGGTTCGAAAAGGTCAATTACTACGACTCGTTCCTGGTAAACGACTTACAGGAGGAGCTTACAGGATAGTCTGAAAATTTACTGCTGTAATTAAAGATTGAGACAGCAATTCATCATTTTTTGTGTAATGCTTTAACTCTATTGGTTTTTGAAATTTATAGAGGGGTACATAGAAAAATAGCTTATTTTTAAGTATATAGATAAAAATATGATCGCTTATTATAGTTAAAATATTTTCTTCTTAAAACGATGAAAAGTCGTTTTTTCTTATATTGCCTGTAAATCATTTATAAATTCACTCGATTTTATTAAAATTTTGAATGCTGACGTAGAAATGCATTTGGAATTTTTATATCCTCATTTATTTTGAATAACGACAGCAAACCTTTTTTATTATTAGTTTTTTAATATTTTCATTCTATCTTCAGCATAATAATACCTAATTAGCTAGAGATCATGTAGATACCCAAGTGAAGTATAAAATTACACCAATGTATAAAATACTAATTAGGTACCTACATTGGAATATCTTTATTTATGTAAAGCGGAATCGAATTTAATCAGATCATAAGAGTCTATATTTTACTTTTCAGTGGAAATTTCCAGATAATAATTAATATTGTATCCTGAAGAACACCGTCCCATTTAATTTGTAAGGTTGGAGGTTTTGTTGGACTATATGGTTTCTTTAATCAAATATTATAAAATTTATGTTTATGTTGTGGTGGTTAACAATAAATTAGTCTATACTATTCATGTTTCTTCCCTTCTTTAGAAGTAGGTATAAGAAACTCACATCTCAAAGATTTTTTTAGTTAAAAGTTAATAGAGCATCTCTTTATCAATTTATACCCCTCCATCCATACAAAAAACACCAATTGGAAATAAGATTCACAATAAAATTTTGAATTTTAACTCAAAGTCAAACATAGTCGTTAAAAATTGTTTGCAAGTCTGGAAGAAATCGCTAACAGTTTTTATTCCATTCACAAAAAAATTTCACATTTAAGCTCAGGATTTGTAAACTAAATTTCCAAAAAAAAGTAGAAGCTATCCAAGTCAATTAAAAAATTACCATACTTATCTAGAATATTACCTATCGAATGATTCATGGTATTAACTAATGAACCATGAACCAAACATCAGTTCCAAATGACAGTGAGGGGTCACTCATCTTCTATTATACGGAAAGATCACAAGATGGACTATAAGGAGAAGTGGTACGTGCCAACCTACAAATATCCTGAAGTCCCTCGTTCACAATCTTTCAGGTAGAAATATTTTCTATGTAACTTTGCACTGGGATATCTATCTATGGCACGTACAAATAAAAGCTTTGCAAAATTTTTGATTTTTTTATTTACGGTTAACTTTACTACTAGTACGTAATTGTTTCCCCTTTACTTTATACAGGGCATGTCACGACGAGTTGACAGTAGACATAACTCTATTACTATATAATAGTATATTATACTACGACGCTATAATGAAAGCTATTATTTCTGAGGATGAAAATTACAACTCGAGCGAGCGAAGCGAGCGAGTGTTGTAACATCTGAGGGAATAATAGTGTTGGTGGTTGTCCGATCATTTTTAAAAATTTTGAACAATGATTAACTTTTTTTTTTTAAATGGAACACCCTATATAATTCCACATTTTCGAATTCTACACTTTATTCTAGACATAAAAGTATTAAGGTTGTAAAGTTTTAAAATTTACGGTTATATAATTAATTACGCTTTTTCCAATTGTCAAGGTTTTTAAAAATTAACGATCAACCATAAGCACCCTGTAGATATAAAATAAGTTTTTTAAAACCATATTACCATGTTTCTTGTACATTTCTACGTCCACTAAAATTTGTTTTTATTTAATTTAATATTTTTTATTTTTATTTATTTATTTTAATTAAGTAATTATGTTTCTTCCAATTTTTTCATACATTTTCATATTTTACTAATGACACGTTCTTGCAAAAAACAAACCAAATTTTAGAGGACGCAGAAATGTACAAGAAACATGGTAATATGGTTTTAAAAAACTAATTTTATACAGGGTGCTTGTGATTGACCGTTAATTTTTAAAAAACGTAATTAATTATAATACCGTTAATTTTAAGACCCTACAATCTTAATATTTTTATGTCTCGAATTAAGTGTAGAATTCGAAAATTTAGAAATATATAGAGTGTTCCATTTAAAAAAATGAAGTTATCATTGATTAAAGTTTTTAAAAATGAACGGACAACCACCAACACCCTGTATAAAGCAAGTTTCCAAAACTACATCAGCTTATTTCTTGTATATTTCTACCTCAAACACAAGCAAAAAATTTTGGAAAAAACGTGTCATTGTCAAGATTTGAATTTTTATTTACATGTATGTTTTTATAAAAAAATATGAAAAAGTGTAAATAATTATAATACCGTTAATGTTAGGACCATACAACCTTAATACTTTTATGTCTAAAACAAAGTGTAGAATCTAAAAATTCAAAAATATACAGGGTGTTCCATTTAAAATAACAAAGTTTGTGTCTACTTCCGGTATAACAGGAAGTACCAGAAAGTTAGCAATATTTTCATTAAATAGAGCACATTGTATAATGGGTGTGTACCAATTTTTAGAATCAAATTGTGTTTAGTAATAGAGTTATGTATGTCTATTTTCAACTCGTCGTGACACCCTGTATTTTGTACTTTTTGGACTAATAAACTAGGCACTTTAAACCAATTCAGCAAAATTTTAAGAATTTAGTTGATATCCGCGCATGGAGACCACGCGTATAAAAACATTCTGGATATAAAGACGTTATATGTTATGTTATGGCTAATAAAATGATCCTGTTCGTAGTCAATGTCCACTAAGTAACAATTCGCATCTTTCGTTAATTATTGATGCCATATATTGAACTGTCCCTAAATTAGTGACATCAAAGACAGTGCCAAGAGACTATCCACATCAATTTAAATAATTTCCAAAAGGACAAAGACACTCTCAACACCTCAACAGATGCTCTTCCACAGAGGTGGATTAACCAGTAAGCAAAAGAAGCTAGCGCTTGGGGCGCCAAAATTTGGGGGGCGCAAAATTTTCTGCAATTTTTTTTTATTATATAGTTTTAAATAGGTAATTATTATTTGATCATATTTTATGAAATAGGTGAAATCTCAAAAAAAGTTAAAAAATATTTCTGCAAGTCTGAAAAGTCGGAATATAGATAGCAGATACGAGTACCGAGTGCTTTTATTAGGATATACATATACAGGGTTGGGCATATGTGTGGCAACCCCTAATTTCTGAATAAACGTTTTTATTATTATTATTACTCTTAAAAGAAATATTTGTAGTTTTCTTATTCTATTCAGTGACGTACTTTGTTGTTAAAACAGCTGCCCTATTTTTTATTTAATTAATTTAAATAATTATTATTTTATACTCTTTATTTTATTATTGAAATATTTTCTTTAATATTTAAAAAACCAAAAGTCGCACACCCACCAAACCTTATATCATTGTAATTGTTGAAATATTGTCTATTTGAAAACTTAAAAATATACAGGGTGACCCTTTAAAAAAAGTGCCGATCACTTAATATCTCGAGAAATCGAGTAGCTGCTGGAAAACAAAATACGTCACTGAATAGTGTAAAAAAAGCTAAAAATATTTCTTTTAAGACCAATAATGATAATACAAAAGTTTAGCCAGAAATCAGGTGTTCCCACACATATACCCAACCCTGTATAATAACAAAAAATTGTTTTATTTTTCATTTAATGTTCTTGTTACAAAGAAGACAAATAATATCAAGGGGGGGCGCAAATTTTGGTTCAGCTTGGGGCGCAATATACCCTTGACCCGCCTCTGCTCTTCCATAATATATACATTTTTTGGTTTTCTTTATAAGAAAAGTACGATGTCGTCCATAAGCTATGAGCATTGATAAGAAATATTTCAAGGCACATAAATCACATATTTTTATAAAGAATAGTTATTTAGAAATAAATCTTGCAAGGATTGTAATTTACACCTCGTTTTATCATACTTTATTTTCGGAAATAGTTTATTCTCCTGCAAACTTTCGAGTCAAATGTAAGCAGGTATAAAATCTCGCTTCTAGCGGAACCCTTGCAGATACTGTAAGTATTGAACTATTCCGCCACGTCAGCCAATAGAACTGCAATCTCTTTACATATCAAAACTATAAAACAAAACCAACAGAAATAAACTCACATTATAGTACCTACACATATTTTCAGCGTAGTTTGCTGATGTGATTTTGCCTGACGATGGTATCGGTCCAGAACGATATCCGAAGGCAGCTAAGCTAACGTTTCACGTATCGTTTTAGTTTCCAAATGTGTATAATCAAGGCAGTCGCCTTGGCAGTAAATGAAAATGGCTGAATGCGCTTTCAAGCTCCACTAATTATACTACTCTGTTTAACTGGTCAGTTAGCTGGTAGCTGGAGGGCGGTTTTACTGTAGCTATATCGTTTCAGTCCAAAAGTGCACATTTGCAGAAGGTTGGTTTTTGTATGTGTAATAAAGATATTCGTGCAAATGCAACAAGTTTTAGACAGAACATCAACAATATGTTTCGTAATATGCATGATTAATCTCCATGACTGTTGTGAGAGATTTATTTTACAACAATACAGAATGAGCAGTCCAGATTAATATTGGTTTTCAACGAATTTCATCTTCAATAGAGTTTTGGCTTCATTATTCACACAGGAGATTTATCAACAGAGTAATTCTGATTTGTCAGAATTAAAGCTTTGACGTAAAAAATATCACATTGAAAACCTTTCATCATCCCTCAACAAACTGCAAGCGGATTTTAGGCATTTCCCCCTAATACCCTCTAATCCGTTACGACCAGGAAACTTTTTTTAATCTTAAAAAACGAGTTTTTAATTTGGTTAAACAAAAAACCAAACAGTTTAGTCGTTAATCATGTTGGAACTACTGAAGAGAATTATACCTGATATTAATTTCGTAAAACAGGACTTCAGCTTTGATTACTCGCATATCGTATATATTCTATATGGAAGCACTCTAATTTAATTTGAAAATATTTTGTTTCTTTTTCGCGTGTTTGTATAAAATATCGCGTGTGGGTGTTTTCAGTTGATCTAACAAGTTGACATTGGGTTTAAATTGCATCTTAGAGAAGGTGGGTGAGATATTCTGTAGTAGTGCAAGAGGGTGGATCGCTTCCGCGATGAAAGTGTGTTAGAACTGGAGCACGCGTTACTTTTCCAAGTTGAACCATCTCTGCACTTCACATTTTGTTCTCCACCGTCCTTATCTCGTTTTACTCCTACACTACGGTTTGTATTACCATGGCGATTAATCCTGTTCGGATATAAGAACTTATAATCCGAAGTAGCTAATAAAGTTTTATTAGTCTTCTAGGCTTTGTTAATAAAAATGAAATAGGTAAGTTAATTTCATTTTTGTACGTGGTTAGTTTATAAACGTTAAAAACTAACACAACATCAACGAGAAGATTCTATAAGCCATATTATAATTTAGCTAGACTTTGTATGTTTCATAATATTTAATAAAATACTGAACATTTTTCAAATAATTTTAGATACCTATGGAAAATAATAGCTATATTTATGCAACAAGTATATAATCTATGACTTTATTGACGAGTTTGTTTTATGACCGAGCGAGGCTAAACATTATTTTATGATGCAGTCGTACATAATTTATTTTCTAATATTATAATAAAATTTAAAAAAGTTATCATAGACTATAATAAATTTGGTATAAATAACAAATGTACAAATGTGCTTTCAAAATTTCAAAATTATACCTGTACCTATAAATAAAAAATAAACAGTCAACTTTTATTTAAATTCATAAAAATACGATTGAATATTGAATATAGGACTCTAAAATTTATGAAACATGTTCAATCAACAACTTCATTATTATTTTACAATAATTCGTGGGCATTGATTTTCAATGGGACTTTGGTATACCTATATTAAATATCCATTTTTCAAATCATTCAGAGGACATAATAAAAAATATCTGATGTGTCCAACACATGACTTTCTTATACAGATAGTACCACAATTACGTTTCCCTCGACGATTCCTAAAGAAATTAAGTTAAATTTATTGTAAAAATCGTGTTTAATTTTGAGGGTTTCCAGCAATTTTCAAATAGTCTCTGTCGCACTTATTGCAATACGCATAAATCTGTCCTTATCCCACTCATTATAACCGAATTTTATGACAAAAACAAGTGTTTTATTTTTTTGAGAGAATAAAAAAATTCGATGTAGATATTTTAAGGACGTATTCGGTGCGATTCTGTAAGTTTCTAACCACCGTGTTTATTAACTACTGTGGTTGTTGCTATGATAATTACCAATCAAAAACGTCGTACCGTAGCAACAACCACAGTGGTTACATAGTCACGGTTATTAAAATGTTATAGAATCACCCCGATTGTTGGGATCAAAATAACACTTTTTTTTTTTTAAATAAACATGTGTCCTAAAATGCACCCCCTCCAACCTTCCCCAAAACTGGGTTTACATAATTTTTGAAGCAAAAAATAAATAGAGTGGCTGAAAAAAGGGGGGCATGCCAATTTTCAGAAGATTTGATCCGTTATTGTGGTCACAATTTTAAATAATCGTTTTTTTTACGCAACTTACAGTGGCTGTAGCTCGGAGGGGGTGCATTTTAGGACACATGTTTATTTGAAAAAAAAAGTCTTATTTTGATCCCAACAATACGTCCTTAAAATATCTACATCGAATTTTGAATCACCCTGTATAAAATCACATTTATTTATTTATTATTATTGTTTTCGGTACCATAGAAACCAGTAAAATACAAAAAAATAAAAAATAATGGTCCTTCTGGGATTCGAACCGGCGACCTCCCGTTTGGCAGGCAAGTCCCAAACTCACTCGTCTATCTACTAGTCGGATTCAAGGCGCACTATGAGAAATATAAGTGTTTTAAGAATATCTCATTTTTTTGAAATTTTTTTGACGGAATTTAAAAAAATGGTCCAAACAAAATTTGTTCAAAATTTAATTCTAAATCAATGTTAAAGAATAAAAAAATCTCGTAAATTGTTTATTTTTCAAGATATTCCTAAAAAACCTAAAAATGTCATCAGGTAACTGTCACTTGTTTTGGTGCTAGATGAAAAACATTGAATGTGGCACCCACAAATTTGTTCAAACTCTTAAATATGAAATTTGAATCAAATCCGATAACTCGTTTTTGAGTTATGGTGGATACAGACAGACAGACAGACAGACAGACAGACAGACAGACAGACAGACAGACAGACAGACAGACAGACAGACAGACAGACACACAGACAGACAGACACACAGACAGACAGACATCATGGCGAAAATGGTCAAAATGGATTCAGGGGCCCTCAAAACGTGTAAATCCATCAAAATCTCGAAGTCGAAAAAAATCACGATTACAATACTTCCTTATACTACGTATAAGAAAGTAAAAATATTGACATCATCATGCCGATTCCATAAAAACAGTTTTTTAAACAATATTAACTACCAGCTAAATTTGCATCTAAAATATAAATGAAATATAATAAAAATAATAGTATATTATACTACGACGCTATAATGAAAACTATTATTCCTGAGGATGAAAATTACAACTCGGGCGAGCGAAGCGAGCGAGTGTTGTAACATCCGAGGGATTAATAGCCATTATAGCGAGTTGTATACTATACTTTATCTACGACGAAAATCCATCTTCAATATCACTTTTCACATTTTCCATTATAAAATCACACAACACGTACAACACTATCAGTATTTTGACAATTATTTAATTACACTGACATTTTGTTTGTCATGGTTTCGATGGCTATTTTCAATTTCACAGAAATTGTGATTGTTATACTATATTTTCATTGGTTTACAAGTATGGAATAATGAGATGCATTATATTGCAAGAACCACAAATATAATACATATATTATATATTAGTCGTAGATAAAGTATATTGTTTGTGAAATGTTTAAAGTGTGTATAATATCCATTACTTTTAGTGTTCATAATTTACATTATTTACCAAAAGGTGTAATTTTTTTTAACTGCTAATAATTATTATTTTGAACAATTATTACGTGAAATGTGTTTACTATTTTACATTTAAAAATGAGTTTAGGTAATAGTGGCAAAATAATTTAGAAATAAGGTGTGCAAATTTTTCAAAATTCAGTCGTAAAACAGTTATACAAGGTGTCCGAAAGTCACCGCCAATACCGGAAACCGTAGATTGCTCACAAAATTCTAAGACGATTTTTCCTTTGTCATTTTTTTTTTAAATTTTTAATTTTTTAATTTTTGTTTATTTTTTTCCCGGACCAGAGCAGCTCAGTAGCTCAGTTGTCCCAGTGGAGGGTAGAAAAGAAAGTGAAACTGGAAAGAGAAGATCTCACGTAGCTCTCTCTCCTCCACCGAGACAACTGAGCTGCACTGGGCCGGGCAAAAAAAAATTAAAAAAAAATGGCAAACAAAAAATCGTCTTACAATTTTATGAGGAATCTATGGTTTCCGGTATTGGCGGTGACTTTGGGACACCGTGTATTTAAGAAATGATGAGCAAAATAAAAATCATGTCCGTTTAATGTTCTTAATTCATTTTCTGAGCAATGGGGTACTTATATATTTATTTTAGAACCGTTAGAGAAATAGTCGAATTCCAAAAGAAAACCAGTGCAAGTAGCTAATTCCCACATTAGCTCGAAAAAGTTAATATTAGGCAATTTTCACTTTTAAGATTAAGATATTATAATATAAACAAACAGTCACACAAAATGATTGAATTGAAGTTTTATATGTACAGGAATAGAAGATAAAGAAGGAGTAATCTTGGCTAAACAGGATGCAACTTTCTTCGCTACAGACAATATAGGCACAGAGTATGATGATTCTGCACATAAAATTTGGTTCATCTTATTTTTAATTGATGAATCGATTTGTGGATGTCCAACCATCTAACGTAGATGTTAGTCAAGGGAGACGCCGATGAACAGAAAATAATATGCTAAAATTACTTGGAAATTTCGATATTCTCGGTATTTCCTGTACCATTCTAGAAAAAATTTTGCTCATAATAGATTTTAGATGCTCGTTTTTGATACTGAAATCAAAAAGTCAAGAGTGAAGATCTAGAGCGAATCACAAATTTATCTGAGAATATCAGAAGAGTTTCACAAATTATCTCTGAGATTCAGTTAGGAGAATTCCTTTTGAAGCTGTACCTGATTTTGGCAAGGAAACGAGCAATTACTTCCTAATTGTTAAGAGACTATGAATAATAACGTGGAAGGTGAAGGGTGGCAGTGAAGAGTTCCAATCTCGGTTCCAATATTAGTCTAGAAACGTTAGCTAATTTTACTAAGAAAACCTATCGATATTTTAACTAAATTTAAGATTATTTAATTAAATCGCGCTATGAGGAATATTTTAATAAACACACTCCCAACCCATGATGACAAACTTCCAACGGGGTTGATGTTTTATCAGTCGTTACATGAATTCCACCGGAGACGGGTATTTTTCCAAAGGTTAAAAAAAGTCATTAACAGTAGCCTGTCTTAGTGTGGGAGTAAACTTTCACGTGATTTAAGGTGAGAATAAGAAATACGAGACCAGTAGCACATCGTGACGCTTCACGCGTTTCCCGAAGGCTAGGCTAGCACGACCAGGAACGCGTGACCAGCCTGTTAGATTCCCACATGCGTTGCCACCGACTACAAATGAGATAAAATGATCGCTGACCTGTTTATCACCTGATTTAATATCATCGCTGTCTATATTTTCCTTTCCGTTAATTACCATAGCTCATTAACCAATTAATCTAGCGTAAATATATTCAATGGATTTCAAATGGTTGTTGTGTAGGTACCCGAAATTTATCATCCTGTTTACTGAGGCAGAGAAATTAATAAACGTTTGAATGTTTGAGGGCAATTTATTCATTACTCAACTTTCTGCACAAAAAACCCTCATAAATTTAATCAATAATCCTAAATATGTAATTAGAGTAGTGTAAACAAAATCCCCACGAATCAATTTTTTCGGTTATTTCAAGATTTTCTTTCTTTCATTCATTTATTTTCATTATTCATGCGGCACCCTACTTCATTGTTTCCTTTTGAACGCAGACCCAAACCAAATTAATATTTAAAAAAAGCATATTTCAAACCCTGCCATTCGAATGCGGTGTTTTCTATGTGCACGATGTATTTTTTATGAGGATTTGGGGCCAGCTGGTCACATCCGGCTTTAAGTTGTCCTCGCTGGATAACATTAAAATGCCCAATACTGCAACTTCTACGAGGATCCAGGACGATAACTGTGAATAGAAAAATAGAGGGATCGTCCTCGATATATTGTTATGTGTTTAACCTCGCTGTTGAATTTTGAAAGAATATACTTTTCAAGCATTATCCCGTGAAATTTATTGAACTAATAAGCACGTAAAGAATGACGTTAATCCCTCTATTATATTCTTAACAATGTTTCATCAGGGGCTAGGCTCTATGATGGTGCGAATTTTCTTACAGAAGATGCTCGTACAATAAGCAATATTTTCCATAATAAGTGCTTGCTAATATATTCTAAAGTCGTTACATTAAACGTATATTCCAGGGTTAACAAGAAAATGCCAGCCAGTTAATATGAATTTGCAAAAAAACTTTAATCTTATTCAAGAAGTGTACAATTCTGGGGAGTCTCTTTTTCACTTAAAAGTTAAACATCTTACTCGGGAATGATCGTAGGTTGCCCCAGATTCGTTCCACCAGTATAATTTGGCCGTTTGAAGGCGGTATTGTTAAGCTTTTTATTGCAATTATCTGGGGAATCTTAATTAAAGCTTTTTCAGTTATTTGCATATCTTTTGTAATTAGTGATAACGGAATGTTGGCAATGCCTACAGACACTAATCAACCGTACAAATTACAAATACTTCATTAGTTAACATTGTAATTTCTATTCTTTTCCTAGAAAAAACGGACTAATTGCAGATATGCAGAAAAATTATGCAACACCTTTCTTCGTGAATTATTTCGATATTATTAACTTTAGCTTCAATTAAATTAGGGCAGGATTTAACATCTTTTTGCTCACAGACGGATTATGTTCCAAAGAGGGAACAGAAGCTGAGATTTATGTACTTCAGCAGTAAATTATTTTCCGGTAGAACAATTTGCAAATTTTAGAGTGAATTTATCAAAGTATTAGTTGTAGCTTGGTATATCCAACAAATTTTATTAGTATATAAATATATTATAGGCTAATAATTTACGAACTTATGAATATTAAGTAGCAGATAAATAATTGTGCGTTGAATTTTGACACTAAGAGCTGACACGAAAATCTGGGAAGTTTTATTTAGAATAATTTAGAATATTGTCTTTAAAAAGTTTCGGTGCGAATTAAGGCAGCAAACTTTTAAAAATACGCGAAAAAATATTGGAATGGAAGAGCATCGCACGTCAAGAACAAAGTTAAGTCTCAAGCAGCCCCAAAATTCCCAACTCAAAGTTATAATTTAATAAGCACATCAAACTGGCTGACTTTAAGACAATGAAATATGAAATCTCGTCTGAATGTTCTATAATCTTCATCAGCAATGGAAACATTTCACATTTCATAATCCTCTGGCACTTCATAAGACTAAAGGGCCTTTGTTTTAGGTGCAACGAAACCCTTTACTGTACATACTCTCTGTGTAGTGTGCTCCACCCAAATATGTCTTATCAAGCAACAAGGAGTCTTTATTGATTATAATGTAATCATATTTTAGGAGAGAAACGAAACCCATTGTGTTGGAATACTTGAATAAACGACTGTATTTGTCTGGTAAATTAGAATGATTATGACATTCTGCATCAGCGCCCCATAACAAAGTCCATATTCGTTAACAGAACAATGTAGCCTTAATATGATTCACTCTTCTCTATGCACAGATCGGTTATACACGGCATAATTGCATGAGTTGGTAAATGCTTTTCGGGCTAATTAATTGAACGAGTAATTCAATAATAAAATAAGCAGAAAAAACAATAATTATAATCAGTGCTTACTGTATTGCGGGAAGTAGGTAGAGTCAAGGGTATTAGAAGGTATTACCAAATCACACCCTTCAATCGAATGATTAAAATTTTGTATAAGTAAAGGGCGTCCATTTTATATATGCATCTAACCTAACATAATTACCATAAAGCCTTATTGCTCTTTTTAAAAACTGAACTCAATTTGTCGCTGTGAATTCTTTCTAAAGGTATATGGATGTGTTAGAAAGAGGTTAGTCAACAGTGTCATAATTATAACTAATTTCACTGATGGTCACGTGAATGCATTTATAAAATGAATAGCCTATACCTATAGAGTGTGGATTTTATTTGTGACAAATTTCAATAAATCTACAGTAGCTAAATATGTTAACTTTGTTTAAATAACTAATTATTACGTTGTAATGAGACACAAAACCAGACAGAACAAATAATTTACTTTAATATTATCCAAATTAACAATTTACAGAAGTGTAACTAAATATTTGCCGTAGTTACGTAATACAAAAGTTAAATTATCACATCGGTTGGTAATAGTACCAAGTTATGTTGTGTTAGCTCTGTTGAGGAAGCAAGAGACCAAACAGACTTACATATATATTCACCCCATATTTGTTATTGTAATAAGAGCTCGGAAGCCCTGTAATAAGACGTGATATCTGGCGGACGGTGTACAGCATTTCGTACGCTGCAGCATCATCTTGGCAGATGAAAATCTGTAGGTTATATCGGGGAGAACACACCTAAGCTCGAGCGGCAGCTTGCCAGAACGACTTTATCTTTTGAAATCTCGGATTTGGATTTGATCCTTCTATCTGAATACTTTGGATACAGAGCAAAATAACACTTTCAACTCTCTATAGGGTATGTATTACGAAAGGATTGCGGATCTACGTATATATTACTTCCTAACCAGCCCCTCTGCACTACTACACTCTTGCACAGATTACCCATCTGCGATCCTACAGACAGATCTCTCATTCTCGAGGATTTGTTTGTGTTTAACGATTTTCACAAATGAAAACTGAAAGTTGATTTTATGAAAAAATATAATTTAATTCAACTTACATTTTTTAAATTTAAACTTTTAAAGCTTAAAGTAGGTACTTAGGTAAATTGATCAAAGAAATATTTTACAAAAAGACACAATTTACAAAAGAATATAATCTAACAAAGCATCCAATTAATAACTTGAGGAAATCTTATGATCACAAAATATTTTTTTGTTCGCAAAACGAAAGAAGACTAAAGTATAATAACAAATAACACTCTTTAAAGATAGTACGAAACGCAATAAAGACATCATTAAACTGGGTTTAAAATGTCAATCGTTCAGCATCGGATCCTACTTGAAAATTCAAATTGAAACTAACGAGATCCTAACTGTGTTTGTGTCTGCATGGTTATACTGATGAGGATAAAAGCCCTGGATGCGTTTTGCTGTCATGGTAAACATCACCTTGATCCTGCCTAGCAGGATTTGGCGCAGATTTATGATGTCATATGTCTACGGTCAAGCGCTCGTAGGGCATACATAGCCGTGATTGGAGATGTCAATGGCGAACGTAAATCCCTTGTGAGCTTCTAAATGCGAGTCGATCCCTTTGTTGCGAGTTTTGATGTTAGATCTCTCGCTTCTCGACTACCGTATGTCACCCGTTTACTATCGATAACTTTCTATTTTTCTATAAACCTAAAGCTAAATGGGATTAACAAAGAAATCACAGTCCACCGGCCGGAAATTTTCTACAACAGTTGAGGACAAATATTGAAAAAGTATTCGAGTGAAATAAAATGAGAGAAACTGCACAAAGGGATATAATATACAGGAGGACCAAACATTTTTGTTCAATTTTGTAGCTTTCCTTCATTATAAAGATTTTTTTTATAATATCTGACAACAATAACCACTAAAAATAAATAATATATCTTATAATAAGGATAATTAAAAACTATACACAAAAAAGATTTCTTGAACCTTGAATAGTTTATTATTTTCAATTGAAAACATCTTATCATCACCCTGAAACTACCTTGCGATTAAACTCTCTATCAAAGATCAATTGCACATCACGATGTTAAGGCCAGTTTCCTGCTAGGCCTGAATGAACAAGACTATCAGAGCCTTATCCTTTCTCTAACTGCTATAACTGCAAAAGTAGTCAGCTTAGACTAAAACACGGTCTACGATAATGTATGGGGTGAGAAACGGAAACACGTAGATTCCACATCCATCTGGCTAAGTGACATCATTTACCCAAAGCAGTCAACAAGAAAAAGGAAGTGAATTTTAGTTTAGATCGCAACACTTTCTCAACATTTCTTTCCACATTGTCTTGTCAACAATACATATGTTAATATTTAGTTCCAATGGGCGCCAATTTAGCTGTAAGTAGTACATTTGTCTGACAGTTCTTAGTCCTGGCAATTTCATTTGGTCGAAGTAATGGAAAAGTGTTGGGATGTTGCAGTTGGGTCAATACTGAAAATTACGGGATACTTATGGCTCGCAAAGTGATGATGCCAGGATAGTATAAAGATAAATTTATTGGGATCATTATATTCTATCATAAAAGTATAACAAAAATTTTGATTTTAATATTTCAGATTATTTTGGTTGTTAAAAAATATAAACCATCATAATTATTACAGGAATTATATGAATTGGATAGAAATATTAAAATAAATAATCAGGATTGTAACCTTACGGCCCCCAGTCATAGCTGGAGAAATAATTAACATTCAAAATTTAGATACCCTACGTGGTGTGTGCTTTAAAGTTCTGTGTATGTGGGAGAAATAAAACAGTGGTAACAACATGTAAACAATTTATTCAGGTTCTTAAAGCAAAATACATATTCTATTAAATATTTCAAATTCAAAGTTAAGGTGAATCGCCCCATGGGATAATTTAAACGGTACACCTGCAGGTTTGAACCCTATGGGAGAACCTGGTACCCAAAATATGAATAAACAAAAAGAGCAAACCCCAAATCATTCTGTACGAAAATATTAGTAAAACACATACATACAAATACATATTGTAACTGGGGTCTTCTAACTTCCCGTTGTAACCTCCACGAAACTAGGTAACCAACCTCGATGGCTACACCAAGAGAGATTTGGATATGAAATAAGTCCGCCTCCACAAGTAGGACTCGTGGGGCTTACGAAGCTATGTAACCATTAACCAACCTCGATGACAAAGTCAAGAGAGATATGGATTTTAAATAAGTCCGTCTTCACAAGCAAAACTCGTGGGGTTTACGAAGCTAGGTAACCAACCTCGATGGCCACGCCAAGAGAGATATGGATTTTAAATAAGCTCGTCTCCACAACCAGAATTCGTGAGATTTACGAAGCTAGGTAACTAACCTCGATGGCTACGCCAAGAGAGATATGGATTTTTAATAAGCTCGTCTCCACAACCAGAATTCGTGAGGTTTACGAAGCTAGGTAACCAACCTCGATGGCTACGCCAAGAGAGATATGGATTTTAAATAAGCTCGTCTCCGTAACCAGAATTCGTGAGGTTTACGAAGTTAGGTAACCAACGTCGATAGCTACGCCAAGAGAGATATGGATTTTAAATAAGCTCGTCTCCACAATCAGAATTCGTGAGGTTTACGAAGCTAGGTAACCAACCTCGATGGCTACGCCAAGAGAGATATGGATTTTAAATAAGCCCGTCTCCACAAGCAGAACTCGTGGAGTTTACGAAGCTAAGTAACCAACCTCGAAGACAAAGTCAAGAGAGAATTGGATTTTAGAGCCAGGCAAGTGTTTTAGTACAAGATTAGCCATCTTGTAGTAAAACTTTGATGAAAAAAAAATGGTTTTCAAGTGAAGATTCTCGCTCTGTCTTCTACGATCTACGCAACCCACAAAATTCTCGCATCTCTTCGTATATTTGACAAACTGTACATATTCACTGGGATTTTATTTACAACATTTTACTCGAAATTTAAATAAATGTAGGTGACCGGGGTCTGTACATATGGTCATCAGGATTGACTCCATAGTACAATTAGTACATATATTTTTCTTGTAAAATATTGATCCAAGTTATGTTAATTATTGAAAAGACGAATCGAATATATTAGTTATAAATATAGAATGACATGGATAAAAGTTTCGCCATTCAACTTCAAAGGGGAGCATTGATTTAGGGGATTACAAATTTATTACTTTGTAACCACATTTGTGATAAATTGATTGGGATATTGGCCATTTGCAAAATGGCTTATTTCACCTGTCGATATTCCTAATTTTCCTACAAAACGGAAACTAACGCGGGAACTTTCATTTCCAATCCAAATCCGGTTAAATGCAATTTGGAAATTTGCCAAGCAGTTCTTAAAAGAAACGTGCAAGGTGATGAGTTCAACAGAAGCAATATTTAAATTTTAGTTAATTTCCGGTGAAGTATAAGATTTTTAATGAAGAAAAGAGAAATATATGAAGGTAGGTATTGTAGAGATTTATGAATTTAAAGGACGGTATTTCGTCTAATCTAAGTAGGTATTATATGGATTGTAAATTGTAATTATAATATGACCGATTCAGTACGCCTTTTCCCATTTTAAAACTCGGACTCTGGAAGGCATACAACACAGTCTTAGCGTTATTTTATTTAAAATGTGTTGGTGCATGTCTAAACAATTTTGCAACTTTTTTTGTATGTACAATAAAAACATAGAGGTACCTATTTATTTATTCCTGTGCTTTTCCAGTAATATTTTTGTAAAGTTACTACATTCACCCACATGCGCAGGATTGTCCATCACATAATATAATGTACCATACAGGGTGATCCCCTTAAAATTGTACCCAGTTGCTTGATTTCGGTTCAGAGATATTTTTACTAAAGCTCTTCCAAATATTACAAAAACTTCTTTCTTAAGGCTACATCCAACTTTCAAATATTTTTTGTTTCTTATTTTAAAAGATTTCGATAACTCATGCATTTATTTATCGTTTTTTATTGCATATTTAATCAATTTTGATAATTTTGGGTCAATTTTAATATGTCATTATACTTTATATACAATTTATAAAAAGTTTATTCGAATCTTGGATAAAGCTCTTGAAAGCTCAGGAGCAGATTTTCAGGCTAACTAATCTAAAAAATATACATGAGCAGATTTTTTCTATTATAAAATTGTTATCTTATTGTTCTATGTTATTTTATGTATACTTGGGATTATAAAATGAACTGTTTTTAAGAATATTAGGTTTAAATTTTAAACTATTTCTGATACACTGCTCAGAAATATTTGGCCACTTAAGTCTGTGCCTAAAATGCGTTCTTATAGGGACTGAATTTCGAACTCATACTTTATTAACACATTTTTAAAAAATATGCAAAAACATGGAAACAATGAAAGAAAATATAGAAAGAGATACAACAGTAATGCAACAGTCGCTAAAATTTAGTGTATACTTTAGAAAATCGACAAAAGATTATCCATTTTTTTATGGTCCTAAATAATGAAAGGTATACAGGGTATAACTGAATTGTTTGGCCAAGCTTTACCAGCGTATTATAAGGAACAACACTATGAAAAAAGTTCCTATAAACAAAGGTCCAGAAATGATTCCTAATGGAGACGTTTTCTTTTCTAAATATTTTCGAAACGGATTGACATAGAACCATGAAATTTGGTATGATAATAGGCATTAAATACTGAACATAATTTTAAAAAGTTAGTCAGGAGCGTCTTAACCTGAGGGGTCAAATTTGCCCAAAATTTACCTGCTAAATTTTAAAAATTATGTTTACAGAAATTTGTTCAGTATTTAATGCTTATTCATCATACCAAATTTAATGACTCTATATCTATCAATTTCGAAAATATTTAGAAAAAACCAACGTCAATGTGCACCTTTTAGGGGGCTATATCTCCGTTATGAATCATTTCTGGACCCTTGTTTATAGGAACTTTTTTCATAGTTTGGTTCCATATAACACGCTGGTAAAGCTTGGCCAAGCAATTCAGTTACACCCAGTATACTTACCTACATATGATTGAAACCTGAAAAAAATGACTAAACTATGAAGTCAGAAATGTAATGTGGCTGATGCTGTAAGAAAGAAAAAAATTATATGTTGATTTTTTTAATTCTAACTTCATAGGTACCCTTCATCATGTAGGTACTCAGAATTACTGAGATAATGTTTTTACCAAATTAAATATCTGATGTGTCCAACACATGACTTTCTTATACGGATAGTACCACAATTACTTTTCCTAAAGAATTAAGTTAAATTTTTTGTAAAAATATAGTGTTTCAATTTTGAGCGTTTCCAGCAATTTTCAAATAATTTTCGGAAGTCTCTCTTGCACTTATTGCAATACGCATAAATCTGTCCTTGTCCCACTCATTATAACCGAATTTTACGACAAAAATTAATTTTATTTTTTTTGAAATTTTTTTGACGGAATTTCAAAAAAAAGTTCAAACAAAATTTGTTCAAAATTCAATTCTAAATCAATGTTAAAGAATAAAAAAATCTCATAAATTGTTTATTTTCAAGATATTCCTAAAAAACCTAAAAATGTCATCAGGTAACTGTCACTTGTTTTGGTGCTAGATGAAAAATATTGAATGTGGCACCCACAAATTTGTTCAAACTCTTAAATATGAAATTTGAATCAAATCCGAGAAGTCGTTTTTGAGTTATGGTGGATACAGACAGACAGACAGACAGACACACAGACAGACATCGTGGCGAAAATGGTCAAAATGGATTCAGGGGCCCTCAAAACGTGTAAATCCATCAAAATCTCGAAGTCGAAAAAAATCACGATTACAATACTTCCTTATACTACGTATAAGAAAGTAAAAACGGTTAACAAATAACGAAACTAAAGAAAATATCTGATGTGCCCAACACATGACTTTCTTATACTTACGGATAGTATCACAATAATTACTTTTCCTAAATAAATTAAGTTAAATTTCTTGTAAAAATTTTGAAGGTTTCCAGCAATTTTCAAATAGTCTCTGTCGCACTTATTGCAATACGCATAAATCTGTCCTTGTCCCACTCATTATAACCGAATTTTACGACGAAAATGTGTTTTATTTTAGATTTTTGACCTATTACTCACTTAAAAAAATCTCCCGGTATGAAATTACATTTATTTATTCATTATTATTGTTTTCGGTGCCATAGAAACCAGTAAAATAAAAAAAAAACTAATGGTCCGTTCCTTCTGGGATTCGAACCCGGGACCTTCCGTTTGGCAGCCATATAATGAAACACATGGTCTACCTCGACCATCGGATTCAACTATCAACGCGCGCTATGAGAAATATAAAGTGTTTTAAGAATATCAAGTTTTTTTGAAATTTTTTTGACGGAATTTCAAAAAAAAGTTCAAACAAAATTTGTTCAAAATTCAATTCTAAATCAATGTTAAAGAATAAAAAAATCTCATAAATTGTTTATTTTTCAAGATATTCTTAAAAAACCTAAAAATGTCTTCAGGTAACTGTCACTTGTTTTGGTGCTAGATGAAAAACATTGAATGTGGCACCCACAAATTTGTTCAAACTTTTAAATATGAAATTTGAATCAAATCCGATAAGTCGTTTTTGAGTTATGGTGGATACAGACAGACACACAGACAGACAGACACACAGACAGACATCATGGCGAAAATGGTCAAAATGGATTCAGGGGCCCTCAAAACGTGTAAATCCATCAAAATCTCGAAGTCGAAAAAAATCACGATTACAATACTTCCTTATACTTCGTATAAGAAAGTAAAAACATAAATCTACTCTTCAGTTTGTTTCAGGACAAATTAAACAAAAGATATTCTAAAAAGTATCAAAATTTTATTTAGGTACACATGAAATAGAGTTAATAAGGTTGTCAATTATTTATTTTCAATTAAATAATTAATTTAGTACAAAAAATATCCTTCTAGATGTGCTACATTAATTAATAATGTAAAATACGATTGCGGAAACATTTTTTAAAGCATGCCATCATAAAATCAAATGTGGCGGTAAAAATTGAGCTACTTGATCGAAATAAAAGGGGACCTGATGGACGATGTTTCAAAAACGAAACGTTATAAAAATTTCTTATCATGTATAGCATAAAAAGTTGCTGTAATATCTAATGATTTTACCAAATTAAAAACTACAGAATAAAATTAATAAAATTTTTCTGTTTCAGTAATTTCAGAAAAGAAAACAAATCTCAGACTTTTGTTAACATATTCCTTTTTGGCATCTAATTTCTTAAATTCTATCCTATGTACTTAAAGGATTTTGTATTTCTAAGTAAAAAAATTACATGATTTTTATTTTTTCCATTTTACGGTTTTTAAATGTTAGCAACCCACATGTCAACTGATCATATTAAGTTGCTACTAATATAAGTATTTAATATTTTAATTAAAAACTACAGTAATTTATTATCTTCATTATTGTACTTAATAAGATTTTTTAGTAGTGTCCAATAATAATTAACGGCGTACATACAGAAAAAGTTTGAGAACCACTGTCATAACGGTAGTTCAATTTACTCAACAAGTAGGTAAAAGTTCATGCATGTTGTGGTTAAGCAAACGTCAGTTATACGCGCGCTTTTTTTGACAAAGTTATTCTTACTGTTTTTCCTAATAAAACAGCTTTAAATTTAAATGAGTTGCGAAAACATTTGATACATAATAAATTTAACTTTGTATCCTTAATTGGTGTATAATAAACCTTTATTTTCTACTAAAACTGCCGTAAATTTAACTTGTGGTTCTTCCAGCAATAAATCTTTACAAACTTTTCGCATTAATCAAAATAGAAACTTACGAGTTTATCTGTTTAAATATTGCACATTTGTTCGGAACTTAAGTGTAGTGTTGTTCGTGTTTTTTGCAAGCTAAACAAACTGACTGAGTGAAAAATGTCTTCGTTATTATCCGCTGAATTAGCGGCCACTTGCAATGCTCTGGGGTACTACGATGTGCCTGCTGGTAAATATTGTGCAGATTCGAATACTCTAGAGACTGTGAAAGATTTAATTCGTTATTTGCGGCGTGATGACGAAAGCCACGATATTCGTAGACAGTTGGGTGAAACTAAAGTTTTGCAGACTGATTTACTGCCCTTGTTAAAGAGTTACTGGGAGGAGACTGACCTTTTTGATGTCCTCTTGAGGTAATGTAAACCACAGTTTTATTACAAACATAAAACAGATAATTTTAGGGTTTAAGTGACAAAAGGAAGATAAGGTAGTTTGGTTGTGATGTTGATGTATAAAGTTTTTGCCACCGGTAAATTCAGGCAACCCAAAATATACGGGTGAAATCATTGCATAAATAATGTATTAGACAGCGGTCGTCAATAGTTAAGGTATCCTACCGTATACTACGAGCCCTAACAACTAAATGTTCGGAAAAAAGTAAATTTGATTGTCTTTTTTCCATACGCCCAAAAGTTATCTAAATTAACTTCCATAATATTGATGTTTTTTTCTGTTATAATGCCAACATTTAGTTCTATAAAAACGTAAATTTCGTAAAAATCCGCTCGGCGGTTCCAAAACTGTGGCACTTTAACCCAGCAGGATGGGAAAATTGTAGAAACAAAGAATTATTATTTTCAAAACGTTAAATCTAGTAGTCGGATTTTGATGAAATTTACTTTATTGCAAAGCTGGATGTTGGTTTTCTTTACAAAAAAGTTACACAAGTTTTTATTTGGTGATTTTAGGCATTTATCGGAGCTTCAAAGTTGCACCTTTAAAAATGATAAAATTTTCTAGTAACTGTTTTAAAGAATCACAGTTTTGCAACCGCTGGTTGGATTTGTGTCAAAAAACATTTAAATCAAAGCTTAATAATCGTACTATATTGAAAAAATCTTGAAATGTTAATATGTTTTTTTTTGGCATTTTTTCGACTTCCACAGTTCACTTTTCAAAAAACGTGTTTTTTGAGGGTGCTACATACATTAAAATAATCACAGTTTTGGAACCACTGGTTGGATTTTGGTAAAATTTACTTTATTGCAAAGCTGGATGTTGGTTTTATGGACAAAAAAATCCCCAAGTCTTTATTTGGTGATTTTAGGTATATTTCATAGCTTTAAAATTGCACTTGAAAAATGTGACGTAATTTTCTAACGACTGTTTTTAAAAAAATCACAGTTTTGGAACTTGGGGAAAACGACATAAAGGTGCTTTCATGGCCCTCATCCAGTCTGGACTTAAATGTCGTTGAAACTCTTTGGCATAAAATTAAACGTATTCTACGCAATAATCCACCAAGAACCATTGGGGACTTAAAGACCAAAATAGAAGAAATTTGGGACAGTTTCACGACAGAATTGTACCAAAATTTGATAAATACAATGCCTGCTAGAATACAGGCAGCTATTAAAGCGAAAGGAGACGTAACCTCTTATTAATGGTCCTAAATTAAAAATTATCCCAATATTTAGTTGCAAATTCATTTTGTAAAGTTTGCTAATAATTATTAAGGTTAAAATATTGTTAAATCCAATACATAATTTTCTTCCATGTATAATACTGTTATTAAGGCTTTATCTTATCGTATTGTTAGGTGTTTACTAATTATTTGCGTAATTATTTGCGACTTTTGTCCGACCATTTAGTTGTTAGGGCTCGTATAAATTAGACTTCAATTTTTATTAAACATTATTCGTCACATATTAATAAAACCGACTATATATTTAATTATACTAAAAAATTAATGCTCGATTCCACAAACTTAATCAGCACTTAATCAGAGAATAGTACTAACTACTATTCTTATTGGCTGAAATTTAATCTAGATTAGCGATTGACCAATAGGAGTCCTTAAAATTCAATTTAATCAGTGGTTAATTATTTATTTCATAAACTAACTATTAATTTTGATACAAGTTGTTATTTGTGTCATGTTTATAAAGTGTAAATATCCAGATTCTTTCCGAGATATCCCAGACATAATATAAAGAAATGGTTACTCTGACCCTTCACCATCATCGCCTTTTTCTAAATGAATCTCATGAAAGCATCAGAGAACCTGCAATAAGAAACTTTAGTTTTATTTAACATCTGATCTCTGAAACTGAATTGAAATTGTCGGTTTCTTAAAAAAAATCATAGTTTATTATTATAATTACTTGGTTAAAATCTCGGTTAAAAGTCGTTGATTTTTATACAAAAACTTTTCATTACGCAGAAAAACCTTTTCTTTATTTTCCCGTTTATTGGTGAAAAGTTAAATGTACTCGTATACAAGGTTTTTTTGTGGTAAAAATATTGTTATCCTAAAAGGACGCTCAATCAATTGATATTTGATTCAATTGTAAATTTTCCTCCAATAACTTTGTTTATTGTTATTATAATAAAACTGAGTGCTATAAACATATCAAATATGTTACATTTAGTAATTGGTGTTAGCTGTTTGCATAGGACATGCTGACGTAAGTAAATGTATTATGTTTATGTATTAGCACTACTCTGCAGGGTTATTCAAATTGACCCCAGGATATTGGGTCTTCTCAACCGTACGATAGGTTGTACACTAAATTGGTTTATAAGGTGTTGTATATTTTACGATATTCTAAAATAAAATTTTCGTAATATTATTCGACCGCAGAAAAGGCTTATTTAAGAAAAATATTGAGTTCACAAAATATAAAATGGCAAATATTTTTTTGCATAGGAAAATGAAAATAAATTAACAATATGACTGTGATAGTCGTTTGGTTAAAATGTATTATAAATGAGATGTAAATAGGAATAAATATAAATTTCATTTAAGCTTATTGATGAGCTTAGAATAATTTATAAACTTTCTGCAAGTTTCAGCAAAATTTTCCCAATTTGTGTAACCAAACCGTGTAGGTGTAGGTAACGAAATCTACAAATAAATCTCGACATAAACCCTCCTGGGAACTATCGCATTAATATTTATTCGTATATGAAACTAGCGAAAACGTTTTTTAAGTACTACTTAAAAATTACTCTTGATATATGATTTAGTTATGAACATCCAGACAGTCGTAACAAGACTTTTCTAATAAAAGCTGTGCTATGTTAGTATAGTTTGGCATCTAAAGAAATAAAACTTTTTGCTGATATTGAAACAATTTTCTTTCAGTCGTAAACTCAATTTCCTCTATTTGAAACATCATTTCGTATAACTTTAGTTCAAAGATGTACTGAATTGGTTTTGAAGAAATTTTATATAGAGATTCGATAAATTTGATAATTTTGTTTTTATTCATTTACCAAACCAGACTTTATATCGATTTTTATTGTTGATATAATAATTTAAGAACCGCTGTTTCTATTGTAATAAATACTGATGTATTCGCGAGGTTTTTATTATATTTCTCTTTATTTATGGAAGTGCAAAGAATTTTAAAAATGTGCATAACGCTTTTATATGTCGGATGTATCGTTGCATCTTCTAAATAAGATAAAATATTATTTTAAGCTTTTTATAAGTGAAATAAATTATATATCGTTTTTCTTGTTGTAGATTGATAGCAAATTTAACAACACCTGCTTTAATTTTATGGAACGAAGAACCACCAACTGAAAAGGATGCCATGAAGTATTTCCTGCAAATCGAGGATCATCTCCAAAATTACAAGGAAGCTTTTACAGACGAAGCAGTTTGGGCAGTTCTTAGCACCAGACTAAGTAAAATTCTGGAAATTGTAAGTAAATATCAATAATTTATTGAAAATAACACCGATAAAAATTGAGTTATTATTTGGCTTTGTATGAGTGTTTCGTAATTTTCTTTAATTTCTGTGTACTTATCTAAAAAATAATGAACGACCGTTTCCGTTGGGGTAAATTGGATGGTTTTGTAATAAAAACAGCTGATTAATAAAACAGAAATTTAAAGTGTGGCCAAAGGCGAGAAAAAGTGGAATTTTACCATCACTAAATCATTCATTTGAATATTTAATGATCCTACCTACAGGCTGGCTCTTAATTTAAAGTCTGAGAAACATTTCTAAAATACACGAAAACTTTTCGTAACGAACGTTCGTTCAATTAGTCTTAAAAGTACGTAGAATATTGGCCGCTCTCTTGGTATACTACGAAGGAAAAGTTGCCGTGATATATATTAAGTAACTAGTTAGCCAGAGTTAGATTACTGTTACCGTAAACATATCCAACAATAAATTTAATTTACGTAGCTACGCTATTATTTTACGTTACCTACCAACAACCAACAACAGCCCGATTTCATAAGGGAATTAATATTTCCAATTGAATTTTGAAACGAAGTAGACTCTAATAGCGTAATTGAATATTTAGGGTACTAAATATACGTAATTAAATACGGTTATTGAGTTTTCTGCCTACGTAGCTATTCTAATTACTTTGCCAGACTCCCCTGGTTTTTTAGGGGTTCTAGTTGATAGTAAGTTATTACGTAAATTAGGATCTAGACTGAATTATAATTAAAGGCAAATGTAACATAATAACTTTTTAAAGTTTTCGTACCTATATCTATACTATCTACTATATGGCTAGGTTTGTATACGAGCCCTAACAACTAAATGTTCGGACAAAAGTAAATCTTTGAAGTATGAAAGGAGAACTGGAAATTTTCCGCAAATAATTAGTAAACACCTAACAATACAATAATATAATAATAATAATAACAATATTATGCATGGAAGAAAATTATTTATTGGATTTAACAATATTTTAACCTTAATAATTATTAGCAAACTTTACAAAATGAATTTGCAACTAAATGTTGGGATAATTTTTAATTTAGGACCATTAATAAGAGGTTACGTCTCCTTTTGCTTTAATAGCTGCTTGTATTTTAGCAGGCATTTTATTTATCAAATTTTGGTACAATTCTGGCGTGAAACTGTCCCAAATTTCTTCTATTTTGGTCTTTAAGTCCCCAATGGTTCTTGGTGGATTATTGCGTAAAATACGTTTAATTTTATGCCAAAGAGTGTCAATGACATTTAAGTCCGGACTGGATGAGGGCCATGAAAGCACCTTTATGTCGTTTTCCCCAAGTTCCAAACCTGTGATATTTTAAAAACAGTCGTTAGAAAATTACGTCACATTTTACAAGTGCAATTTTAAAGCTACGAAATATGCCTAAAATCACCAAATAAAGACTTGGGGATTTTTTTGTACATTAAACCAACATCCAGCTTTGCAATAAAATAAATTTTACCAAAATCCAACCAGTGGTTCCAAAACTGTGATTATTTTAATGTAGGTAGCACCCTCAAAAAAATACGTTTTTTGAAAAGTGATCTGTGGAACTCGAAAAAAATGCAAAAAAAATCATATTAACATTTCAGGATTTTTTCAATATAGTACGATTATTGAGCTTTGATTTAAATGTTTTTTGACACAAATCCAACCAGCGGTTTCAAAACTGTGATTCTTTAAAACAGTTACTAGAAAATTTTATCATTTTTAAAGGTGCAACTTTGAAGCTCCGATAAATGCCTAAAATCACCAAATAAAAACTTGTGTAACTTTTTTGTAAAGAAAACCAACATCCAGCTTTGCAATAAAGTAAAATTCATCAAAATCCGACTACTAGATCCAACGTTTTGAAAATAATAATTCTTTGTTTCTACAATTTTCCCATCCTGCTGGGTTAAAGTGCCACAGTTTTTGAACCGCCGAGCGGATTTTTACGAAATTTACGTTTTTATATAACTAAATGTTGGCATTATAACAGAAAAAACCATCAATATTATGGAAGTTAATTTAGATAACTTTTGCGCGTATGGAAAAAAGACAATCAAATTTACTTTTGTCCGAACATTTAGTTGTTAGGGCTCGTATATTATAACATAATGTACATTATTCAAATGATTGGCATAAAATTATATCACTTCATATCACTACGTCAATATGAAGGAGATATTTCCATAATAACAGAAATTTAGTTGATATTTTGTGAATTTGTGCGGCCGCTCTGAAGAAGTCATTGTCTTTTTGTATAAATTGTAATAATTATTATTTAAAAACCTCGTTAAAAACCATTACCTCTACGACTTGTGTTGAAGCCGAAAGAACATTCACAAAAAAATTGGCGTCGATATCTACAACGGTGTAGATTTGTATACAGGACAAACTTTCACTTTTATATGTAAGAGAAATAATTGAAAACATCCTTGCGGAATAGTTACAGAAAGTACGACAAGGCGACTATTCTGTCTAACTTATCAAAGGCAGTATTCATGCTTGAGCCTTAAGAAACCTCTGTTGTTCAAAAGTAATTAACTTATTGGTTTGATTAAACGCTGATAACTTTTACGTAAATTTTAAAAATTGTTTGATAAACTTTTACAAAAGAGATGTGGGCGAATTTAGTAGGTTTTCTTCTGATGATGATTGAAAATTGTTTGTTACTCAAATATTAATTAAGATGATACAATATGTACGTCTAGACGTTATACAAAGAACCATAAACTAATATATAAATTTCTAACGTAATTCACGAAAATAATTAACAAATAGTTTCTCTATTTACTGTGGTTCTTTGATCAAGAAATTATTTGGTTTCATATAAATAAGTTATATAATATAATTAAAGAGCATATCGTCTAGCTATTCACTTTATCACACGAGTTTGAGTAGCTTTAAGAAAAAATTCTATGACAGAATATTTCAGTGTGGGTATAATTTCCTCACTATAAATGGATGTTTTACGATGGGCGAAAGCTTTTTTGGACAATAAATTTAATTACCAAAATGCATAAGTATTTCTGTTTTAAATCTTCACTATTTCAGCAGACATGCAGGTAAGTCTATCCATCTCTCTCACTCTCAAGTGAAGCAAACGTGAGGTAGAGACAAAGATAGTGTGACGACGTGTCTACTGCAAATAATTGGCTGTATGAATTACCGAATTGCAAAAGTAGCAAGTCAGTTTTTTTATTAATTCTAAAATTATTCAATTTACACATTTTTATCTACATGAAAAGATCTATTTGTTGGATGTATTTCATTTTGAAATTGTGTTGTAATCACGATTATTTTTTCGACATTTTTAATTTAACCATACTTCTGTATGTAATAAAATATTCATATGTCATTTCCAGCACAACGCATTATTAATGCTTTGCTATTTACATGGAAATCCAACCGTAAACAATAATTTGAAATATTTTTATCGAAGTTATTCTTATAGGCCAACATTTTTTGTCCGCTTTCTATTATTGATTCTTATAACTAGAATCCGTTTTCATCATCTATCAATAGATGGTAAAAAATAAAACTATAAAACACTTTCAACCCGGCCCCTTTTCTTTCTCCGATATGAGGCAAAAAGAAATTCTTATAAATCAGGATAAAACAGTGATCTCTGACATGGTGTAAGGTTATACATTACATCGTGACGTCATTAAATCCCCATTTAAGCAAAAATCCATAAAGCATTTGTTACGAAAAGTTGTGCAAAGCTGTGGAATTGTTCTGAAAATATAAAGCTAACTTGTACAATAATTATTGGAATAAAAAGCTAACGTTACGTCGTAAAATAAATTATTAATCAAATTATTTCTACTCGAACTCTGATTTCTAAAGACGGAAAGTATATTTTTATTATTTTGTTGCTTTTATAAAGCTCATTTTAATTAATATAAATTGTAATAAGATTGGTCTTACATTCATTAGCAGTAATTGATTTTCGTTGGAGAGATTGCTTTCATAATTGAATACTAGATTGCTATACACATTTTTTCCAGATTTGTTAGAGCAAGTTGTTGTGCTCTCTGTGCCTGTTAATTAGGAATTTAATCATGCCTCCAAAACTTTAATTAATTTACTTTGGAAGAGTGGTTTTTTCTTCGGCTTCAGATATTTTTAAAAGCAACCAACTTTTACCAATTAGGTACTGAGTTAGTTTTTAACGGATTAAAATTTGCCTTAATAGGTCAAAAGAATTATCGGGCACTGAGGGTGAAATTCTTTGGCATGATTAAAATATGTCACGTCAGATGGCGCAGATAAAATATGAAATCGACAAAATCCTAGGAAAATCTTACAAAAATATTTTGTAGGGTCAGAGGTTCATAGTTACAAAAAATTCTCTATTATGTAGTTTGAATGAGTTTCCAAAATTACTTAAAATAAACGAGCGACAAAAGTACTCAAAAGTGGCAGATTTTATGCAAGTATGACTTTAAACAAGCATCAAACTTTCGACACAGTTTTTCAGACTATACAACAAAATAATACAAATTTGTACTAAATACTAAATAAAAGTATTCGAGTTTAAGTTAGACGAGAAATTACAGAAAAGCATATTTTCCTTGCTATGCTATCAGCGTGGAATAAAGTGGGAATGCTTCAGTGGGCAGGCACAAATCAAATCCTATAAACAACTTATCAACATCTGCAGTCTAATTTGTTGCTAAGTGGCACTAAAAAAATATACGATCGTCTAAAAAAAACTGCGTTCCAGTTAGTAATTGATAATTATATTATAATTTGCTAGGTATATGAGAGCATGTTAATGTTTGGGTACCTAAGAGTGCCTTCTGTGTATAAATTTCGTATTCAAACTACATCACAAAGATAGCAGTGTATAAAACCGTTGAATACAAATACTTCAAACGACAATTATTTCTACTCCCTGTACAAATATAATAAAGAGCTGTTCGTCTTTGGATGATAGTTGCGTCTGATGTGGTATGCAATCTCACGTTTTTCTGCTGAAACAGAATTGAATTAGATGAGGAAAAAAGAGTCAGGCATGTTGGCGTCTATTGCAGAGCCAGTAATTTAATAAAAATGGTGACAGCAGCAGTAGCAACACTAAAAATCTATAACAGTGGCTGTAAATTTTTTAAGATATTTTTTTGCTGTGTGGAAATGCGGTTGGATGTGCATTGGAAACGACCACAAATGTAATTTAGTGAATTGCCTTTGGAGCGCGCTTGCATGTTTCAAACAGACATCATTATCGCTAATGTCTCTATTTTATGCTACTCGAGCTTTGTGCAGTTTTGTTTATATTTATATATTTTTATGTTTCGTGAGTTGCATGGTACAAGTTACATATCAGGGGCGTAGCCAGGAATGTGTTCCGGAAAATTGACATAAAATGCAAGGGGATAGGGGACTGCTGGGTTATCAAGCTGCTCTTTATAGGAAGTGCAGCAAATGAATGTCTTTCCATTTAAAATCATTAGTTTTATGTCGTTGTTTTCGATCGGAAAAATGTGCATTTTATCTTTACATTCATTCGCCTAATAATATTCCCTTTATTTCTTGCCTTATTTCTGAATGTCCTCTGCAATATTAAACTTGCTGAGTGAATAACCAAACGCATCATGACTTCTTTGAAATTTCGTATTGGATAATTTGTCTTTCTTATTACTATGTTATGAGAAAGAGTGAAATCCACGATAGATTTTTTTTTGACTGCTGAGGTTGTTTATAGGATTTGATTTATGCCTGCCCACTGAAGCATTCCACGCTGATATCATAGCAAGGTAAAATATAATTTTCTGTAGTTTCTCGTCTACCTAAACTCGAATACTTTTATCTATTCAAATTACTCTTAAAGCTCATAGATAAGCGAAGTCTCGTTTTTTTCGAGGTTGTCAAATAAGATCTCCCTAAATATTTTTTCCACTCAACTTTTCCGCTTATACGAGCCCTGACAACTAAATGTTCGAACAAAAATAAATTTGATTGTCTTTTTCCAAACGCGCAAAAGTTATCTAAATTAACTTCCATAATATTGATGGTTTTTTCTGTTATAATGCCAACATTTAGTTATATAAAAACGTAAATTTCGTAAAAATCCGCTCGGCGGTTCCAAAACTGTGGCACTTTAACCCAGCAGGATGGGAAAATTGTAGAAACAAAGAATTATTATTTTCAAAACGTTGGATCTAGTAGTCGGATTTTGAAGAAATTTACTTTATTGCAAAACTGGATGTTGGTTTTATGTACAAAAAAGGTACACAAGTTTTTATTTGGTGATTTTAGGCATTTATCGGAACTTCAAAGTTGCACCTTTAAAAATGATAGAATTTTCTAGTAACTGTTTTAAAAAATCACAGTTTTGAAACCGCTGGTTCGATTTGTGTCAAATAACCTTTAAATCAAAGCTCAATAATCGTACTATATTGAAAAAATCGTGAAATGTTAATATGAATTTTTTTGCATTTTTTCGAGTTCCACAGTTAACTTTTCAAAAACCGTGTTTTTTGAGGGTGCTACCTACATTAAAATAATCACAGTTTTGGAACCACTAGTTGAATTTTGGTAAAATTTACTTTATTACTAAGCTGGATGTTGGTTTTATGTACAAAAAATACCCAATTCTTTATTTGGTGGTTTTAGGCATATTTCGTAGCTTTAAAATTGCAGTTGAAAAATGTGACGTAATTTTCTAACGACTGTTTTTAAAAAAATCACAGTTTTGGAACTTGGGGAAAACGACATAAAGGTGCTTTCATGGCCCTCATCCAGTCCGGACTTAAATGTCATTGAAACTCTTTGGCATAAAATTAAACGTATTCTACGCAATAATCCACCAAGAATCATTGGGGACTTAAAGACCAAAATAGAAGAAATTTGGGACAGTTTCACGCCAGAATTGTATCAAAATTTGATAAATACAATGCCTGCTAGAATATAGGCAGCTATTAAAGCAAAATGAGACGTAACCTCTTATTAATGGTCCTAAATTAAAAATTATCCCAACATTTAGTTACAAATTCATTTTGTAAAGTTTGCTAATTATTAAGGTTAAAATATTGTTAAATCCAATACATAATTTTCTTCCATGCATAATATTGTATTGTTAGGTGTTTACTAATTATTTGCATAAAATTTCCAGTTCTCCTTTCATACTTCTTTTGTCCGAACATTTAGTTGTTAGGGCTCGTACATCTACAAAAAATTTCCAATGGCTCCATTATTTCTTCTGACTTTTTTCTCATTTTAGATTTTGATAATAAGTGACCTAAATACGTCCCTGATATTAAATTCAAGCTGTTTAAACCTGTGTGCGTATTCACTAATGCAAAAGCAATTAGGCGCTAAATATTTTGTGACATACTTTCCTATATTTAAATTTAGTAATAATTTCTGGTTTAGTCCAACTGTTAATCCATACTTTTCGATGATAAAAACTTTTACGGTATAAATCAAACAATTCGCACAAAACAGTTCCTTTTTAATTATCAATATCTTTGTTCACATCTCTGCCAAATCCCATTAATCATACCATTCTCTTTTCATTTTTCAATAAAACTTTTTGCAACTGCACCACTTTGACATATACTAGTAATTATTATTTCGTGGTAGTAAAAACACTGACCCATTTGCCGGTCTTCGTCCACTGAGAAATTAATCATAATTAAAGGGTGTGGAAGAGGTAATTGTAATTGATTGTGTAGCTTTAATTTCGTTTCGTTTTTGTTGCAGGATCATGTCGAAAGGGGAGATGAGAACAGTCTGATAATTGAGAGAATTTTAATTCTGATAAGGAATATTTTGTATGTGCCTGCTGATTCCGCTGAAAAACGCCCGGACAATGATGCCAGCATTCATGACCAGGTATTAATTAAATCTGAACTCTGTGGAAAAAATGTTTACTTTTAGACGCATCAAAATGATGTGGGTTAGATATGCGTGCTGAAATTTGAATTACTGGATTTACCTAACAAAATGCTAATGTCTACTATGTAAAATATTGTTAGTCGTTAAATATTTCTTTCAGGTACTATGGGCCTTGCATCAATCGGGCATGCAGGACATAATTCTTTATATAACCAGTTCACCCAACGAACAAGCATATTACATGCATATATTAGAAATTCTTTCGTTTATGCTGCGCGAACAGAAAGCCAGTGAATTGGCCAATGCGGCATTGCAACGAAGTCAGATGGAAAAAATTAGAGATGAAGCTGAGCTGTTAGCGATAAGACATCGTGAATCTACCCAGAGGCAACAAAAAATAAAAAACTACTCCAGTACCAGGTATAATTTTCACATTTTTCCGTTTTATTCAGATAGCTAGAGGGTAAAGATTTTTAACGTCTAGTCCAAACGATAGCGCAGCTAAATAACCCGTTGTGGTGGTTATTTAGGAAAGTTCCAGCATTTCACTGTTTAACTTACAGATACAAGTTTCGATAGCTGTAGAAAGTCACTTATTTTATATGGCTTTTTAGTTTTGCACAAAAAATATGAGAACATATGTGTATTATTGGATGGAAAGTTACATATGAGGAAATGTATACAAAAGTAACAGGAACTTTCACCGTCTGAGCGAAAAAAATTGTTTTCAACTCGTATTCTGAACATCTGATATGGATTCGTCCAAGTTCAACTAAATGTTTTCAAATATTATTTTCTGTTACTGTTAGCCAAATGGATTTTTTCTTTGTAGGTAAGATCACATAAAATTGCAACTTCATAGAAAATAAATTAAATAGGAAATTCCTATTAGGATCATTTTGCATATTTTTCAGAAAATTTTATGGCACCTAAATCATTTTCTGTACGAATTATTTATAGTAAATTAAAATATGAGAATCATGAATATTTAGCAGACTTTTATGGCATTATGTTACAGAAATTGAAATTTTCCTGCGAAAACTATTTTTTTAAAGAACAATTCTCGTTGCAACTACAGCGAAGGAAAGCATGTCCCACACCAACTGAATCCTTAAGATAGGCCTACACGATACGGTTTACAAAAGGAAAACTTTCTGACCGTCTACCACAACCTAACCTTTTTACTTTGTCAACATCCCTCTAAAATTTTCTTCGGATTTTAGTAATTAACGTTTTTTCCATTATTACCTCTTCCTATTTTCTCCTGAAGATTCATTAATATTTTACATGGCAAAATAACTAAAGATTGCGAGGTAAAAAGTCAAAATTTGAGAAGTTTTAGTCCTTTCTAAATTAAGATCTACGAGCCCTAACAACTAAAAGTAAATTTTTGAAGTATGAAAAGAGAACTGGAAATTTTAGGCAAATAATTAGTAAACACCTAACAATACAATAATATAAAGCCTTAATAACAATATTATGCATGGAAGAAAATTATTTATTTGATTTAACAATATTTTAACCTTAATAATTAGCAAATTTTACAAAATGAATTTGCAATTAAATGTTGGGATAATTTTTAATTTAGGACCATTAATAAGAGGTTACGTCTTCTTTTGCTTTAACAGCGGCCTGTATTTTAGCAGGCATTGTATTTATCAAATTTTGGTACAATTCTGGCGTGAAACTGTCCCAAATTTCTTCTATTTTCGTCTTTAAGTCCCCAATGGTTCTTGGTGAATTTTTGCGTAGAATACGTTTAATTTTATGCCAAAGAGTTTCAATGACATTTAAGTACGGACTGGATGAGGGCCATGAAAGCACTAAAGTTCTAGAAAGCACCTTTATGTCGTTTTCACCGAGTTCCAAAACAGTCGTTAGAAAATTACGTCACATTTTACAAGTGCAATTTTAAAGCTACGAAATATGCCTAAAATCACCAAATAAAGACTTGGGGATTTTTTCGTACATAAAACCAACATCCAGCTTTGCAATAAAGTAAATTTTACCAAAATCCAACCAGCGGTTCCAAAACTGTGATTATTTAAATGTAGGTGGCACCCTCAAAAAACACGTTTTTTGAAAAGTGTACTGTGGAACTCGAAAAAATAAAAAAAAAGTCATATTAACATTTTAGGATTTTTTCTATATAGTACGATTATTGAGCTTTCATTTAAAGGTTTTTTGACACAAATCCAACCAGCGGTTTCAAAACTGTGATTTTTTAAAACAGTTACTAGAAAATTCTATAATTTTTAAAGGTGCAACTTTGAAGCACCGATAAATGCCCAAAATCACCAAATAAAAACTTGTATAACTTTTTTGTGAAGAAAACCAACATCAAGCTTTGCAATAAAGTAAATTTCATCAAAATCCGGCTACTAGATCCAACGGTTTGAAAATAATAATTCTTTGTTTCTACAATTTTCCCATCTTGCTGGGTTAAAGTGATACAATTTTGGAACCGCCGAGCGGATGTTTACGAAATTTACGTTTTTATATAACCAAATGTTGGCATTATAACAGAAAAAAACATCAATATTATGAAAGTTTATTTAGATAACTTTTGCGCGTATGGAAAAGAGACAATCAAATTTACTTTTGTCCGAAAATTTAGTTGTTAGGGCTCGTACTTCGGACTAGTCAAGTAAAATTAAATGTCCATTTTTTAGTAGAGAATTGGCACTAAATGTTTTGTGGGAAATTTTAAATACATTAACTTGATTGGCTATTGAGCGGCCTAGTTCAGAGTAATCGCAAATCATTTTTAAGAGGAGGCACAATATTACTAAATTTCACGACGTTAGATTCTTTTATATTCACCTCGTAAATGAAAACGGTGGATTCAAAACTAAATGCTAATTTAAAGTGCCATTTTTTTTGAATTATTAAGAATTACTCCACGAGATATCCTCAAAAACCTCGTAGATACCTCAAGAATACGAAAATAAAAGCGAAATCAATTATCATAATTCATTTGTGAATATTTTATTCATTCTGGGGCAGCACTGTGATAAATTAAACAATTATTATTCCCTTTTCCACTTTATCTATTCACTTTATCATAAAATGCGTTCCACAACACATTATGTAGCTTTTTCTTTAAGTTTTATTTTATTGTAGAGTAAACAGACAATAAAAGCTTTCAGATTTTATCACATACATTATTTCCCAGCATGACAGCGCGTAACATATTTTAAGTAATTAACTAAAATAAACTATCAATCAATTAAATACGTACGTTAAAACCACAAAACAAAGTTTAGAGTTTTATGCATTTTTGAGGCATTCGTTTTATCTCTGATGGGAACTGTCTGGGCAGGCATACGTTTTTATAATTATTTGCTTATTTACGAATACATTTTCAATGCAAATTAGTTATTTTCAACTCGGTTGTGGTTGAAGCTGCTCCAAACTGTATATTATTTCGTCTAATTTAATGGATAGCTACATGGAATTTTGCTTGCAGTTATGATAAATATTTCTTTAAACCTACTAGACCAGAAGTGGAAATTTATTTTAATTTTCTTTCACCCTTTACATGAATTTATTTTGATAAATTTAAGTTTTAGTTTTTAATTAAAACACTTGTTTTGTTTTATGATGGACATAAAAAGGCTTTTAAAACTAAAATCAGTGAATATCAGAAGTGCCATTTGCAAATATTCAATTATGAGCTGATGGAATAAAATTCAAATTCAACAGTAATTATTTTGGTTTCACAATATTCTGTTCACGCAATTTTTTCAGACAACCAAAAATGTACTTTGGATCAATAAGAATGCGGAAAATGCACAATCTTTGATGAAAATAAATTATATAAAGCAATTAAGTTGTTCTGTAATATAAAAAAATATAGTAGTTAATGTAAATACAAGTTCTTTTTAACTTATTGATTGATCGGCCTCGCATACAGAAAATCAACATCTATGTTTGTGTAAGGAAATTCAAAAATTTCAATATACATAGTTATATATTTATTCTACCCGTAGAATCAACAAATTTATGCAAATATAGAACTGCATAGATTAAAACTGAAATTCTTACGTAGGAAAATTATTTACCTTTCAGGATTAGATGCAAAATTAAATTTCTTTTTGTTTAGCTTTCACAATAATTACCAGCCCACCCAGCCGTTTGAAGTGGCTTTTCATTTAATTAAAACTCGCCTTTTAATATTAATATTTTTTTCAGACATTCACGATTCGGTGGTACGTTCGTAGTGAAATCAATGAAATCAATTAGTGATAACGAGCTTATTTATCACAAGCCATTAAACAAACTGGATGCTTTGAATTTTGATGTGGACAAAAAGAAGCCAAAAACACCAAAAAATCGTTTACCAGTTGTGAGTGGCACATCAGAACGTCGTTCGGCTTTCTGTATTAGATTATTTCTGAAGGAGTTCTGCGTTGAATTTTTAAATGGTGCCTACAACACACTTATGTATTACGTTAAGGACAATTTAGTTCGGGCGAAAGCTCAGGCTCATGATGAATCCTATTATTTATGGGCACTTAGATTCTTCATGGAATTTAATAGATGCTATAAATTTGAAGTTAAATTAGTTAGGTAAGCCTTTTTACATGTTTTAATCTACTTAACTATCCTCTGCACGCTAGTGATGGTTTTACGCCTTTTTTGCTTTGCTAGAAAAATTATGCATTCTGTCTAGTTTTCTTATGTTGGACCGCATTAACCTACATAGAGGGTTAAGCCCCAAAAAACCTTTCTAACTACGAGTGCGAGTGGTTGCTGGAGCTATTTAATCCACTCAGTGGGAAATAAACATGAAATTCGAAATGCAAATTAGGTTCTTTGTCTCACGTAGAGCACAAGGTCAGGGGGCTCTATGAAAAAGTAGGGAAAATCTTACTGTAATTTTACAATATTCTTTCAGTTTTTCAAATATTCAAATAAATAAAAAAAATAAATCAAATTCACCGAAACCGTTGGTTAGACGTTTTAAAAGATGTAGTTAATATTTTTTTCTGAAAATTGGGTTGTGCCCTAAATAGCATATAATCTCTTTATTTAAAATATTTTCAAGTTTCTACGACTTCCGGTTATACCGGAAGTAGACTCTAACTTTGTTTTTTTAAATGGAACACCCAGTATATTATTACATTTTTAAATTCTACATTCATATAATAACAATTTGTTAAAACAATTTTTCTCTAAAGCTTTTCGTTTAATAATTACAGGATGATATTTTAAAAAATGTCCAAAAATGGGCTAACTTTAAAATTTTATTTTCTAGCCTTCTAATATTCAAATTGAAATGTGGTTTTGGCAAGATGTTAACAAAAGTGTACTACTTGCAATTTCTTCATTGCAACAGCTCAATGTTCTACAGGGGGTTTATAATTTAGGTGCCATTTAGAAAAAAATCAAAAAGGAATAACTCATTTTTTTCAAATGGAACACCCTGTATATCGATACAAATTTGGATTATTCATTCAAATTAAAGGTAATTTTGTTGAATAAACTTTATACCCAACTCTTGCTGTTTTCGTGAAATTTCGTTTTTTTGGTAATATTGAAAATTATGCCAAACAATTCGATTATTGGATCAAGCAATCGATGTTGTCAGTAAAGCATCTTAAACAATATCGTTACATTAATCATTAATAAAAAAATAATTAAAAAAAAACTTCTCTTGTTAATCATTATATTAAATGTAAGTACCATAAAAATTGATATTTCACGAAAACGACAAGAGTTGGGTGTAAAGTTTATTTAACAAAATTACCTTTAAATTGAATGAATATTCCAAATTTGTATCGATATACAGGGTGTTCCATTTGAAAAAAATGAGTTTTGCCGTTTTGATTTTTTTCTGAATGGCACCTAAATTATAAACTCCCTGTAGCACATTGAGATGTTGTAATGAAGAAATTGCAAGTAGTACACTTTTGTTAACATCTTGTCCAAACCGCATTTCCATTTGAATATTAAAAGGCTAGAAAATAAAATTTGAAAGTTAGCCCATTTTTGGACATTTTTAAAAAAATCATCCTGTAATTATTAAACGAAATGTTTTGAAGAAAAATTGTTTTAACAAAATGTTATTATAATTGAATGTAGAATTTAAAAATGTAATAATATACAGGTTGTTCCATTAAAAAAAACGAAGTTAGGGTCTACTTCCGGTACAACCGGAAGTCGTAAAAACTTGAAAATATTTTAAATAAAGAGATCTTATACTATTTAGACTATAAACCAATTTTTAGAAAAAAATATTAATTACATCTTTAAACGTCTAATCAACGGTTTCGGTGAACATCCCTGTATACAGGGCTGCATGCAAGAATTATTTATTGAATATAAATTATTCAAACACTTTAAAAATTGGAATGTAAAAGTGTAGACAACAAAAAGAAAATTGTTTAAATAAAACCATTTTTTAAGTAATCTTGTCGCTTGAAATTGTTAGTTTAAGTCATTGAGTAAGTTAAAAAAAATCTTAGCGACGTGAAAATGAAAATATTTGCATTTGATTTTTTTTGCAAAAGTACGACAGATCTTCGTAGAAATCCCGCATGCGGCCCTGACTAAATGCATGTTAGAATTTATAATTTGCAACAAATCGAGTAAATTTAAAATTTCATACTTTCACTCTTATAAAAGTGCTAGTTTTTATTTTTATTATTATTATATTTATTTATTATTTTGCGTACGTTTTACTGACTTTGATAAATTTGCTCTTCACCGAATGGAATTCCCCAAGAACGCTTATTTCAGCTGTCTAGATCTATAGTATTAGTATCTACACTATCTACAGGAACAGCTGAGACAAGTAGACAAAACCCTCCTGCGTAGGCGGCAGTAATTGTAATACACAACTTTTCCCTAGCGAAACAATGTCCATTCAGACCTTCCACTACGTTCAACAGCAAAGCGAGAATTACTTCGACTTAATCGAAACAGACAAAAAGAAATTGCGATTGTGGTCGAGACGCCTCCACCTTGCCCTGCTTGCTTACCGAGAGCTATTCTACACTTTATGTGCTATGGACAAATCACCCGATGGCACTGTCCGTGATTCAGCGAAAGTCATAAAAAATAACATTTTCTACGTGCTGGAGTATCGGGAGTTTATTATAAGCCTGCTGATCACATACAACGAACTGAAAATGTCCAATACGTACTTAAAGGACCTCATAGAAACGCAGCATATTTTTCTTAAGATGCTTGAGAGTTTTTGCAAGGACGAGGGGACTATTATGGTGCAAAGAAAAGGTCGCAGGAAAAATAAGAAGAGGAAAAACGGTGAGTGTATAACTTGATTCTAGAAATTATACAAGCTTTTTAGGTTATTGTGGTTGTGGTTAAAGAATAATATTTTTGTTACCGCGATGCCAGTCATTAATCTTAAAAGTGCTTAAAATATCACTAGTTGAAGTGGGTTTCTTGTAAAAAGTAATCATTTATAGTTGACAAATTGTTTTTAAACGATGCCCCCATGTTACGGAATGTGCGCAAAAATATATGGCCTTTCATCAAATTGTTTTTAACGAATATCTTTAATGGTGGTGGCTCGGCGAGAATAAATTACATTCTTTCGCCGTTATGAATTTTCATATTATTTGCAAATTTAAACATCCACCGGGAGGGACACACAACGAAAACATAATTAGACGCACCTATATAAACTCAAACATTTTTTTAACGTTATTTGTGAATATTTGAGTACCTAATGTAATTATAACTTTGGACCATTAATTTTCGTTTTTCAGGAAATTACTCTTCGTTTCAGCGAATAAAAATACGCATAAAAATTTGTTTATCGCATTTTATATCTGATTCAAAGCTATTATTATAAATTGCCTGATTCTAGGGCGCACAAATTAAAATCTGCCAAGATGCCAAGCTATGCAAGATATAAAACCAAGTAATTAAATTTTTCATTCTTTTATTATCTTTCTTCAACAGTTCTTGGAGGAAAAAATGCGCGGGTTTTTCAGGAAAATTAGTCATTTATTGAGAGACAAGAGCAAGTTGTTTTAGGATAAGAATTTGGTTTTCTATAGAACATAACTGCGTTGTTTATATACAAAAATAATGAAGCTACAACTTTTGTCATAAAATGATATAAAATTGGAAAAATATAGTTTTTTGTTTATACAGGGTGTCACTACCCCCTACTTTTTGGTACATTTAGATTCTATGGAAAAAATCAAGAAAAAAAATCAGGGAAGTTAAAGAAACACGAAATAAAATCTGTAGATTTTGTAGGCGTTTTTAAAACTTTAACATTCAAAAGTTTGTTAATCCGATTTTACTACGTTTGGATTTTTTCATGCAATTATTAAACATTATTATGTTAAAAAAGTGCCTACGGCAAATTTGTAAAAAAAATGGCTTCTTAAAGTTTAACTTACGAATTTCACTAAAACCGTCACTGAAACTGTTCAAATTTCATCATGAATGAATTTTTCAGTCTACATTCGTATTATACAAGAAAAGTAAAAAGTTATCTTTTAAAAAATGTAAAGAATTGTCCATGTTTCTTCTAGATCTTTTTGTTATAAAACAGCAATAATTTGCACAAAAAATGGAAAGTTCCTATTTAGAACACGGTTTAATATTTGATGTTGAAAATTTTACTAAAACACGCGAAAGTTATCGAAAAATGATCCAAAATTATCCCGAATTTATTTATGTAGTAGAAATAATTTATTAACAATGTTAAATACGAGAATTAAAATAAAAATTTTCATAGAGTACTACGAAACAAATTTACACATTTTAACGGAAACAAATTAATTTTTTTTTCTGACCTTTGTTGTCTTCTACGATGTGGACGTCATACAATCATCATGGGACCTACCTACAACAAGAATACCATAATTAAACCCAAAATTTAAAAATTATTTGAAAAAGTCGGTGCTAATTTGGGTAGTAGTAAAAAAATGGAAAAATTTTCGTACCATTTCTCTTGAAGCCCCTTTGTTTTAATCACGAGTTGTCTGTTTGGCTACTGACGATCCAAGGGAAACACTAATTAGGTACACAACACTAGCACTCAACAAAGGAAAAATAAATAACTAACCAAACAAAATCCAACAAAATTGTTTTAGATAACAACCACTTTTTCTCTTTAATCTATTAATTTGGCTTATGCCTGTTATATTTCCGTTAAATGCTAATTAATAAAACAATACTTAAAATTATCACAAACTCACAGTAATAAGACTTTGAAAATACTAAAGAATTTTCTAGATAACACCACAAACAATTTTTTTGTAGTCGCCTTTAGAATTAACCGGCTGCGCGGGGAGAGACGAAGTCCGCATAGCAACCAAACCTTACAAAGTTTTTCTACTTATTTGGGGTTTTAAGAAAAATTAAACATTTCCAGTACAATAATATAAAGAATAAATTAGGAAGATTTTTTCCTTTTCAATACGTGCTATGCAATAAAATATGAAACAAAAAAAATTGACGAAAATTTCTAACCTTATAATTTGAGGACACGACACGGTGAGATATTAAAAAACTGATTAGAAATCTAGTTAGAGCAGCTCAAAATCTATAGAAAATTAGTCAGAATTAATTTTAGAGGAAAAAAATTAAATTTGTTAACTTTTATGCCATAGGTATAATTTGAAAATGCGAGTAGATATGGAAAAAATTATTGGAAATTTAATTACACTAAATCACAATCTATAAACACTGTGTCTATAATAAATTCTGCGAAATTTTTAGCTGCTACAGTAAACATAAAACGACAATACTCGAAAATTGCCAAATTTCCCATGTTTCTCGATTTTGATGTACAATATGTACAATAATTTGAAAAAGCGACAAGATATCGAAAAACTAATTAAAATTCTATATAGAGCAACTCAAGAACTGTACGAAACTTGTCAGGAATAAATTTTCGAAAATCTACAATAAATAACTACGAGACCTAACAACTAAATGTTCGGACACAAGTAAATTTGATTGTCTTTTTTCTATACGCGCAAAAGTTATTTAAATTAACTTCCACAATATAGATGTTTTTTTTTGTTATAATGCCAACATTTGGTTATATAAAAACATAAATTTCGTAAAAATCCGTTCGGCGGTTCCAAAACTGTGGCACTTTAACCCAACAGGATGGGAAAATTGTAGAAACAAAGAATTATTATTTTTAAAACGATGGATCTAGTAGTCGGATTTTGATGAAATTTACTTTATTGTAAAGCTGGATGTTGGTTTGCTTTACAAAAAAGTTACACAAGTTTTTATTTGGTGATTTTAGGCATTTATCGGAGCTTTAAAGTTGCACCTTTAAAAATGATAGAATTTTCTAGTAACTGTTTTAAAAAACCACAGTTTTGAAACCGCTGGTTGGATTTGTGTCAAAAAACCTTTAAATCAAAGCTCAATAATCGTACTATATTGAAAAAGTCCTGAAATGTTAATATGATTTTTTTTGCATTTTTTTCGAGTTCCACAGTTCACTTTTCAAAAACGTGTTATGAGGGTGCTATCTACATTTAAATAATCACAGTTTTGGAACTGCTGGTTGAATTTCGGTAAAATTTACTTTATTGCAAAGCTGGGTGTTGGTTTTTTGTACAAAAAATCCCCAAGTCTTTATTTGGTGATTTTAGGCAATTTTCGTAGCTTTAAAATTGCACTTGAAAAATGTGACGTAATTTTCATACGACTGTTTTTAAAAAATCACAGTTTTGGAACTCGGTGAAAACGACATAAAGCTCCTCGTCCAGTTCGGACTTAAATGTCATTGAAACTCTTTCGGTATAAAATTAAACGTATTCTACGCAATAATCCACCAAGAACCATTGGGGACTTAAAGACCAACATAGAAGAAATTTGGGATAGTTTCACGCCAGAATTATACCAAAATTTGATAAATACACTGCCTGCTAGAATACAGGCAGCTATTAAAGCAAAAGGAGACGTAACCTCTTATCAATGGTCCTAAATTAAAAATTATTCCAACATTTAGTTGCAAATTCATTTTGTAAAATTTGCTAATTATTAAGGTTAAAATTTTGTTAAATCAAATAAATAATTTTCTTCCATGCATAATCTTATTGTATTGTTAAATGTTTACTAATTATTTGCGTAAAATTTTCAGTTCTCCTTTCATATTTCAAAAATTTACTTTTGTCCGAAAATTTAGTTGTTAGGGCTCGTATAAACAAAAAATGGTAGAACCACAAAATTGTCAAATTTTAAGAAGTTTTCGTCTTTGATGCATAATAATATGAATAGGCGACAAGATATTAAAAAATTCATTAACGATTTAGTGACAAAAAATTACTTACAGTGCAAAAATTAATTTAGAATATTTTTGTCATTTTAGAAAAAGTATCACAATAATAGCAAGAATACCACCTTAAAATTTGTAGTTTTTCAGTTGGATTCTGAATTAAAGTATTTTATCACATTCCATTCTTACAATAAATACATAAATTATATTAACTTTTTGTAAGAACATCATGTGCTTGCTACATCAAATATTTTTGTTCTAAAGAAGGTGAAATTTATTTTTTGAACTCTTTGTAACTGCAAAGAGATCGAAATTTTCTATGAAAACCTCGAAAAGTTATTGCAAAATTGTGAATTAGTATGAAAATCATAGACGATTTTTTTCTGAAATTTTCTTGTATTTATTAATAAAATGTTACAATTTATTGTCTAAGTATTATATATAAATTATCAAAATGGAAAACCTTATAAAATGATATCTTAGTTTAGTATACAAATTTATTATTAATCAGTTTTTTATGAAGTTCATGAAATTCATTTCAACTTTTATAGAAAATACCGCACTTTATATTTTGGGCAAATGTTATTGTTTTATCATTATTCGGGCCGACAGCAAAAAGTAGCAAAATCCAGATTAAGAAACAGCTTTTGAAGTAAAATCTTTTAATAGCTTTGATAGCATTTGCCAAGAAATCCATAATCCCTAACATAAGCTTAGCAAGTTTAGAGTTTTGTGGGGACGCTCTCGCATTCACACAAGTAAGGCACATCTGAAAAGTTCTCATCTAATCTGAGCTGGCGTTATATTTATTTTACAGCTTCAAGCGGCCCGCAATTCTCAAATAAATTATACTACTGTAGAAATGCTTACTTAGTAAATTTAATTTGTAATTTATATTTCATAGCAGCAACAACGGCGATGGCAGTCGGTGTGCAGCCTGTGGAGCCGGATTTGAATTTGGAGGGTCGTTGGGATGAGGCCGCTTCTCAGCTGTCCATTGTTTTAGAGGGGGAGTTGAATTTCAACGGGGATGTCGTTCCTTTTGATGCTGCCTCCGAGGTGCCCATCGACGACCAAAAGTAAGTGGAAATAAATGTTATACCCACCACTCAATTTAGTATTTATTGTCTAATTATTTAGGGAGTTTTTGAGCAAGGGGAATTTAAACATTTGCACAAAAATTATTATGCCACAATTAAGATTTTAATTAAAAAGCAGTTGGGACGGGAGGAGGAAAAAAGATAAATTTATTGTACTTTAAATTAAATTTCGCTTTTTTGGTACTATAGTATACAGAGCGTTTGAAATAAATAGACACATACGGCAAATCCTTTAAGTTACACAGATTTATGATGGTGAGTGATAAAAATAATAAAATCCTTTAAAGGGAATGAAAACTTGATTAATCTTAAATATTGCCGATACATAAATATTTCTAACAAATTAATTCCTGGCATTAAACAACTACGAGGCATCAAATTTGATTTTTCTATCTGAAACAGTAACAAAATTATTAACGACTACTCTTTTGATGTTTCCGATTACCCCAGTTATTTCAGTTACGATTTATTGCGGATATTTGAGACTGGCTAATTCGCAAAATCCACCGAGTTTAATAACGGTCTCTAGCTCTTATATTAAGAGAGAAAGCTGCAGTGAAGTATTGACGTCCGGTTTAAATATATTTCCATCCAGGAAACGTACGATAAAAAGGACGAAGTAAGAATTGGATAAGAGTATGCATAATAGGGGTTCATCAAAATCTCACATGTTCCGAAGTACATTAAAATCATTTCAATTTCGGATGAGCAAAGTGGAAATCATAATAAATTTTATCAATGTTCCTTTGATGATCGCTCTTTTTAAAGTACGCGTATAAGTTGAAAAATTAAGTTTGTGCAAAGTGTACAATTTTTTCAAGACCGTAGTGCTGTAAATTTAACTGTTTTAACGTTTTATAAAGTAATACAATCAATTCTGAAGAGTATAAAAGCATTAACAAAAATACCCCCAAAAAATAAACATTAAAACCGCATAGAATATTTACATTGTGGGTTACACGCGAGTTGGAGGGGCCAATATTTATTATAGCAATTTAATAACGGGCACTTTGTGGTAATTATTGTATTGTTGGGTTTTTACTGCCGCAATCGTTATTTCTCTGATAATTTGAAGTCTAACAGAGGCAAGGCATGAAACTCAACAAATGTACAAAATAACTATATCACTGAACCAAGTCGTTTATAAAGCTACAGCAGAAAATATTTTCCAACTGTAAATTCTGCAAAATTCTTTATTGTACCACTGTTAACGTGAATTCTTTTCAAAAAAACGGTCGCACCAGCAGTATGTATTTGCGCTTCACTAAACGTAATTAATTATAAGGGACTCATAGATGTCCTGATTTAATTTGTTTTGTTGTGGTTTCGGCAAAAATCCCAGCTCGAAATGAAGTTTCCTGCCACTGAGACAAAACGGACCCATTTTTAATTAAAATCCACGCTCTTTTGTAAACGGTTTTTGCATTCGTTTTTTGTCAATGTATGATAATTTTACGCAAACAGAATATGCGGTATGACGTATTTAAAGCGTTAACTAATTAGGTTTATGTATTGTAAATTTCTAATAACTTTTTCAGACTGATGCAAGGAAGGATTTTATTAATTACGTTTAATACGTGAAATAAACATGGACGTAAAGGCATTAAATTTTTGCCTTTAATATGATTCTAAAGGCAATAAATTAGTTTCAAGATATTAAATTTTAAATAAACTGCTGGCCAATTGAAACGTACCAAGCGAATTTTTAGGTTGAATTTAAAGTCAAATATTTTGAAAAATAGAAAAGATATCTACATGCGGTTTTCAGGATTTCAGAGATAATTTAATTGAGAAAACGATAGTGTTACCCGATTTTTTTGCTTTGAAGTACATTACTATCTACAGGGTATGAAAGAAAGTCTCTTTTTTTTGTCAAATTTTATAACTACCGTGATTCCACAAAAAATTTTAAATGTTTTTTTTATATAGATTTTTTTAGTCCTTACTTAATGGGAAAACAACCTGTTTCTCAAAATTTTGATATCCCTGTTATTTTATCAGATACCGATTTTTTGCTGAAAATTTGATTTTTTCTTTGGTTTTTGTCGTTCGGCCGTATTGTGTTTTGTAAGAACCAATCTCTGTAGTTGATTATAATACCTTATGAATGGTTTTCTTATAAAAAGTACGCTTTTTGTACTTTCATTAATTTATTGGTAACCAATGGCTTATTAAAAATCGGTACACGTTCGCTAATTGGTAAATTTTTTAATTCATTTTTTGAGGCTATTTTCTTAATGGAATAGAATGAAATTTAGTTAGTTTATGTTCACCATTGGTTTAAGTGACTTATATCCTCGAAACGGGTTTTTCACTTTTTCAAAAATTTGCTCATATTCGTGTATACTGGGTGGCTACGAAATCGTTTTGCAACCCCCACCATTTTGTTACATTTAACTGTATTAATTTGAAATTTGGCATGGTTTGATTGTTGAAAGGAATAATCATTTTGACGTTTAAAACAATCTGATGATACTTCCGGTTTCACCGGAAGGGCCACCTACTAACTTTCAAAACATAAGAATTAGATTCTACTTAAAATTACCTTTTTATCGACATATCACATGATGACATTTGCTTTTAAAATGGCAGCACAATTATTATTGCAAAAACCTGTTCAACAATATTTAATTTAATAAAAAATTCGGTATCTTATAAAATTAGCGGGATATAAACATTTTGAGAAATTGGTTTTTTCCTCATTAACCAGGGACTAAAAAAATGGACATCAAAAAAATATCAAAAATTTTTTGTGGAATCTCAGTAGGTATAAAGTTTGAGAAAAAAAACGACTTTATTTCATACCTTGTAGATAGTAACGTACTTCAAAGTAAAAAAATCGAGTCACACTATTGTTTTCTTAATTAAATTATCTCTTGAATCCTGAAAACCTCATGTTGTTACCTTTTCTCCTTTTCAAAATATTTGACTTCAAATTCAACCTAAAAATTCGCTTGGTACGTTTCAATTGGCCAGCAGTTTAGTTTAAACAATTATTTAAAAAATGTTGAAAAATTACATTTCCATGTTTTATGCCTGCACTCACGGAACATAATGAAATTTTTCACACATTGTACTGTTTTAAATAATTTATAAATTGTGACATAGTCCACGCTGTTTACTTAGTTTTATATTCCCATTTTTTACGAACAACCAAAAATAATTAGGTTGCTTAATAAACCAGATATAATAACGCATGTTCGTGTATCCTTTTATAATATTAAGCTCGCGTTAAGCTGTGTGCTTTTATTTTAATTAAACACATACAACTCTCCTGTCATCATGTATTAAAAACACTACTCCTATTATTTATATCTTGTTTGTGCGCACTATTGTTATACGTTATACAGGGTGATCCACAACAATCGACAAATATTTAAGGATAATTTTTTTGGAAATGTACTTACTATCTAACATGTTTTATTTTGTTACAGGGCTGATGCTATGAAAAACGTCCAAAAGCAGTTGAGGAATGGGGAGTTTGAGGGAGCTGTTGCATTGCTGAGGGCTGCGAGGTAAATATCTAATTATCGTTTTCATCAATTTTTAGTAGACTTATGAAGTGGCATTGAAAACTTTCATCATTTTTCAATTTACATTTTATATTAATATTTAAATTTACCGCAGGATGTGCGATGGGGTCAATTATTGTTTCTTGTTTGGAACACAGAGATTACTACTATCGCAGGTTTTATATTAAACCCTGTAAATATTACGAACTAAATATTTAAATAATTAATCTTGTTATTAATATCGACATACAAATTTCAATATTTAAAATCTAAAATGTAAATTGATGCTGAATATTTTCAGAGATATTCACTCTTAAAATCTGTTATGGATTTATTTTGATCTTTAGGGGTATCAAAAATTAAATGAAAAAACCCAATGCTACTAACAATATTTAGTTCTTGAAATATATTTTAAATAATAAACTTACCATCATATAAAATGATCTGGTTCCCTCCCGCATTCCGTATCCTTTGCACATGTTCAAGACATTATGCAGAATGAGTTTGGTAGCTTTGGCAATGTGAAATCTGCTAAAATTAATACTACACCTTAATCATCCTTGCATTAACAAGCAGTGCTATAACATGAGAAATAGTGTTAATTTTAAACAGCCAAATCTGAATAACAAATAATTAAGAGCATATTGGTGTAATTCACCAGACAATCTAAATTGAAACATGTTCAATATTATTTTACGTGTACTTCAACTTATTGATTGTAGGAATCTTGACGAAATTAAATTGTCAAAATGCTATTAGGAAATTGTGTTAACATCGGAGTGCTGTCAATTATGTAGTTAATTTGCCTATCTATTGTTGGAATTTATGATACTTACATGATATTGAATAATAAATTGTGGTACATTATATGGAATAAATCATCAAGAAAAAAATATTTTTTATTATTTTAATCGAGTTACAAATAAAATTACAGAACATTACGAGGACACTAATGTACAAAATTAAGCTTTACAAGTCTGCTAATCTGCCGCAGTAAAACTATAATGGTATAATCAATGGTATAAATAACTATCTCTAATTAGTTTTTATGTATGATAATTACACGTAGGTACCTATGGATTGTTTGTAATTAATTAAAGTTAAATATTTCTATAATAAGAATATTTTCTACTAACTATAATAAAGCAGGTAGAGTTTTAGCATTAATTTTGTGTTAAAGTTTTTGGTGTGGATGTGACCAAAACGATAACAACAATTTTTCTGTCTGTTGGATATCCATATACAGAGCGCTGAATTTAATACATAATCCACTTTTATTAACCAAATACCCTTCTTATAGAAACAAATAATATAATTGAAATTTATTATATGTACAGGGTGTCCCATTTTCGACACTTTTATGGGGTATTGGCGTTATTATCAAAGATAGAGTGCTGCGGTTTTCACCTTCCGTTCCTACTTTTTCACGAAACGAAAGATTCCGGGGTCAAATTTGTTATGGCTCTCTTAGTTTTTAATCTACAGAGTGATTCTGAAAATCTTTTTGTTTTTTAGACACCCCTCGTATTTCCGTTATGCGTCTACTTATCAAAAAAGTGAAAACTGATCTTGATAGAGTTTGGTACGTAGAAATCAGTGGCGTAGGCAGTTTTTGTGTAAAAGGTTTAGTTTTTGAGATATTGCCCAAACTTATGTTTTTTTAAATGGGACACCCTATATATTATTTTTTATATTGATTAAGCAAAATTTGAGCTTTCCAAAAATATGTAATACTTAATATGTAATACTTAATATGTATTTTGAAAAACAAGCTCAAAATTCGATATTTTTAATAATTTACTTTATTTATAAGAGTAGGCCATGGCTAGTTTATTAGAAACAAATGCAAAATTTGACAGATTTGTCAGATTTCCATTATTGATGAAATATTTTTGTTATGTAGGTGTTTTTATTTTACTTTTAATTTTTTATTACAATGACCGTTTATGATAATTATGAGAAGTATTATATTGTTGGTATGTTTTATAAAATGCATTAAAATTATCTTTTGAAGTGTTTAGCTTTAGAATAATTACGCATTGTGAAAATTTTGCAATTGTTTCTAAAAAATTAGCCATGGCCTACTGTTATAAATAGAGAAAATTATTAAAAATATCGAATTTTGAGCTTGTTTTTCAAAATAAATATTAAGTAAGATATATTTTTGGAAAGCCCAAATTTTGCTTAATCAATATAAAAGATAATATATAGGGTGTCCCATTAAAAAAAACATAAGTTTGGGCAATATCTCTAAAACTAAACTTTTATCACAAAAACTGCCTACGCCACTGAATTCTACGTAAAAACTCTTATCAAGAACAGTTTTCACCTTTTTGATAAGTAGACATATAACGGAAATACGAGGGGTGTCTAAAAAACAAAGATTTTGAGAATCACTCTGTAGATTAAAAACTAAGAGAGCCATGCCAAATTTGACCCCGGAATCTTTCGTTTCGTAAAAAAGTAGGACAGGAAGGTGAAAACCGCAACACTCTATCTTTGATAATAACGCCAATACCCCCAATAATTAAAAGTGTCGAAAATGGGACACCCTGTACATTATTCACACTTAAAGACTTACGGATTTCAGATATTATGAAATATGTAGCCGAGCTAGGTGGTGCAGGGCGATAGCATTCTTTTCCAGCACTGAAAGTTCTTTGTTAATATTTGGCCATTTGGAAGTGTTTAAATTTGATTTCTAAGCGCGTTTCAAACTAAAGTTTTTGCACCCTAAACAATACTAAGCGGGAGAAAATATTATCTGTACAAGGTGATTCATAAATATAATTATTAAAAATAAGAATTATCTTTAATACATTTAAAGAGTGTACTCTCTATTAATCGGACACTCGCAGTCGCCCAAATTCTGTGAGTTTAATAAAGGTGTCCGTTGAAGAGAAAAATTTCCATTCACTTACAATAATAAACTGCTGGTCAATTGAAACGTACCAAGCGAATTTTTAGGTTGAATTTAAAGTCAAATATTTTGAAAAATAGAAAAGATATCAACATGCGGTTTTCAGGATTTCAGAGATAATTTAATTGGGAAAACGATAGTGTTACCCGATTTTTTTACTCTCAAGTACGTTACTATCTACAGGGTATGAAAGAAAGTCGTCTTTTTTTTTCACAAAATTTGTAACTACCAAGATTCCACAAAAAATTTTTGATGCAGATTTTTTTAGTCCTTGCTTAATGGGAAAAAAACTGTTTTTCAAAATTTTGATATCCCTGTTATTTTATCAGATACCGAATTTTTGCTGAAAATTTGATTTTTTCTTTGGTTTTTGTCGTTCGGCCGTATTGTGTTTTGTAAGTACCAATCTCTGTAGTTGATTATAATACCTTATGAATGGTTTTCTTATAAAAAGTACATTTTCTGTACTTTCATTAATTTATTAGTAACCAGTGGCTTATCAAAAACCGGTACACGTTCGCTAATTGGTAAATTTTTTTAATTCATTTTTAAGGCTATTTTCTTAATGGAATAAAATGGAATTTAGTTAGTTTATGTTCACAATTGGTTTAAGTGACTTATATCCTCGAAACGGATTTTTCACTTTTTCAAAAATTTGCTCATATTCGTGTATACCGGGTGGCCACGAAATCGTTTTACAACCCCCGCCATTTTGTTACATTTAACTGTATTAATTTGAAATTTGGCATGGTTTGATTGTTGAAAGGAATAATAATTTTGACGTTTAAAACAATCTAATGACAATTCCTGTTTCACCGGAAGGGCCACTTACTAACTTTCAAAATTTTTTAAAACATCCCTGTAAATTTTTTTCTGTAATAATTAGATTCTACTTAAAATTACCTTTTTATCGACATATCGCATGATGACATTTGCTTTCCAAATGGCAGCGTAATTATTTTTGCAAAAACCTGTTCAACAATATTTAATTTAATAAAAAATTCGGTATCTTATAAAATAAGGGATATAAGAATTTTGAGAAATTGGTTTTTTCCTCATTAACCAGGGACTAAAAAAATGGACATCAAAAAAATACAAAAATTTTTTTGTGGAATGTCGGTAGGTATAAAGTTTGAGAAAAAAAAACGACTTTCTTTCATACTCTGTAGATAGTAACGTACGTCAAAGTAAAACAATCGGGTCACACTATTGTTTTCTCAATTAAATTATCTCTTGAATCCTGAAAACCTCATGTTGATATCTTTTCTCCTTTTCAAAATATTTGACTTTAAATTCAACCTAAAAATTCGCTTGGTACGTTTCAGCAGTTTAGTTTAAGTCTTTTTATTAGTTACAGTTTTTCTATCCTTACATGTCTTAAAATCAATAGTATGTTCTGCCAATTCGATGCATCGTTTTACACATTTCAGCAACAATTGGCAAAGGTAAATCGTCAGGATCAAATTCTGTATCAGTGTCGAAAATATCGGACTATGTGAATCCTGTCTTTCTAAAGCAATTTTGAATGGTTGTAAAGGTCACTTGCTCCCATGTTTTTTTAATAAAGTAAACGACATCTGAAACATTAATTGGTGAATAGAGTCTCGACAAAATACGTTTCAAAATATAGATCGATGCCGGTTTTAAAACTTTGGAGTGTTCCTTGGTCTAACAAAGTGGAGTAGAATTGGGAGGAAGAAAATATCTGGTTATTTGTCAATTTTAAATCACGTGGATGAGATGCAGCGTTATCGAGGAAAAACAGAATTTGTCGTTTTGAAGCCTCAATTTTGTCAAATTGTTCTAAGTATTCAGACATTATGTCGCAAGTCATCCATGCTTTTTTATTAGATCGCCACATTACTATTAATTTTACGAAAAGCACGAGGTCTAGCAGCTTTTCCAATAACAAGCAATTTTTCCGAATCCCCTGCCATATTAACACAAGGCATAATTGTTAGTCGAAATTCCGACGTTCTTACATTTACACCACACAGATTATGCATAAGAAAGGTTCACGTGACGTTAGACCGCGCAATTTTGTGTTCGTGTCCGGTTAATAGGGAGTCCACTCAAGAGGAAAATTTTTATTAACAAAGCCATATGGTTTTGTCGGTTTTTCAAAAAGTGCTTAATACAGGATTATAAAACAAAAATCGCTGAAGAACCTTTTGGGGAATAATGTTTGTATAGAACCAACTTCAAAATTTCGTATTTATCATGAAAAATCGCCTTATTTGTTGACTACACCTCGTATTAAATGAAACCATGCATCACGCATATAATAGCAGGAAAGAATATTCCTCCTAAATCAAAGCGGACACTTTACTCGGGCTATAAACCACAACCCCTGTTTTACGAGTATGTGCAATGTGCATTGTTTACATAACAACACATTGTTTACATTAATAAAATAGGAATATTTTAAATTTCCCGCCACAATAGACCCGAACTGTAACCAAGGATCTTCAGCAGGTATGTTTTCAAGAAGTATTAATTTTATGATATTACGATTTAAATCATGAATTAAAACTGAAGGGATGATGACTTTTACCATCATGTAGTAATTAGTGAAAGTGAGTATTAAACCTTAGAGTCCTTCTAGCAGTTTTGTAGAAATACCTGTTTATAATGACATCTTAACTGTATTCTAGAAATCACGTAACCAGTTTAGACCTTTACTTTCTTGCGGCTTATTTTAGGCTTAAAACTTGCGCCAGGCTAAATCGTAGTATTTACGTTAGAAAGAAAGTTAGTTCTGTACAAACAGCGAGTTCTCAAAGCTGCAAAATTCCGTTTGAGTACATTTTATTACACTACAATTGAAGTTTGTGCAACTTTCTTGAAGTGTATGATATTTTAACAAATAATCGCAACTAGACTAACTTCATGACCTAGTAAAATCCACTGAAATTTCCAACATTGCCTTAGTACTCATGAAATGTGCCGGTGTTCCACCAATAATAAAGCGTTTAAATAGAACATTACTGTAGACAAATTGCATCTTAATTTCTTGGTAGTGTAAAAGTTGTCTAAAGTAGCCCGGCGTAGTATAAAATTTATCACCAAACTTCTAAACTCCTTAATAAGTAAAATAAGCTTATGCAGAGCAAATGTAACACGACCGCAGCACGTTTGATATTGTTGTAATTGGGTGTTTAGGCGGAAACTTTAACTTAAACGTCGTGTGTTATGTTTGCGCAGGTTAATTAGCATCTCGCAATATACCATGAGAATCTTGCACAAACTTATACAAGGCGCGTAGTCATCAGTTTTCTCGTTGCGGATTACACCCAACAAAAGTTATAAGTCAGTTGGAACAAAATGAACGTGTTCAAAATACACTAAGATGTCGCACCGGCACAGCCATAGGAGCAACAAATCGGGTCGCCAATCTTTTAACCTGACAGAAAGTTTTTATCCACTTACGCAGAGTTGGTGGAAAAAATTATACACTGAATTGTTGCGCAGCCTTAAATTTCAATTTGGAAGTTTCGGCAAAACACTTATGACGCTTTTCGTGATAAGAAACAATACTTGGGGAATTGTTACGAATTAGTTAAATCAGTTTTTCGAAACAAAAATATTTATATTAAAATCTTACTTTTTTATTCCTTTTTTATGTACAAAAATATCCCAACTTTCTCAAATTGAATTCTTGTTTTGCAAATAGACATTATATTGAACGTGATATAAAATTCTTTGTCTTTCTGGAAACGAATCTGCATATAAAATGAAACTGTATCGAAAAAGTTGCGTACAAAAATGTTTACGTAACACTACGGAAAGTTTTAAGTATTGTTCCTATATTTACATGTCAATAAATTTCAAAGTTCTCGAATATAAAATTCATAACCCGACTTCAAATCTCAAAGTACAAAAGAATGATAAAATCTGTATAAATTATATACGTTTACATCGTAACCGCATAAAATATTTATTAATACCTTGCGAACCTCTTCATATAATATGTACCAACTGAATTTTGAAAGTGTATTACTTTTGCAAGTTATTTACTATGTGCTACTTTTTTTGATACTGTGACTATATATTTTTTCCAGGGAGGTTTGGCCTGAAAACGATAGTTTTGGGAGCAATAACATGGCACCCGAGGAGGAGTTTCTGGCCTTGAGGGACATTTTCTTTGCTGATTTAGGCGGTAAGTCACACATATTTTTATTTACTGTTATTACATGCCCAGTGCCTAGAAGTTGGCTGTTTTACCCTGGACCCAGATATTATCAAAAATACATAGAATTGGTTCAAAGATTCGTAAATAAATGAACGTGCAGGAGAGTATTTGTCAACCTCTCAATGATGGTGAAATTTACAGAGAGGATCAGGTTTATAAATTGTATTTTTACTGTGTAGATGCTTTAGGTTCGTGTTTCAACAGAAAAAACTGCAGTGTCACAATTTCAATAGTTTTATTACCATGTTTATTGTAAATTGAACCTTTAGGGGTGTCTCAAAATTAGTCTGCCAGAATGTTAAAAAATAATGCTAAAAGTTTTAATAAATAAAGATTGAAAAATGCTTCCTAAGAAGGATAAATTTTATTAGTGTAGTTTTTATGGACGTGACTTCTTCAAAACGATTTTACTCGAAAACGGTTCAAGATTCAAAGATCGACTGAGAGGACCTTTTTTGTGTAAAAATAAACCAAGTTTCATAATTTGATATCAAAAATTTAAAAATTATCCATACAAAAAATATGGGGCATAATTTACCCAGTACCCACCCTGTATGTGACGCCCCTGGCAAAATTTCTGAAAATTGAAAAAATAAATATGTGGCAAATTATAAAAGCTTCAAACTCACCAAATTTCATGAATCTACCTCAAATAGTTGCAGAGATATTACAGAAAACTCCACTTCTTTTTCCATTATTTTTTAACGTAGAATCAGCGTGCATTTTGGCAGGCTAATTTGGGACACCCTGTATATTAATGGGGACATCAATAATGACAAAATTTGTAGGTACTTTTTAAGTACCATCACAACGTCATCAAATTAAAGTGGAAATCGTAACCATCGCAAGAAGTGGCATAACACTACCCCGGAAAATACGCCAACCTGAAACGCCCTCTCTAACATCACAATTACAGGACAAATATGTTCCCCTAAATTTTAATTTTCATCCCATTTACCAACTGGTTGGTTCCTTTGAAACGATTACAAAATCTTATTTCAAATCAGTCAACGGAAAAAATATTTAAACAACTTTAAGCGACAAAAAAAATTCTGTGAAGTTATGGAAAAATATTTAATTAAGGCTAAGATTCTGTGAAACACTGAAAAAACATTTACATAGTTGAACGGAAAATATTGAATAAAAAAATAAGTTAAATATTTGCGAAATTCCTGTTAAACTTAATATAAAAGCCAGCGTATTGGCTGCTGCAGAGGATAATTTTACTGTCTTAATTTAATAACTGCCGATTATAAGGATACTGGTTTGGTATATTGAAATTTTGGATTCGTTCCCAAAGTGAATTTTGAAGCTTTGCATAATCCTGCACAGCGTCTAGCAAGTGGGAGCCTCTTTATAGCTTGCTTTATTGTGTTGTATTTCAAACACTAGAAAAAAATACAAAAAACCCCAACTGCCAGATCCACCATCATAAATCACACGTTTATGGAACACATTTTTTACCAGCCATACAATCCATATTTTTATATAATAATCCCTCTCATTATTGCTTGGGGGAGAGCGACTATTTTTATTAACGCTTAGTGCGCTTGGATTTTATTGTTGTGTTGCTTTTTCTGCTTGGCTTTTATATGTACGTCAATTACTTTGTAAGTTTATTGGCTGTAATTCTGCGCAAAATTACATGGGATTATAAAATAATAAACGGCTACAATAAACAGTGTGATAAATACTCAGTAGTGTCTATTAAATGAAGGGACATGCAATTAAAAAAATGGGGCTGCCATAACATAAATTTTTACAGTTTTGTGTATGCTGTCCTGTCAGACTTTCTGTTTAGGGAAGAAATAAAAAAATTGGCTTATAATACTCGTAAAAAAGCTTGTTTAAAAAGCAACTTATTTCCCAATTTATAAAATATTTTGTGGTGTCGTTTAAAGTTATGGCGAATGCGCCGGTCCCACAATACATTTCCTAGATGAAAAATAAATAAATTGTTACGCAGGTGCAGTTTTGTTTGAAAAACAAACCTCGTAAAGCAGTAAAAATTGACGTTGGGGAATTATTTAGTGCAAGTCATTTGATAGGACGATAAAAGCAATAAAGAACAAGCAATAATCGTCACATAAGACGAGACTTTTATATACTGGAAAATATTCTCCCCAAGTATAATAAAATAAAACTAAGAAAATATTTACACGACGTCGGTCTGTTGCATGTCAACTTGCATATCATTTTCTAACAGTTTGCATTATTTATAGCACGCAGTAGACAAAAATTTTATGGGCTTTTTACCGCAATGTACTTTGTGTAAAAATACGTCGTCTGTAAGCCACCCCTAAAACACACGAAGTTAATGACTTCAATAAGATAGCTCTCCAACGAAATGGATATAAAATATACAAAGCAAAAATGCTTTTTGGTTGTAAAAAATAATTCTTGTGAAAATAGACACAAGAACAAAAAATTATATTACTTTTTCCGTTTAAATTACGATACAAAGGATCAACTTGCAGGGCTTCGAAAGGAAATTAATATATTACAAAAGTAAACGTCAAGATTTCATTTTCTTTCAAGTAATCTCTAGATTTACCAAGTTGTTATTCGTAAAATTTGGGTAAGGTTTTTGTAGTACAATGACTAGAAAATAAAAATGGTATTATGTTGGATAATAAATCTTTTCATCGTCTGTCGTAGTCGTATTCATGATGGTTCCAGTACGTAATAATATAGGTAAACCATCCATCACGTACAGTATTTTATTTTATTTGAAATATATTCTCCTGACTATATTTAAACTATACCTATTGTTCTTTTGTTGGGTAGAATGTCTGCAGATATACTTACCTCGTACTTAACTCAAAAGTTTCTTTCCTAAGTTATGATTATTTAATCAAAAGTTATTTAACACACCCTCAACATTAACCTTTACCTTTTTGCTATTGATTTTGCGTATACACATCCAAAACCTACGACTGGAAAATTAAAAATTATGACCCGTCTATATAAATAGACCTTCATAGGGCACCAGTGGTGGTAAGTGGTCCATAAATTCGCTTTGCTGGGGATTTGAACTATAAGTTGATGCTGTGGTAGTATGTTAAGAGAGCAGGTGCACCGGCTCACAATTATCCGGGATATTAGTTATATTTGATGCGAAAGGGTGCGTTGCCAGGGGATTGGACCCCGAAGACACACTGAATCTTGTAGTATAAGCACGTTTTGTCTGAGGCGAGAAGCACAAGCCACTTAAGTCCCCCTGGGTTTCTAACGCTTGCCTGACCTCTACTCATCGATTGCAGCTTCCACCTCTGACATCCACCGCTTATTATCATATAATAATAAAGAAGCAGTTTTGAGATTTTATTGTTGATTATCTTATCTGGAAACGGAAATTTTCTTACGTTCTTTGGAAAATCACAAAACGCGTGAATATGTTAAAAAAAATAAAACTCGCTTATCTATAAGAAATAGTGGTTAATAGTAACGTTAAAAAAGCAATTCTTGGAAACCACATCGGAAAAGTGTGTGCAAGGAAATAGCAACACTCAAGCTTTTTATCTCGACACGATCATAAATATTTACCACATCTTCCAGGAGAGTGTTTTATTTTTTTAAATAATAAAACTTTGTCTTAGCTTCAAACTTTGTAAAGAAGACGTTATGCGGTGTGTTTATTCCATCAACGCAGCCGGTAATAAAGTGCAAGTCGCAGAGGAGTTATATCGTGACCTGCCAGAGGCGCATATTCAATTTGGCGCGGGTGTAAAAGGAGCCACCACTCGATTGAGTATAAGTAAATCATCGCCAACATGCATGCAGATTGATGCTGGAATCCTGGAAGCAACCTACAGGTTTCAATGCATCACTGAAAATGGTTTACACATCAGTTGTTATATTAATATTCTTGCAGCTGCTTGTTTCCACGTAATGTATTCCAAAATTAATCAACGATCGTACTTCTGATTTCATATACAAACTTCACATACGAGTAGGTAGGTAGAGGTACGAGGATATTGGAAGTAAAATAATAGAGTTAAATTGTGGATGTGGTGAAGCTCCTTAAATCAATTTCGCAAAATTGCTTTATATTTTCTATACAAGCTATATGGTAAAATGGGGTTTGACAAGTTTATTGACGAGTTTATGTGTGCTAAATTGAAAGTAAATAGAAAATATTTGGTGATCCATGGAGCCAGTAGTCGATTTAATTTAAAATGGCGAAAGTGTCAGCTGTAGAGGGGAGAGAGTTACTAGATATTTTCAGGAATTTTAAAGGATTGCATCACGAACAAAAACAGTAAATCTAACTTTTTAATACTTTAAAGACGTGAACGTTAAGAAGTTTAGAAGAAAAGCAATCTGTACATCTGTCATTGGGCATAGTTCAATGCACTTGCTCCATCCAGGTTTTCAATTCTCTATAATCATCCTAACAACTCCTCAGAGTACACTCGTCTAAGAAAAATTGAATTGCCTGCAGCAGTTGCAAAGTAATTTTACGATCAACGTAATGCACGGTTGTATGATGAATTGTGGAATTTCACTTAAAAAAATCCTCTTCCATATTTCGTATATATCAAAACTTGGTAAATAATATCAAGTTTTCAAATAAGAATAAAATGTAGGTAGCTATTTCTTTTCAAATTAGTTTCACATGACGGAATCACAGTAAAGAATGTTTTTGCTAAAGCTTTTCATAGATATATTTTTCTTTTTCCAAGGAAACGGTGTTCGTTATCATAAAAGGGCTCTTTTTATATCTAACGATGCCGGGAAAATAATTAAAACATCATAATGACCACAGATCCTCATCGGCACTAATAATCATTACAGCAAAACTTGGTGTTCCAAGAGCAAATTAAATTAGATTCGTTACTTGAAACGGATATTTTTATTTTTGTATTTTGTTTAATTTTTTTCAAAGTGTAACGTTTCCCGAAAAAAGTTACTCTATTGTAGATATACCTACTCTGTATGAATTATATTTTCAATGGCATGAGGTCTGTTTGTGCAAAATATAATAAAAGGCGTCGCAATGCACATCGTCCTTATGTTGGACTTCTATACCCATATATCAAGATTAATAGCCAAACGTGACCCCTTTTCATTTTATTTGGAATTTTTTAACCAACCCTTAACGCTTCCAGAATAAAACCTTGGAGGATCAAATTAAGATTCACCTTGTAACTTGAAGAATAATCCATACTTACTTCAGATTATTTTACCGATTTTCATATAGCACTGATTTGGTTTTGAAACTAGAGAGTTGTGGAAAAAGAATCTAACATTATCATGTACGAGTATAAGCAAACTTAGTTACATAATCATAATAACATACATATTTATTTACCTAGGGAGGAAAGAGTCAGTTACGCAATGTGAAGTACTTAGAAGTAAATGCTAACCTAATTTAAACACCCTATCAGACATCAATTACCCATTAAATATTGACATAAAATAAATAAATAATTAAATGCCAATTTTTGCTTCCCTAGAAAGGCAATGTTTACTTTCAGCCTTAAAATCAAGACAACTAACATTTACTCTTTGCTGTGGTCTTTCAGAAAATAAATTTTAATGAGGAAAAAACTTTCGTTATTTTGTGAATGTCAATAAATATTTTTGTGCTATTTAATTATTTGTCTATCATTTCTAATTTTAACAGGAAATTAAGTAGTTTAATTATATTATTTTTTTTAATTTTATGAGACTGTTTAATATTTAAGTATATCTAATTAGAACTTCTAGAACTTTCTTCAGTTATGTATGAAAATTATTGAATAAATTTTTTGCAAATTAACTGCTCTGAAATAAATCTTAAAATTATTAATTAATTTCATACATTACATGCTTAACCTTCTTTGATATCAGAATCTAATTAAAACTTCCAAAGTTTCGGTAGCATTTTTTATTACGAGTAATTAAATTCTGTTGTTAAAATAAAGAAGTTTTCCATGATATAAAGTTTAATTAGCATTATATAATTTGCTGCATAGAACGTTTTAATTTTATATAGATCTGTATAAAATATCAGTTTACATACCTTATAAAATTTTGATGTGGTGATAAAAATTTATTATTAATTAATGTGGAAGGAGGTGCATGAATAACTCAATAAAATACTTTAAATACGTCTATTATATTTTTTAATTTATGGGGACTATCACATAACATTGAAAACCAATTTTCAAGGAAATGTATAAATATATATGTGACAATTATATACAATTAGTAGCAAAAATTACAGTTTGCACGGGACATTGTCTTAGTTTGCAACACTTATAAAATAGATACATTCTGTCAAATGGAATTATTGTATTAAAAACATAATCATGCTCATTAAAACAATTAAAACATGCCACCATATGAAGTGCTATATTATCCTGTCACATACAAAATATAAAACAGCGTCCCGTCCTCCATTTTATTACACTATCTTACAGGTTTTGTTCAAGTAAAAAAATTGCTCAGTCATATAAAATAGAATTCACGTTTATCACAAGCACGTCTAGGTGACGGAAGTTTCGTAGAGCATTTTCCGCTCCTCGTCGCCGTCTCTCAGGTGTCACCACAGTTCTGTTACACTCGGTAGGCTACTGACCTCGATATTTTCCTGGTAGAACAGTCGGGAATTTCTGCGTTTCCTGGTAAATCTTGCAGCTAACATAGCGAGGGCTGCAGCGGCTCCTAATACCCCTGCAGCTAGTATTAGCATTCCAGGGTGTAGAAAGCCAACATTGCGGTCGTTATTGGTGAACATAGACATCTCCCCCGTCGTGATGTTCCATTGCGACGAATTCACAGTCATCTTCTCATCGATCGTCACCGTAGAGTCCCTCAAAACTAACTCTTTAAACTTATTATCCTTCAAGGTGTCATTAAAAGTCTTTTCTTTGGTGGCGATGAATAAATCGTGGAAAATCTTGCTATCGTCGAGTTTATTACTGGGAAATTTGTCAGCCTCATTAGCATTTTGCTTTAATGTTCCCTCTGGGCGAACCGTATCGGCTGTACTCGATGCCGTTACATTATGATTGCTTATAAAGGACTCTGAACTTACAATTGTCGTATCTTGAGAGCGTTCTGTGGTTGATGCGTCTTCATTACTCAACCTCAGGGTAGTAATGGAGTATGGTGATGTACTCTCAGATGTCAGACCGCTCTTTTGAATAACGTACTCATTTTTTATCGCTAAGGTCGTTCTCATTCCATTAACTGGCATTTTCTTATTGTTTACTTTCGCTATGTGAGAGAAATTTTCATTACCATTTGAATTTTCAATTACTTCATTATTTTTATTATCAGCATTTTCAAGGAAATGAGAAACCTCGCTTTTGTTTAAAGACGTTGTATTATATCCCTCAAACAGAGTCGTGTTTTCTTTTAATTTATTTATGTTATTCTTTTCTTTCTTTACAATTTTACTTACAAATTGCCTAGGTAGATTAGACTCCTCATTTGTTATCTCATTATTCTTTAAGAGTTTCTCCGTAGTTACCTCCAATTGCGTAGTGGTTTCTTTTGGTTCCTCGTCTTGTAAATCTATAAGCATTGTGCCCCACTGTTCTGGAGGACTGGCGCAGGAGACTCCTCGATATTCCTCATTGTTTTGTCGGCGCATCCAAGCACCCAGCCATTGCAATTCAGTGCAATTTAACCGGTTGTCCTTTATGTGAAGCACACGTAACTGGGGCAGGTATTGCAGTAGGTCACTACGAATTAAATCCAAGTCTGTATGCGAAAGATCCAATTCCTGTAATTCTCTGGATGCGGCAAGAGCAGCTGTGTCTGCCAGAAGTTGTCGCGCCAGTCCTGGGCTGCCAGCAAGATCGAGTATTATTAAATGTTCTGTGGCAGATAGTGGAAAAGAGACCTCTTTAGCCGGTGAAATTATCCCTATAGAGGCAAGCCGGAGCACTTGAAGAGCAGGAGGTCCCGAGAGACATCCCGGTTGAAGTATGGTAACAGGATTTCGCGACAGATCCAGCGTAACTAAAGAAACCAACTGGCTGAAAGCAGCTTCCTCTACTACCCTAATTTTATTGTCACTGAGCAGAAGCACTTCGAGCGCAGCCAGTCCCTGAAGATCGTCCCCAGACACTCGGTTTATGTTATTGTGTTCCAGATGCAATACTTTTAGTTTTTCTGGTAGACTCTTTGGGATTTCCACAATATTGTTGTCTGTGAGATACAAAATGGAAAGCGAATCTAACCGGCCAAGCGCGTCATCCTCTATGACTTCCAGTTCATTGGAAGTGAAGTCGAGTAGTTGTAGAAGGGGATACGAGTCAAGGTCGCCACAACTTACAGTCCGGATTGAGTTGTTAGCTAGACGAAGTGTTCGAATAGAATGTGTTAAAGCAGCAGGCACCTGTTTGAGTCCTGTTCGTGACGCATCAACGGTTTGCAATCGCCGGCCAGTTCCTACAAGCACAGCTGCATCGCGTGACCCTCCTAATTGTGGATTTCCTGCTAACAGGAGGCGTGCCAAGCTGGGTAACTGAAGACTGCCGGGCGCGACACGCGCTAGACGATTCCATGATACATCCAGTTGTTGCAGACGCACCAGACTGCTGAAACTTACTTCGTTCAGAACCTCCAGGCGGTTGCTGCTTAAATTCAAATACTGTAATGATGTTAAGGGCAAAAGGACTTTATTGTCTATGGTAGTTAGGTTGTTCCCGGATAAATCCAAACATTTTAATGTAGTTAAACCGGTAAAACTAGCTGAATCGATCCCAGTTAGCGAGTTTACACTGAGGTTTAACACTTCCAGAGTCCTTAATGTCCTAAAGGGCTGTAGTTCGATCACTTTAATATCATTATTTGACAAGTCCATAGTTTGTAAACTAGATAAATTCAGGAAAGCTTCTGGTAATTTGTCAAGTTTATTTTCTGGTAAACTCAAGGAGTGTAGTCTCTCTAAGCCTTCTAAACTTACATTAAAATATTCATTAATTACACTCCTACTTATAACTAAGTTATCGAAATAAGGAATTTCACTTAATACTAGCGATAAGTCTTGGAAAAAGTAAGTTAATTCTTCCTCGCGGAAATTGCTAATTTCTAAATCCCTAGTGGTGTTGTCGAGAGTTCGGGTTAAGTTCTGCACGTAACCCTCACAGGATATTGAAGTGTAATAAAGAGTTGTTTTTTGGAAAGTGTCTCTAGGATATTCACGGCACGTGCACATGATGGGACAGGCCCCCGTCCGAACACCAGCCACAATCATAAAAATCACCAGCACGTTCACCATCTTCACGGTCACATTCCCGGACCCGGCCTGTTACATTTTACTTCGCGTTCAACTCGCCAGCAACTGCTTCGAGTTGCATCTGTCTAATGAGAGCGTACGCTGACTACTGCTATTCTGACGCTCGGCGTCGCGATGCTTCAGCCCACTCATGACGTGCGCGCTTCAATGCGCCGCTCAAAACTGCACCAAAACCAAATATCATATATTTAATATTTTGTTTGATAAGTTTTCCTCACAAGTTATATGTGTATTATACCGACCTGCGAATTTGCTTCTGATGTTGTTTGTTTGTTTGTTTGTTTGTTTGCGGACACGATTTTTGCCGTTTATTTTATACCAGCTCCCGGTTTTGCATTTAATGTCTATTTATTTTAAGAACGAATTTCTTACTATGTGTATTTCTGCTTTTGACAACACTGACTGCAGTGAATTTTTATTCTTCAGGCAGAATTATTTGCATTTTAAAATACAATTCCACCCATACTATATTTAAGAGGGGAAAAAGCTATTATTCCTACAACAAAAATTTAACTAAAACTCCATCAACAACGGATATAAAAATGTAAATTTATATTTCAATCTCATGCATGTGAAGAAGTAAAAAAAGATTATTTCTTAAGGCAATTTGTATATACGAACCATCCGACTGTAAACTTCATTTATTTTTCATAATAAAATATAATAAAACCATGAGGTTTCTAAACTTGAATATTTTGCAAAACTAAATGAAAAATATGTGAAAGGTTTCGTAATGTTATAATGGAGATTTTATTTTATTTTCACTTGAAAATTTAACTAACAAATAAATGTAGAATTTTTACCTACACCAAAATATAGAATGAACATGAATTCTCTATCTTCATTCATGTTTTCGTTTTCTAAAATTACGTAATATAAATGGGTTAAAAATTATTATCTGAGTTATTATACATGCAACTGGCTGTCTATATACTTACAACTCCTGCCCCTACCATGTCTCCCCTAGTTTAACTTACTAATGTTCCCGCTTCTTCTCCAAGTAGCGAGAAAAGTGTTGAGGGTGGTATTGAATTGATACAGAAAGACTCAAACACTTATAAAAAGTAAGCAGCTACAACTCGGGTAGAAAACTATTCGAGGAACTATCTTTATTGTGGAAGATCCGAAAATAAGAAAAAGCAAAAAAAATGGTATATCATCAAAAAGACAGCAGATGCAGGGTTAGATTTCATTTTCTTGAGAGTGAGAGAGAGGGACAATATAACGTATATGTCTACTGCAAAATAATGTTAATATAACTATAGAATTAAACATTCGCAAACAAATTTTGTACTGAATTTAAGCATTTTTATCATATATTAGATTTTTTTCTTTACACCTATGTCCTTTTTCTAATATTTACTAGTCACTTCATTCCGAGATTTTCAGTAAATACCATCACGCTTTTTTGAAATAATTTCTTTTATATAAATTTTTATGCATAACATTAAACTAATATACTTTATCCAATCCAAGAAGTTGTTCATACATTCATAGGATGCAATTTTTCACATTTTCTTAAAATTAAATTCAATTCGAATTATTCTGAGCTGTTATTAAACACACATACAGACGCAAATGTTGGCTTAAGTCTTCTCCTGGGAATATTAAAATTCATTCGGTGTAGAATATTTTAGCTTTCTATGGAATTATTTAGTAGTTAGTAAATCTATCTGTTCTGCTCTAATATAGAGACCAAGAATACGGATTTTGTAAATGAATATCTAAACTGTTTCTAGATTAGGCTTTACTTCAATAAATTAAATAAATTTGCATACATATATTATCGATTTTTCTATTTTAAAAGCTAACTAATTTCTAGAAGAATAGCACAGGATTTTGAGACACCCTATTTTAAAGGCTAAGGATAATTAGTTTTTTTGAAGTTACAATATCTATACCTACAGTAAAACTTTTTATTTGCATAATTTTTTTCATCAGTCATCAACATCCCTGAGAGCTTTCCTCTTTCTTGTAATACCATCCATTATCGGCTTTCATGTTGACCTTACCATACTCACTTATAAGCCTTTGACAACGAATAATTGAGCTATAGTTTTTCCAAACTATCTAGATCTTTCTTCCTTGGTTTTATCGCCCTAGGACAAATAATAAATATTAAGTAAGCAAACGGTAAGATTCCCTTACTTGCAAGATATTTTAACCTTACCATACTTACGATGCTGGTGGTTAAAAAATTATCAATGAAATCTTTGCGTACATATTTTGTGGGTAAATTAATTTTGTGTAATTTAAATTCGCCAAACTACCATGACATTGTAATTGTATTCTAGTGAATATAAATATTTGTTGTTTATACACAGTACAAAAATAATTACACTGAACTAAACTTTTTTTTTATTAAACTGGATATGCTTTCCATAATTACGCGTATTTTTTATTTTCTTATTTAATATTGTATTTTTATATCAGAACCAAACTTTCTCACGAAAAAAACTTGATTCCTGTTTATTTTCTGTTTCGACAAGCCAATATTCATTATTACAACTTATACACTTTTTTCGAAGATGGATCGATCGGTGTTAATGAATTTTCTGTCAAGTTATTTTTTGCTGCTGCAGACAAGATAACATTAAATCCATTAAATCGTTCCTATTTCGTGAGTATCGTCTTGCCTTGGATGATTAATGTGAAACAGTGATAGATCACTTTCGCGTATATGTCTAGCTGAGCCATCTAGTTCATTAAACATAACAATTTTGTACTTCAACACATTGCCAAACACGACTTGTCAATTATGTTGTTTATTTAGTTATGATAAGTTTGTGCCTTGGGAGGACGACGAGTTCTTTAACCCCGGAAATAAATTAGTTTCTAAGGTATTTTAATTAGTGGATGAAAATGTAAAAAGAATGTATAAAGAATTGAGATTAGTTTAATATTAATGTAAACTGCGGGTGAAGATTAGCATAATGCAGTTTTATTATCCCATGAGGTTGTAAACAGGGGATCTTTCTGAGAGAGCCTGATGCTCGCTCATAATTCATTTTTTGGTAAGAAATATAGTATTAAACGCGGTGGTTGTAGATGGGAACTTGTCGCACAATAAATCTTTTTCTGTTTCTTACGTCCTGTGACCGATGACATCCACTCGTCCTAATCCTGCATAAATCATTAGACGTGTCCTGGGTGACCATTATGGAAGGGAGAACCTTCAACAATCGGTTGGACATCATTTGTCTTGCTTTACACGATGTCCAAACCTGTCCACAATTTTTAAATCTCTCTGCAACCCAACAGAATTGGCCATTATCTTATAAGAGGTCTTGCGCCGTTGTAATTTTTTCCGGCTCCAGATGCTCACATTACATTCCTTGAAATGCGAAAGATAAATTGCGTGTCTTTTGCAGCGTATTATTACATTTTTATAAAATATCTGATTCCAATTCTCGCTGTAGGCAGGAGACAACACTACGCAATTTATCAATTTGGAATTCAAGTATTAATTTTTTATCACGAAATATTTAAGTATCCAACTGATGTGAGTTACCGACAATTACCACATTTTTAATTTCCACTCTCATATTTTTTTAATAAAATCGTTTTAGTTTAGGTGATCAGAATTTTAGAGCGGTCACGTTTTCGTTTCAATCAAGTCCGCAGTAATGTTGTTTTCTGCCAAGCGTATTTTAGAGTAATCTCATTTTCCACTTGCCCTTGTAATTTCCTTTTGTTCTAAATTACCCCAGTTTTAAAACAGTAATACTGTTTTAAAAATAAACGTTTTTTTAAAGGATTGCTTGCTGGTTGAAATCCATTTAAATTGACTTGTGTGGTGTTCACTCTTGAAAAGTAAATAAACAGATTTAACAGTACATTAGCAAAACGTCACTATCGAGTACAGTGTGAGCCAAATTTGAATCGCCAGAACACTGCAAGATAATATTAATTGTCATTACATTTCTCGCTAAAAATGTTCAGTTTATGGAATATGCTTTTAATTATCTTAATTATTATTCCCAGCAACTATGGGAACAGCACAAACCATTGTCCATTCTCAATTTTGTATAATGTTCTGTTCGTTGTTCTGTTTGTCGTTCGGCGCAATGTTCAGGTCTGTACGAATCTTAAAAAATCTCCACAAATCATTGTCCATTCTCAACTCTGTACGATGTGCGGTTCGTTGTTCTGTTCGACGTTCGGCACAATGTTCAGATCTGTACGAAGCTTAAGGTTTAGCGAAATGAATAGGATGTTTTTCTGCCAAGTTATCAGTGCAGTTTCTTTTTTCGTTTACTTTACGAGTATCGTCAAAAAACTGCAAAAAACAGAGGCGGAGTCACGATTGGATGTCATTGTTTTACGATGAAAAAGAAATAATGCTTGGTATATTTTAGTCCTTAATCTGGGGTTAATCAAGAATTTATAAGCAAATGACGCTAGTCAGCCTTTTCTGACTAATTTGAGTAAAGCTTCGTACAAGCTTGAACATTGCTCCGAACGACGAACAGAACAACGAACCGAACATCATACAAAGTTGAAAAAGGACGATGTTTGTGTAGATTTTTTATTGTTTCTGCCATTCCCAGTAACTGTGGCAACAGCACAAACCATAAAAAATTTACATACACAAACCATTGTCCATTCTCAACTTTGTATGATTTTCGGTTCGTCGTTCGGCGCAATGATCAAAGCTGTACGAAGCTTAAGGTTACCGACGAAATGGCTCATTTAAACAGAAGCAAAACCCAAAATATTTTCTTAATCTGTACATTTCTGGTTCTAGTTCATCGGAGATTGTTTGTAGATTTCGGAAAACTCAAATTAGTAACTTTAATAAAGATAACCAACTTTGCCCAATACATAAAAGCGAAATTTCTTACTATTTACAAGTTATGGGTAAAAAACCTCAAAAGTTTTTCAAAAAGTGGGAACTAAAACCGAAAAAACTTAGTCTAAAGTAGAAAATTTACTGGAACAGTGCACATTTTTGACTAATGATTCTTGGATTATAGAATTAGAATCGAATAATGATTAAAGCGATTACTTTTTCTAATTCTTTTGTATTTATTTATAAGATGTGCTAAATGAATCTTTTCTTATAAATTGGAAAAAATATGCACCTACAAAGTCGCTAAAAATTCTTAAACATAATACTAGTGGTCTTTTTGATGTTAAGTACAGTTTATTTTAAATATGATGTGGATGACTTTTGAGGACACCCTGTATAGAACAGTCCATTTAACAAATACTCTTGTATATTATTCATACGTTTATGTATTTCTTTACCTACGAGATATATGTTTAAATAAAATGGATTACATTTCCATCTAAGATTGATTACATGAATGTTGCAAGCCAACTCTTTGCTATGTCATTTCACAATTCCGTAAGTTACATGTTACGTATTAAATTTTTTCCTTGAGCTAAAACGCTACAAAAACCACCCAGTCGTAAATCAAAGTGCATTAGAAAACTGCAAGTGTATGGTGTTGTAGGGGGCGGCATATATGAAAAATTATGACAGAATTTTCCATCAAGTCAGATTTATGAATGTGGGGGGGTAAGAAAAAAACGTAAAAAGACCTTAAGCGAAAGTCAAGAAGTACTTACAGATAGAAAGATACAAATGGATGCAGAGAATTTTCTACCTCTATGCGAAATACCACTCGATATTCCAGTCTGATTTGATTTTATCTTGCATACATATTGAATTCGCTGTGTTCCATTTAGAGTGGTTGAATAGACGTCGCAGAAAAAGATTTTCAACGGCTCCCGTTTTGACCCTATTAAATGCTAATACGGCACAGGTCACCCTAGTTACCACTTGGACGAAATAACCATTTTTTCTTTCAATGGTTATGTGTTATCGAGGCTTTTCAAATATGCGTTTCAATACTAAATGATGTAAGCTATAATTTTATTTGAAGTTTGTTCCTCATGGTTCGTTTCTCGAAGTTGTAGTTGCGGGGTAATACAAGTAATTAGACGCTGCATTCCACCTTTAACATTCCAGCTCCAGCTCCCTTTGTGTAACTTACCTCCGAATAATATAAATTGGCAAGTTAAGGAATTTTTATGTAGCTGTAGTATATTCCGAGTAAATTATCAAATCAGTTAATGGTTATGATTTTAGACGTGTAGGGTGTTAATGAACAAAATAGATGTGAAAGAATGGGGCTTTCTTTAACATCTACCCAGTTTTTTTAGGCGAGTAACCAGAACTAATTTGAATTATCTAGAGAGAAAATCTGGCCAAAATCCCAACATTAAATTCTCCGTGCGGTAGTCCGTAGGTAAAAAAGCGATAATACTTAACGCTTTCCATTAAGCTACAAAGCTGAATTGTTCCTAAGCCGTGAGCAATAAACTTAAGCATTTCACGTGAAGTTGCTCCCAACTAGCAGTATTATTTCCTTCTCCTACTTGTGCAAATTACCTAGCACGTTTGGCACTAGTGCCGTCGACAATCTAGGGGCCATCTCCACTCATCCGACTGTTAGTTCCGTTCCTCTGTTAGTCGCTGTTTAATGATGCTAATACTAGGATACTAAACCATATCAGCACAATGCTCCAGTCCTGCCCTCTCACTGTCTTTCAACGATTATGCCGCTGGGGATGGTACTTTATCACGGAATAACATATCGAAAGCTGCTGGCTATGCAGCATTCTCTCCTTCGACAATTAGCTAGAGCCATTTACTTTAAAATAATGAACCCTAACAAGGATCTCAACAAAAGCCAACCAACTCAAGTGCGAAAAAGGACAGACGCAGAATTGACTTTTATTGTTGAATCCTTTTTTTACTTTTTGTTGGGGTAAGCGATAATGATTCGAAGGGATTAATAGACCAACTTTCAGAGTTTAGGCTACTTTATATTAAAGTGATTAATATTTAATTCAAGATGTAACTGTCGCAATTTTTCCAAATTGAACACCTCGTGAAGTATTTTCTCATAATACAGCATCAAAATTTTAAAATTGGAGAGGAAATTTTATCTGATATTTGGATAAACTCAACTTAAGAAATTCTTATTTACGAGAATACGCAACCAAACGATGCAAACCTGAAAGGAATACAATTTTTACATTCACTTCTAGTCCTGTTTCGTTCCTTATCTTAAGTTGCATGTCATCATGGCCAATTTAACCTTGTTTACAGCTAATCCAATGCCGTAGATTATGCATTCCTGAAACTCTGCACCCCCAGCACTTTCACTTCTTTTATCTTACCCTCCATCTTCCCTCAATATTGTCCTATAACATACATGTACTAAAAAATAATGTAAAATAAATTTTTAGAGGCAATATGTTAAACATAAAGCAGCTGCAAAACGATTCTTGTTTGAATCGACAACCAATGTAGTGGTACTAATGTTTAGAGTAAGAAATCAACATTCATACCTACATGAAAAAGGATTTTGGTGTTGCATCTAGATTCTCATAGACTCTTGTATCTTCCAAATGGATTGAATGTTTTGAACTATTAAAATAATCTAAAACTTCATAATTGATTAAGATTTTTCTTCAACTTGATTAATGTACGCAATCTCTAACATCTAGATTTAGTAGTTTATTATTCCATCACAAAAATTAAAGACACAATTATTCTGGGGTTGGGTTAGGTTACGATATATTATTATTGATGATCTTAGAACGTCCGTCTATGTGGTCATCCTTAATAGCAGATTATGTTTTATCAGCGCCATATTCATTATAGTCTTGATGGTTTTGTGAGTCATAGAAACAAATCTTATTCCATCTGTAATCCTACTTCGTGTTCTATTTTCATTCCATTCTAAATGAGGATCGTCGCGATATTAATTTTTTTGGACACCAAGCTAACAGGTCGATTCTCTAATCAAAATGTTAAACTTTAACGTCAGCTAAAATAAGAAAACAAAAAGATAAACAAAGTTAAAAAGTAAAATTTAACGTTTGGTTTATAGAATTGATCCTTAAGATAGAAAGTCATCGAGTTATTAATTACAATTGATTGTTCGAATGTGAGGTTAGACCTCATAGTATAAGCTCTGAAAATAATAGAAATGATAAATGGTAAGAGGCGATTGTGGGAAATATACGTCATCAACAGCAACAGATGTACAAAGGCAATGAATTGCAAGATTTCTATACTTTACTATGGTATGGACATAAATGAGAGAAAGTATTTCTGAACAATTTTTTTCATACAAATTAAAAGATGGACTTAGGTATATCTCGGATCGTCCTTCAAAAATCTTGTCAAATAAAATAGTTATTAACTTTTCACTTAAGGGCTAATGAAAGAAAATTCCTTAATTTAAAACCCCCTCGACCATCTCTTTATTCACAAAATGAAAGTATGTTTTGTTTGTAAGTTTCTGGTAAAACGAGTTATTCAAAATTTATCATGATCTCCTCTCTACTATGATAATAACTTAGTGAGTATTATGAAACCCTAACGAATTTATTAAAGCCCCATTTGTACCAGATTTTTCCACAGTGCACAGCAATTACATTAAAATTGCATAAAGCCGGAACAAATTTTACAACCCTTGTTCCGTGCTTCCTCTCCCTCATAGTTAGTGGCCTATCAAAATATATACACAGTTGAAACCCTTTAGTGTTTACATAATTAGGTCTGCATATTTTGCCATTTAAGTTTATCGAAGCACTTAATATAGTGGCAGCAAATGGCATTTTAGGGTATACTATACGATCTAGCGACGAACAATGACAGGGACTTAATGAAACATGCATCAAATACCATCACAGCAGGCTGTGACGGACGTTCGGTCACCCGATTGACGGCAGGACCGTAATGATACGAACAGCCGTTGGCAACGAACACGCACCGGGTAATAAAGGGTCCTCCTCCAGCTTCATCATGACATATGGTGCTGTGTGCTGTACATTCGTTAGACGATCGCGGCGTTGGTGGTGGTGGTGGTGGTGGTGGTGGTAGAGCCGGCGGTGGCGGCAGCAGTAATAGCATTTGTATTGAACTTTTATATCAGTTCGAATAAATTTCGAAATGAGAGATTATGGACAATTAAATGCTTTAATTGCATATTTTCACCCTTTGATAATCACAGTGTAATTGCGGATTTAATTAGTTTTATGCTGAGCATTTAATGAATACTTCGAAATGTTACAAACAAAAAGTATCAAAGTATTAAATAATTTGTATTGCTCTTTTACTGCGTATTAAAACAGTATTTATTGTAGGTACTTGTCGAGTTACAATCACATATTATGCATAATTATTCATTTTGAAATAATACGATAAATAAATTTTGTTTTGATAATTTTACAATTAGTTTTAAAGATGGAACAATACTCGAAGTTGTCTTCTCCAAATAATTAATTTCTATTTATGTAAATCTTGCTTCTATTTATAAATATCTGCACTGAAAAATAAAATTTAGCCACTGGAATAATTAAATCATTATAGAAAAAATATGATAAGTTTTCAGAGTGATAATTGATTGACTTCAATTGACATAAATTTTACGAAATGTATGAAGGAAATTAATATTTAAATTCTTCCAAGGAATGTCTTCCACGTTAACTTCTCATGAAATTCTAACTGGTTTTTCTTTCTTAGTTACGTTTACGGAACCATGTCTAGAAATGACTAAACATCTTGTATACATCGTAATTTATAAAGAAAGAATAATTTCCAGATTTGATAGGTCTGGTGAGATAAGATAAGTCGATTGTATTATTTATTTCTACTATAGCCCTAACAACTAAATGTTCGGACAAAAGTAAATTTGATTGTCTTTTTTCCATACGCGCAAAAGTTATCTAAATTAACTTCCATAATATTGATGGTTTTTTCTGTTATAATGCCAACATTTAGTTATATAAAAACGTACATTTCGTAAAAGTCCACTCGGCGGTTCCCAAACTGTGGCACTTTAACCCAGCAGGATGGGAAAACTGTAGAAACAAAGACTTATTATTTTCAAAACGTTGGATCTAGTAGTCGGATTTTGATGAAATTTACTTTATTGCAAAGCTGGATGTTGGTTTTCTTTACAAAATAGTTACACAAGTTTTTATTTGGTGATTTTAGTTATTTATCGGAGCTTCAAAGTTGCACCTTTAAAAATGATAGAATTTTCTAGTAACTGTTTTAAAAAATCACTGTTTTGAAACCGCTCGTTGGATTTGTGTCCAAAAACCTTTAAATCAAAGCTCAATAATCGTACTATGTTGAAAAAATCCTGAAATTGTAATATGTTTTTTTTTGCATTTTTTTCGAGTTCCACAGTTCACTTTTCAAAAAAAGTGTTTTTTGAGGGTGCTACCTACATTAAAATAGTCACAGTTTTGGAACCGCTGATTGGATTTTGGTAAAATTTACTTTATTGCAAAGCTGGATGTTAGTTTTATGTACAAAAAATCCCCAAGTCTTTATTTGGTGATTTTAGGCATATTTCGTAGCTTTAAAATTGCACTTGAAAAATGTGACGTAATTTTCTAACGACTGTTTTTAAAAAATCACAGTTTTGGAACTCGGGGAAAACGACATAAAGGTGCATTCATGGCCCTCATCCAGTCCGGACTTAAATGTCATTTAAACTCTTTAGCATAAAATATAACGTATTCTACGCAATAATCCACCAAGAACCATTGGGGACTTAAAGACCAAAATAGAAGAAATTTGGGACAGTTTCACGCCATAATTGTACCAAACTTTGATAAATACAATGCCTGCTAGAATACAGAGGCAGCTATTAAAACAAAAGGAGACGTAACCTCTTATTAATGGTCCTAAATTAAAAATTATCCTAACATTTAGTTGCAAATTCATTTTGTAAAATTTGCTAATTATTATTAAAGTTAAAATATTGTTACTTAAATCAAATAAATAATTTTCTTCCATTCATAATATTGTTGCTAAGATTTTATCTTATTGTATTGTTAGGTGTTTACTAATTATTATTTGCGTAAATTTTCCAGTTCTCCTTTCATACTTCTAAAATTTACTTTTGTCCGAACATTTAGTTGTTAGGGCTCGTATAAAAGCAATTTACTTAATATGTAGGTACTCACAATAACTTCAATATATTCTTTTTTCTAATACCTGCACGAAAATGGTCACTTTATTTGCGTGAAATGTGGGAACAAAGTCGACTTAAAAAAATGCTAAGGTTTAATTGGATACTGGATACTAAGCAAGTTATTACCGATTTTTTAAAATAATTTCCAACTTTATTCGAGGCTAACTGTTAGTTTGATGTACGTGACATTGATGGAATAATCTACTAATTAAACTGCGCAGTTTATATCAATATATTTTTAAAAACTAGACAGTTGGAAACAACGAAGCCGGATATCATTTGTAGCAAAGCTAAATGCAAAAATTTATATCTAAAAATCAATCAAAAAGTTCCAAACAAAATAAGTGGCTTCTGGCAGGTTATAATAGATATTTATCATACCTTTAATTTTTTCGCTTATAATCAACACTCAACATTATCACCGGATTTTATGGAGTGACCAGGAAAATGGTTGTTTAAATTATAGCAAAAATGGTCGTCCCATTTCCAATTTATTTAAAACCAAACTGCACAGTTGAACGGTTGGTACTTGACATAATTAGGGAAAATAGAGATATATACAATCCCCCAAATTTGATTGTTCTATGCGGCAGTATACTTGTAATCAGTGTTGTAGCAATTCACTGTAATTGCGAATACCCGCATGTTCATGGTGCTTTAAATGTTGGTGATTATCCTTAATTTAATGATAGGAATGTCTCCTAATCCCAACTCCGGTCCATGACTGCTCACGCTTACAAATCTCTCAAATGCGGACAAAATTCATTATTTTTCTAAATTGAGTTTTTCACGATACATTTCTTCGTACTTTTTTAATTCAGTGCTATCCCAACATACGCATATGTCAAAAACAATAAAACTAATTTTAACAATTGCTGATAATGCGAGTTCTGTGTTTTAGATCATCTACCCTTCGGTTTGTGTACAATTTGCAGCAAATTCATTAAATGCAGTGTGTACCAGGGTGGAGATATGCATCGGACAGTATGAATCGGGGGTGGATACGGGCTGAGGCTCACATGAAAGGGTTACAAGTTCGGTGGTGTTACACCAGCAGCATCACTGATAACACGTAATGAATACGAACAATGTAGGGACACCCTAATCTCGTAATCTACGTCCTTCGGGTAACAGCCTCTATGCCGGCAGTGCACCAGCACGCCGCTCCCTGTTTTAGCCACCGAACTCACTAATCAACGTGCCGTGGCTTGATTATTCGCCTAACTGAGCGCACAAGGGCACCACTATAAACCACTAGTTACGCACAATTGCCAAATTAATTTCTATTTTATTGAAACAACAAGGGGAACTATATCAGTGAACAAAGAAAAGTGTTTTAACTTTGGGGTTCTAGAGAATAATGTTTAGAAAAAGATAAAACATTTCGTTTTCTATAAGTTTGATTACTAGTAAAAAGAAGAAGGTAGTTTCCTTATCTCTGCTGTTTCCTTCTAGGAAAATGCATTTTTAAATTAAAATGTCATTCTCAATGAATTTGTAATTTAATTTATGTACAACTGCATTATAAAGTACTGTTTATGACGTACTTTTGCGGGCGTAAAGTGGCTCTTTATACACTAGTGTATAATGACTCTTTATTTTACTATTATTGTAAAATATCAATATATCAGCTGTCAATGTCACAATAAATACTGTCAGAATGAATTTATTACTGTCATTTATAATTTTTCTAAATAATTAAAAAGTAATTTTCGCAGTTGAACATAAAGCTTTGTATGGAACTCGTATATAATCTGACTTTATTGACTCGTCCTATTTATTAGCCTCGCTCGCAAGCTCGCTCTGCCATAAAACAGACTCGTCAATAAAGTCATAGGTTATATACTTGTTGCATAAACTACTATTATAAAAACCGAATATTCGAGAAATAAGAAAAATTATGTAAGGTTCTATTTTTACAATTACAAATTATACTAATTAGACCTCGATCTGTATAGGTACTACATATTAAAAATAAATTCAATTGTCTAAAATATATATGATTTCCGCTAGTTATTACAGTTGCGTCAAAAATATTTGTACCGCTTTTATTTTTAACTTTATTACCCTAAAATTAATTACCTACTACAATAACGCGATACATAAATTAATGTATGTCTATGGCCCAAACATAGCTAATTAATTAAAATTTTATGCATGGTGATTACATATATTTACAGACCTTTAATGATGTAAAAATATATTGAGGTCATGTAAATGTAGCATATTCCTGTTATATTTTCCAATATACTACCAGGAAACAGATCGGGCTCACAATCAGTTTCACAATTCCTAGAGTACAGCAAATCTGCCATTTTGACTCCAGTGTTGTCAAAAAGTATTTTACATGGTATAAAATAGGCATAGTAATATTTTTTTTGCTTTTAAAGCTAACACTGTTTACATTTATAGTCTCCTATTAATAATGCGATTTCACATACTTTTCGCATAAAATATTTGATTAAACATAACAGCCCGCCATTTTGGCTCCATGGTAGTGGTTCAGTTAATTGCGATACTCTCTTTACCATTAATATGGTAATAACAGAAATTTAATGTTTAACTGTTTTGAGATATTCACTTTTATCTCAAAATAGTATAATAGAGTGGATACTTGAACTACATGAAACTCCTGGCTTAGTTCTGGATCAAATTTAACCTAACCTAACTCAGTATGTATGCATATTCCAAAGTTTACAAGAATAAACTAGATATAGAGATCTGCCTGTCTCTTCGTGTAAGTATCCTCATGTCCAGGACAAACTTCCGAAGATGTATAAGTTACAACATGTTAAGAGCCTTTTTAGAGCCTCTAGATTTTTTCATTACAACTGCTCCTCCAAGTATATTAAGTAGTAAACTTAGTTGATTTATGATTTATGATTATGAAAAATTGTAGAGGATGCCATTTTACAAATCAACCAACATTGGATATCTGAACTTGATACTTAAAGACATAGTTTTCTACATCATATATCCCTCTATGCCTTATACTTACTACCGTTTTCCATCCATGAATGACGGACCAAGGGAGAGACCCCAAACTTCATCAAATTTGAAACGTATAGTAGTTGGTCTCGAAACATTAGTTCTTATTTTACTCTATGGTTATACTGATTTCAGTTCGCTTCCGCCCCTACTACTGACCACAAATCGCTACATCATTCATACCTAGACTAAAAATAGAATGAACGCAGAGAAAATGCTTTTTTCTCATACCTGCACGAAAATGGCCACTTTATTTGCGTGAAATGCGGGTAGAAAGTCGCCTTTTTAGGATAGTCGCGGAAAATAAGGAGTGGGGGTAACATTTCTCACTTGGGTAGCCATTCCCTCCCTGATATGCGGGAGTTATTTGTGTTTGTTTATGGTTGTCAAGGTGATTTTCTCACCGCAAAGTGTCAAGAAAAAATGTCAATGTTATGCTGTTATAATTTTTTCCCATACCTACACGAAAATGGCCACTTTATTTGCGTGAAATGTGGGTACAAAGTCGCCTTTTTAGGGTAGTCGCGGAAAATGAGGAGTGGGGGTAACATTTCTCCCTTGGGTATCCATTCCCCGCTTCGCTCTGGCGCAATTTTCACACTCGTCAGAATCTCTTAATTCCTACCTTGCATAAACTAGTATTTTATAGTTTATAGATACTGGAATAAGTGTCCTTTATTATACTCGTAAGATTCCAATGTTTCAATTTTTTCATAGTTGTGAATCTTTTCCTGCATCGTACCACAATAAATCGTGGAATTTTGTTTAAATTATTATTATTTTAATTGCAGAAGGTTCCTTAATATTTGTGAATTTATTTTGAATCAATATCTTATAAGGAATTAATTGTTGTCTTGCTCTGTACTAAATTATATTATGCATATTTAGACCTACATCCAAAGTTGTGGACTATTTTGTCTACCCCCTTTAAGTATACCAAATCTAAGTTAGTAACTCTGCCTCAGGACTTATAGTTGACTGCTGACTTGTTTGCAGTGTTTTGTTGAACTTCGGTTAACGGCGTGGATAGTTTCGTCTGGTTGATTCAATTAAATCAGCGACCTCGTATAATTAATTTCTTTTTAACCTACCTATTCTGTATTCTGATTCGATCTAAAACAGAATTTTATATCATCGTATGTAAATTTAGATGCAAATGCTGTTCATGAACTACTGAATAGTACATTGGAAGTTAGAGTATATGTAAAATAAATTTTTATTTATTGTATTATTTCAATAATTCACATTAGAATTCAGCAGAATATGTTTGAGAACCAGAAAAATTTATATGTCTGCCTCGGGACTATAAATACCTAAAACGCGAACGTTTCTTGTGAGCGCATATGAAAAATATCTTTTTCGCAGACTTTGTGGAAAATGATAACTTTTTATTACGTTATACAACAGTAAACAGAGCACTTTTAAATGGAAGATAAAAAATGTTGTTTTGTTTCGCTGATAAACAGCATTTGTTAGTTAAAAAAGTAAAATTCATTTGTTACTTAAACAAAATTATGCTTATCTATTCTATTAAGATAAAAATGCTCCAAATGCATTATGGCAACTATACAGGTAACTTCACGAATTGTGCTAAGCGGTATCCATGAAAAGAAATTGAAATTGGATGCAGTTGGGTTATGCAGATTTGAAATAGTAAAGCTGCAAATGAAATAAAAACAGACATTATTTCTACATCAACGTAATGTTGTAAAACCATTATATAAAAGTACTGTTACCACTGCGACATTAATTTGTAAAGTCATAATAAGCTAAATTGGTTTGGTTAAACAATAATAACTGAAATTAGTGTGTAACAACTGTTCACAATTACGTGAAAGTTTACAGTGTTAAATTTTTTGGCAGTGTTATACCACCCATAAATTGTCAATTTAATTTAATTTAACAGTTCACTAGATACTTCCATAAATATTTTTAGAATGAATGTGTCGATTATGATGTTAACTAATTAGAGCTGGGTTTCAGTTTAATTAGTAAAAACAAATCTAGTGATTTACAAAACTATTCATGTCCCTTTTACCTTGAGTATTTAGTGTATTAAGTCATTATTTTTTTACTTATATTTAGTTTCGATTTTTGTGTGTGTTAACTTTATCTATAAATTAATTATCCTGAAATCTATTGTTGAAATGTGGCAAATGAGAATAATAGTAACATACAATTGATGAGGAACCTTTCTCATTTTAACTACAAGCTTTTGTAGAAGTCATTCCAATATTATTTATGTTTAAGGTTTGATAAGGGTTCCTAGTTTTGTACAACATGTACTTAACCTATTAGCCTTTGGGGTACAATAGTATTAGTAATGATAAAGGGCCTTAACTTTTTTGCAAAGTGTCTGCTAATTTTATAAATTATATACTACATAAAATATTACTGTCTCGAATAACAATTAAACTATTCAAATAGATAATTAAATATAACCAAAATTAAATACTCCTAGATGTAATTATTACTTGAATTAATTGGACCACAATATTTATTTATTTGCTTTACATAGACGAATAAAAATTCTCAGAAATTTTGGTCTATAATTTGCAGGTAATTTACTCTGATCTAGACGGATGCGCGAAATCGAGGTAGTGTTAAAGAAATTGAGAATAAACTGAAACTTATCCTAGAAATTTCGAGAAAGTCAAAAATACAGTATGTATCTGTACTAAATGATATTTAGGTTTATAATTTGAGAAAACCTTATAGCCCATCAGTCAAATTAGATCAAAAAGTACCTAATATCTACAAAATTGACACTATGGCCAAATTTTTTAAAGCAAGTCGAGGGTCATTGACGAAGCCCATAACCGCAAAAATCCAACAAAATTTCCTTGTGCGTCACGTGATAAGGGTTATTTTTTATATCTTGGTCTCTACTGGTTGGATTTTAATGTAGTTTTTTTATTTTATTTGGAAAAATATTTCAAACCACTTTTGTTTGAAACTTTTTTTGATAGCTCTCTTGACAAAAAAAATTATAAACAAGAGACTGCTTTTTTTAGGGGGTGAGTTTCTTCATTAAAATATGTATATTTTCCTATTACAATCATGAAAAAATATTCAAACAAGAATTTGTTGAGGATGTTATTTCCTACAACTTTTATTTCAAGTACCTATTTTTTCGTGACACAAAATTACTTAAAATAGAGGGCACTTTTTTACTGGGTGAGTTTTTTCAATAAAATGTATATGCTTTTCTATTACAATTACGAAAAAATCTTTAAACATAAGTTGTAGAGGATATTATTTCCTACAACTTTCATTTCGGGAATTTTTTTGCTAAACTTAAAATTACATGAGGTAGAGGGCGCAAAACACTGGTCTTTTTTACGGGGTGAGTTTTTTTAATTAAATATACATAATATACTGTCCTACTATTACAATAAAAAAAAATTATTAATGATGATTACCAAAAACCCCGAATTTTACCATTAGAAGTAATATTTTGTATGCGCAGTTGACTTTGGCGCCCTCTACCTCATGTACTTTTTGCGTCACAAAAAAAAAATACGAAATGAAAGTTGTAACTGTTGTTTGAAGATTTTTTTCATTATTGCAATAGAAAAATATATAAGTATATTTTATTGAAGAAACTCACCCCCTAAAGAAGGGGAGGAATTTTGCTTATAACTTTTTTCTTTAAAGAGCTATCAAAAAAAGTTTCAAACAAAAGTTATTTGAAATATTTTTATGAATAAAAAAAAAAATTCATTAAAATACAACCAGTAGAAACCGAGATATAAATATCTGATGTGTCCAGCACATGACTTTATTACCATTGCCATAGTCCTTCTGGGATTCGAACCCGCGACCTTCTGTTTAGAAGTGTTGGTGCTATATGAAAAAGATTTTATGTGCATGGCACCCACAATTTTGTTCAAACTCTTAAAAATGAAATTTGAATCAAATCCGATAACTCGTTTTTGAGTTACGGTGGATACATCTGACTCTAAAATTTTGGATAATTTTCTTTTCATAATATTGTCATAAAATTTAAAAAAGTAGAATCTTTGCTTTCCATAATTTTATCTGGTATTAAATTATCTACTAAACCAACCTAATGTTGAAAATACAGTAAATTTACTGCAAAATTAAATTTGAGGTAAGTATAATTTTGATTTTTATATCTACATTTTAATCCGAATATTATAAATAACTTTTTAATATTAGTTTGCGAAATTAATCTAAACTTACATAATAACTCCAACAAACAAACGAACTTACATTCAAATTTAAGTTTATCTCTCCTCTATAAACCCTTGGAAACTTTTGCTGTATATGCTCCTTTATAGCTTTCGTGCACTCAGATCGAATTTTAGACGTTTATAAAGACGTATTGAACGATCAAAGCTATAAGAGGCGGCTAAAACTCGATAATGATGTCGAAGGGACGCAGCAAATTTCTACTAACCATCGAACTGACGCATGGCCTTATCGGCTAATATGACTCGATAATAGGTTAATCAATTCTGATAGATCTTCGAACTTACCTAACTATTGTAACAACACTTGCTGCAACTTAGGCCATTATTCATAGTTAATATGGACAGCTGCACACGATGAACATGACTGAAAATCAAAAGTTTACCAAACAATAATGCATGTTATTCGTAATATATTGTTTCCAAATGTATATATTTCCTTTTACAAGAGAATATATTCCTTCTAGTGACACACACCGAAGATTTATTACAGAGCAGATATTTGAAACGTTTTGAATAACGTGGCTGCTGCAGTTTGAGAACACTAAAAATGTGCAGTGTTTTTCTTAAACACGAATAGTCCTAGCAGCAATGTGATTTCCATGATTTTATGGGTCATGACCGCAAACAGCCAGAAATTTCAACAAAACGAATGTCATGCTAAAATCGCCAAATGTGCACTATCGATCACAATCAGCGGCATCGGATGTGATCAAAAGCTCCATAAATTGCCGAGTGCTAAATGGGTTCAAGGGGCGTGCGGGTGTGGGTGCATGTAGAACGCGGTCGTTGCCAACCAAGATTGACACGAGAGCCATCGCCAAATCCATAGGCATTCAACTCTTCGGGGCACGACGCATTATTCATCATTTAAATTCCATGCTATCTGGAAATAGTATGTGGAGTGAGAGGTTGGAGGAAGCCGGTTGGGTTTTCTGATGCAATCACAGATGAAATATCTTCCTGCAAATGGTTTGGGCTCATATGTGTTCATGCCAAATGAACCTCTGGGAGAGTAAATTTAAAATATCTGATGTGTCCAACACATGACTTTCTTATATGATGCGAATATACAGGGTGACTGGTAAGCACACTATTCCGTTGTTAGTGGAGCTCATTTGCAATTGATTTCACCATAATAATCATTCTCTTCCTAAAGGCGATTTTTGGATAGTTTTCAGGTCTTTAAAGTGAAACTTTGAAAATAGTTTCATAGTGTGATTGTTTCAGCGTTATAGTTTTAAAAACACTGGAGACATTTTAAGAAAATTTACATTTTTACAAAGCGAAGTGTTAATTTTATTAGAAAAAACTCGTTACAGGGCAAATGATAGTCTTTATATATTTTTCAGACGGCAAAATTAGAACTTTCAAAATAGCACCAATTTTCATGGATTAACAGTTTTAGTGTCACAGCTTTATAACCACTGGTCAGATTTCAACGTAATTTACACTTTTGCAAAGCGGAATGTAGGTTTCAGTACAAATTTTAGCTCAAAGTCTCTAAAGACTGTTTTTGTGTAGTTTTCAGACCTTTAAAGTTAAACTTTGAAAATAATGCCAGATTTGGGATTTTTTTATAAATGTCTTTTTGTCACTTTACCAATAATTGTTACCCATGATTTTGAAATTTTTCTCAATTCAGTCGTTTTTTGAGTTATACCGGATACAGACACACATAGACAAACGTCATTGCGAAAATAGTCTAAATGGATTCAGGGGTCCAAAAACGTGTAAATCTATCAAAATTTATAAGTCGAAAAAATCACAATTATACGATTTTTACTTATTACTTCGTATAGGAAAGTAAAAAGACTATGACTACTAAGTCGTATGTGTTGTTATGTAGTATTGATCTTAAAAAATGTAATTTGATTCTTATAGCTTCGCAGCAGACATCGCTCACTCATATCTAGTTTAAAAAACCGAATCAATTGTTGTTTTCTGCAAAGTACATGTATTAGGTTACTTTATCTTTGTTCCCTCTGAAACGATATCTCGTTACACATCATCGTTCCACGCGTAGATATATCCCCCTAATAGAGTTACTAAAAAAAATTGATGCAAAAGGGGTTGAATATATCAATTTTAACAAACGACGTCGATGCAGTATGTGGCTGAAAAAACATGGGCCCATTTTTCATATTTTAGCAGTTTTATGTCACAACATTTATTGTCTGGCACAGCCCCCACAGACAAAATGTAGCTTTTAGCCTGCAGCGTATGTTCTACACAACATAAAGTCCTCAAAGCTAATCCACCCTAGCATAGAAATCCCTTTGGTGTGCAGTAATAACAGACCATGTCTTCAATATTATTGTCATAGATCATATGCGGTTTCCGACTGAGGTATGTAATTAGGGCCCATAGTCATTACAGGGGAGGCTATTAGATCTTATCACCATGTTCTACGCACATTAGTATCCCCAAGCAACCCCCGTAGGGTGAAAGTGTCGCCGATATATATCCACCGGATGTATAGCGCACCGTTCCCACTTTTGGGATTTTACTCCCTGCTATTATTTTTATTACATCTAATGGATGGGGGGACTATTTTCGTGATTGTACTGTATTTTAAATCGTTGCCTTTAATTTAGCACTGCGCTATTTTACCTGGTAAATATTTTGAATCCGTTTAGACACAAACTGAAATGTATTTATTCAAATTTTCACGACATTTCTGTGTTTTATTGTATCATTAATTATTCGAGGCTGCCGACGACAGGCTTGTTGTGTGCTCTTAAGTGCAAAGATTCTTGATATATGAAACAGATTTAGTCTGGGCTTTTTCTTAAGCACTTTCGTCTAATGTAACAAAAAAAAATTGGGTGGTATAAATTTTTTCACATTATAAATAAAACAGTGTTAAAGAGTTGTTTTCATATTCTAATGATACCAGTATGCAGGGTGTCTAGTATAAAAATATTAAGCAGGCAATAAAAACCAAACATATCTCAAAAACCAATATTATTTAGCATCATGAACCCTTCGCCTTAAAACTAGCCCAAAAATCATTTTTTACATCCATCAGTTTTTATTAGGTAATGGCTTCCAGTTATACGAGCCCTAACAACTAAATGTTCGGACAAAAGTAAATTTGATTGTCTTTTTTCCATACGCGCAAAAGTTATCTAAATTAACTTCCATAATATTGATGGTTTTTTCTGTTATAATGCCAACATTTAGTTATATAAAAACGTAAATTTCGTAAAAATCCGCTCGGCGGTTCCAAAACTGTGGCACTTTAACCCAGCAGGATGGGAAAATTGTAGAAACAAAAAATTATTATTTTCAAAACGTTGGATCTAGTAGTCGGATTTTGATGAAATTTACTTTATTGCAAAGCTGGATGTTGGTTTTCTTTACAAAAAAGCTACACAAGTTTTTATTTGGTGATTTTAGGCATTTATCGGAGCTTCAAAGTTGCACCTTTAAAAATGATAAAATTTTCTAGTAACTGTTTTAAAGAATTACAGTTTTGAAACCTCTGGTTGGATTTGTGTCAAAAAACATTTAAATCAAAGCTCAATAATCGTAGTATATTGAAAAAATCCTGAAATGTTAATATGATTTATTTTAAATTTTTTTCGAGTTCCTCAGTTCACTTTTCAAAAAACGTGTTTTTTGAGGGTGCTACCTACATTAAAATAATCACAGTTTTGGAACCACTGGTTGGATTTTGGTAAAATTTACTTTATTGCAAAGCTGGATATTGGTTTTATGTACAAAAAAATCCCCAAGTTTTTATTTGATGATTTTAGGCATATTTCGTAGCTTTAAAATTGCACTTGAAAAATGTGACGTAATTTTCTAACGACTGTTTTTAAAAAATCACAGTTTTGGAACTTGGGGAAAACGACATAAAGGTGCTTTCAGGGCCCTCATCCAGTCCGGACTTAAATGTCATTGAAACTCTTTGGCATAAAATTAAACGTATTCTACGCAATAATCCACCAAGAACCTTTGGGGACTTAAAGACCAAAATAGAAGAAATTTGGGACAGTTTCACGCCAGAATTGTACCAAAATTTGATACATACAATGCCTGCTAGAATACAGGCAGCTATTAAAGCAAAGGAGACGTAACCTCTTATTAATGGTCCTAAATTAAAAATTATCCCAACATTTAGTTGCAAATTCATTTTGTAAAGTTTGCTAATTATTATTAAATCCAATAAATAATTTTCTTCCATGCATAATATTGTTATTAAGACTTTATCTTATTGTATTGTTAGGTGTTTACTAATTATTTTCGTAAAATTTCCAGTTCTCCTTTCATACTTCAAAAATTTACTTTTGTCCGAACTTTAGTTGCTAGGGCTCGTATGACCTAAATTTGCCAGTAGTATAAAAAATAAAATTGTAGAAGCCAAAATAATACAATTTGCAATTCAAGATAATGCTGACGTAAGTATACGAATTTGACGAAAAGATTACAGAATAACCTGTATTATTACGATGAATAGAATTCGTTAGGTCTTTGACTCTCCCTTTAATTTCGTTTTGATTTCTGCCATAAAGTGCTCTCCATAAGTTATTTTTGCCTATACATATGTATATTGAATATTGAGAAAAAAGCAGCATTATCATTATTGTTATTATAGTTTCAAACATCCTCTATTGTAAAAAAATATGCCACATGATGATTCCGATATAAATTTTAATGTAGATAATATTTCTCGAAATATTTTAGTGCCTTGTATGTTATGCGTTATCCAGTTACAAATTTTAAAACCATGAAACATTTCAACAGATATTTTTATTACAATACCGTTAAATACATGGAAAGCATAAATTAGGGCAAACATTCGCTATAAAACGGTGCTCCGCTTTTCAGCGGAAGTGGTTAAGGACTAACGGGGCCGCATGCATGTGGTCATTCCGTTCAAGTCTATAAAAAGACACCGGTGTTAAACCTCGAACGCCATCCAGTGAAAAAACCCCAAAGTATTCTCCTCCACATCCATCTCTTTTCCACCCACTAACCTCACCATTGTTTTGTTTTGCAACAGGCCTCTAGAGTAAATCAACTCTGTCCATAATTCCCCTTTTTTAGCCTCGTTTCTTAGATTTTATTGCTGGGCTTTAGCAAGTACGTAGCCGCGCAATTTGCAATCCAAAGCTGGCTCTGACCACACGTCGTAAAATTTGCACAAACATTTATCTTTCTAATTTAATGTTTAAGGGATTACATGTTACGCTGGAATGGATGCTAGTAAACGTATGATAATTCCCGAGTATACGATGTAGAAAATTCCACGCTTAGTTTGTCTAAAATTTCGAATTTCTAACTTGTGTTGTTTGGATATAGTTAATTTAATAGAGACTGTGTCTTGAATTAGGAACGACGCCGTCACATTTACCTTAAACATTGCCGGTTTAACTTGGAACTACTTCAATTATTTTCCTTTCAGATTAGCGATAAATTCGTTTTGTCAATTTTTTAATTTAATTTTATCCTACGCCTTTCGATAAAACAAATATTAGCGAAGATAAATATAGACAATGAGTCGTCCTTTCCAGTGTATTTTAACCTTCATTTCAACGGTTTTATAATAAAAGTTTGTGAAACCGACGCATCCACCAAATTTCAAAAAATTCTTCGTGCTTAATTAGTTGGGTGTAAAACCATAATTCCACATATAACAATATATTATAACGATTATTGTCCTTAAGTTTACAAAAATTATCTCGTTATTTTCATACAACTTAGTTTGTTTAAAAAAATCAAGGTTCGTTCACACAAAAACCGGCGCATCCGCCAAATTTTATAAAAATTTATCTAAAATGGTAACATTGTCTTACTTTACTTTTCGTTCTATGAACTAATGAGTTATAGTCGAAAAACTAGAATTCCACATAGTACCATATATTAAATTGGATAGGAATTTAGCTTAATTTAACAAAATTTTAATTAGTAATATACCTAACTATGTAAAATTTATGTAATGATTAATAATGTTGTAGCTGTTTTAGTTGTATAATAGCATGACCATCCGGTGTGTAATATTATTAAAGTTAAAGGAATCTAATTAAGCTGGCATTAATTGAATAATAGCCCTCATGTGAATCCTTTAGAAGCGGGGGTTTTAGAGATTAAGCTGCGCGTAAAATCGGTTGAGATAGCAGAAACTAATGCAAGCAGTTTAACAATTACGCACCAGGGTGAACGTCATAGTCGTCTTTGTTTTGCATTTAAATCCAGTTAGAAACTGGGAGAAACCGGCGGCAACGTTTACGAGAAAGCCTTTCAAACTAAACTCCACGATTATTGGGAACATCCTTATCTCTGATGACCACCAGTCGATTTACTTTCTTCCAAAACAAACATAAAACTTGGTCCAAACTGGCTGGAAAGCTGTTTAGTAGTTTCGCCACTACGGTCCGGCGGCCTTAATCTTTCTTTTCTGAATTATTTATTTTTGTTACTAACCGTTAGTTAGGTGACACCAGAGGTCAAGTGATTTAAGGTACGTGTGAAATATATCTTATATTTTTTTTCTATAAATTGACTTCCAATAAGAGGACACACTAAAAAAGATTTGAAATAAAAAAAATTTTCTTCAATAATATTTCCCAGGATGGACTGGAAATATTTTTATATAGGTATGATTCTTGAATATATTCTGCATTGTCGTGTATAATTTTTTTTATTTTCAAACGGCGTATAACATGGTGTTATAAGACTGTGTAGGCAAGGTATAAGTTTCATTTCTATGACACCACTTTTGAGCGGCGTATAAGTAGGACTTATACTCCGGCGGAGTATAAGTTATATCATTATCTGCAAAAATGTATGACAGTTGCAAAATTATTTATTAAATTGATTGTCATATTACGATTAGAATGATTCCATTTGAAAATAAAATATTGTATTTTATTCGGAGTATAAGCACTTTTATGTGACTCCGTATGGAGTTAATTCTCCTCGCTCCGCTCGGCGCTTACACCTCCATACTTCGTCACATAAAAGTTTCGCTTATACTCCTAATAAAATAAATATCTATTATCTCCAATCCGAGTTTTTTAAAATTTTTATTTTTCATATGGCAACTTACGGAAATCTTTTTAACAAATTTAATAATTACTTTAAGTAGACATTGTTTATGTTCGAAATGGAATTTAACTTTTCGATTCAAAATAAACCAATCTTTTATCAAGTATCAAATTTTTAACTATTTTCAATACTAGTTTTCAAAATAAATTAAATGAAACGTAAACATAATGATTTATTTTGTCTAGTTCCAAATTTGAACGCTAATAATTCTTTACTATCAAAAAAATTTCAAGACACTTTCGGTCGCAAATCATCTCAGCTACAAATTTCATGTATAACTTTTTTTCGACAATCAAAGTTTAGCATGCTGGCTTCTTTTTATTCAACAGTGTTTTACTTTTTCAATCTGCAATTTTCAACATTCAAGAGATGATTGCTCGAAAACTAACCGGGATTGGCGATAAAAAATTATACAGGACAATGCAGAATTTATTCAAGAATCACACCTAAAAATATTTCGTGTCTATCTTGAGTATACAGAGTATACAGAGTGTAACATATTAGGGTCTATTTTAAAGTCATATTTAAATCCTCGAAAACTCGCGGAAATATCTAGACGTCAGGGCGCGAAACTAGGGGCATAAAGCGAGATTAGGTATCTGTTTAGGTCGAAATGCAACGACATGACGTGCATGTTAACGCCCCAAGTGCAATTTAATATATAGGTAGATACACTCCCTTGAGAATATTGCTTCAAAAAATTCTACTTGCTTTGTTATTACTATTTAATCCCTCAATTTATTGTAATAGCTTTGTCCCTTCGAATTTATAGCATTTTTCAGAAAATTGTAGTGGGATTTTGTACATATATCGAGGCATATTCTATATTTACATACTTCATTAACTGCATATTTACATCAAACTTATTTACATAGATTTAGTTGTAGAAATGACGGTTTATTATCAAAATTCCAACCACAATGAAAATCAATGATACGTATGCGCAATGTGGCCCTACTATACGTACTCTAAATACCCACCCTGGTAATTCAAAAGCTTTAATCACACACCCTGTGGTAGATTAGCAAATTTCACACGTATATTGTACCAGAATGGTCCATCCGAAGTAAAATGACATCATCCGCCAGATTTGCGTATACAACGCAATGGAATAAAGCAATAATTGGGATGATAATTCTAGTCTACGCATTCGTAGAGGTGACTAACTATGACAATAAAGATAATTACACAAGCTAATTGGTAGGGCATATACATCATATGTGGTTTACATTGCAACATGTGCACATCATGTACATGATTATACTTGTTGAAGGCTGACTATGTGCACTTTCATCCAAATCGGGTATTATCTCTAGCAGTCCTTTGTTGAATGTATTGATGCGTTTGTTGTGTGATTTATATTGACTGTTTATATTACTTCTATTATGCGGTAAATCGAAATGAGTGACATTACTGATATCGTGATTTCACATACTCGTATATATTTACGTAGTACGAGTTGATTTTGCAGATGTGGATCAGAAATTTATATATAATTAAAGCCACAACTGAATGTTTAAAGGCAATTTATGTGTGTGATGTTTGAAATTACTAAAATCGTCTACATAAATAGTTATTACTATGATATGTTGCACACAAACCCAAATTTAAACTCTAATTTGATTATCTCAATCAATATCAATTAAAACTGTCCAGGACATAATCCATGAAATATAGAATTATTCCAACGATTTATAAATAGTATAACATTATACGAAGCATATTGTATAGGAATCGTAAATTAACCACTAACTATTGTTCTCTTTGGAAAGGAAATTGACACTGCGGATAACAGCTAGTATAGTAATTTAGATTATCGAAATAGTCTAAAGTTCTGGAATAAATTTAATACCCTCACAGAACAAACAAACAAAATCCGGTGCTAGTGTTATGGTCGACTATTAACCTATAAACTACCAACGAGAAAAGTGCTAATGTCCTTGCTGACGGTTGGAAACTTTCAATGGAATAGTGGATAGAAATTCGGGATATTTTTAGAGAACCTCTGCTTTTCCTAACTAGGTTGTTGCAGAGTTAAAGTTTACTGCCGCAGTAATCTTACAACACTTATTATAAAAATAAAGTAACCACAGTTTGACTAAATCTTGAACATCAATCAAGAACTGTTTAAGATGCGCTCGCTCGTGCTCGAATGAGAATCAAACTCGCGTGCGCATTAGCGCCCATTTCAAGTTGCTCTGTCTCTTTTTTATTACGCGCGTCAAACTTCTAGCGAAAGAAAGGTGTTAGCAATATATTAGTAGTACTACCCTAACAACTAAATGTTCGGACAAAAGTAAATTTGATTGTCTTTTTTCCATACGCGTAAAAGTTATCTAAATTATTTTCATAATATTGATGGTTTTTTCTGTTATAATGCCAACATTTAGTTATATAAAAACGTAAATTTCGTAAAAATCCGCTCGGCGGTTCCAAAATTGTGGCACTTTAACGCAGCAGGATGGGAAAATTGTAGAAACAAAGAATTATTATTTTCAAAACGTTGGATCTAGTAGTCGGATTTTGATGAAATTTACTTTATTGCAAAGCTGGATGTTGGTTTTCTTTACAAAAAAGTTACACAAGTTTTTATTTGGTGATTTTAGACATTTATCGGTGCTTCAAAGTTGCACCTTTAAAAATGATAAAATTTTCTAGTAACTGTTTTAAAGAATCACAGTTTTGATTTTGAAACCGCTGGTTGGATTTGTGTCAAAAAACATTTAAATCAAAGCTCAACAATCGTACTATATTGAAAAAATCCTGAAATGTTAATATGATTTTTTTTGCATTTGTTTCGAGTTCCACAGTTCACTTTTCAAAAAACGTGTTTTTTGAGGGTGCTACCTGTATTAAAATAATCACAGTTTTGGAACCACTGGTTGGATTTTGGTAAAATTTACTTTATTGCAAAGCTGGATGTTGGTTTTATGTACAAAAAAATCCCCAAGTCTTTATTTGGTGATTTTAGGCATATTTCGTAGCTTTAAAATTGCACTTGAAAAATGTGACGTAATTTTCTAACGACTGTTTTTAAAAAATCACAGTTTTGGAACTTGGAGAAAACGACATAAAGGTGCTTTCATAGCTCTCATCCAGTCCGGACTTAAATGTCATTGAAACTCTTTGGCATAAAATTAAACATATTCTACGCAATAATCCTCCAAGAACCATTGGGGACTTAAAGACCAAAATAGAAGAAATTTGGGACAGTTTCACGTCAGAATTGTACCAAAATTTGATAAATTCAATGCCTGCTAGAATACAGACAGCTATTAAAGCAAAAAGTGACGTAACCTCTTATTAATGGTCCTAAATTAAAAATTATCCCAACATTTAGTTGCAAATTCATTTTGCAAAGTTTGCTAATTATTAATGTTGAAATATTGTTAAATCCAATAAATAATCTTCTTCCATGCATAATATTGTTATTAAGGCTTTATCTTAATGTATTGTTAGGTGTTTACTAATTATTTGCGTAAAATTTCCAGTTGCCCTTACATACTTCAAAAATTTACTTCTGTCCGAACATTTAGTTGTTAGGGCTCGTACATATTTGGTTTGAAAATTGATTATAAATATACTACTAATTATACCTACATGGTTCGTAAACTCCAATCCATTATTACAACTTTTGAAATTTTACATTCACTCCACGCCGTTTATGGAGTTAGGCATAATAGCTAACGCGCCAAAAGAACCTCGAAAAAAATTACAATAATTATATTCCGCCTTTAATCAATCAATAGTAACTATGTGATTCATCAAAATCATTCCAATTTGTGCGAATAGCACCAAAGGCAAATGGCGTTCATTAAAATTAATACCCACATTTAAATAGCCTTATTCAGTTTGTGGATAATCTACTTGAAAACTGAATCAATATTCTGAGCGCTTTTATTTCCTAATCTTTTTTCAGCGATAATTCGTTAATTAAAAATTAAAGCACGTGGAGATTTTATTAGTATTATTATCTACATTGAAATTTTTGTTTCACTCCAAAAGAATTATAAATTTTGTATTTGCTCTCAGGAATTAATAACATTTAAACTAAACTGGAAGGTTAGTGAGCTTAGCAAATTCAAAAGACATTCCAGAAATAACTTGTCTATATAAATCTCTTTCCTCCAAGCAAAATGATGACAGTCTTTTTGTAGATTTAATCTAAACAAATAGCATACATAATAGAAGTTTTCGTGTTTATATTCTTTTATTCACTGCATTACCGTTAAATTTAATCAACTTGCAGTTGCATGACAACGACCCTCCAGGGACTTTTATAGTTAGGTGTGAAATGAAATGAAGCTATTTTTCTAAAATATGATGCCATCAGATTGTAATGGCCCGAAAACCACATTAGCATTTTAAAACAGCATTATATCTTATCTACAGCAAAGGGTGTGTGCCTTTTACTGCTACACCAAGTTGAAGATATCAGCCAAGGGTTTTTAATCAGAATTATACGTTTGAAATATTCATAAATTGTGACTTAAAACAACGAAACATCATTACAAGGGTGAAACACCATTGCCTACCAACCACGAAAAAGAAATAATTAGTTTAAATTGCCCCAACAGCTTCAATGGTAATAAGATTAAACAAGGTAGGTTTTCGAGCGAAATGCTTTTTGCCTTATAATTTCACTGCAATTGTTTTAATTATTAATTCCTCTAATGGAAGCTAATGCTAATAGTTTTGTATACCCTGGGGTGTACGTTTTACTTTGTAAACATTACAGTTGTTGAATAATGTGCCATCATAATATTTCCACAAATATTATGTTAATCATGGTTCAAACAATTTAATTAAGTACTTGTATGTGTTTAATATACCCATACAAATTATAGGAACACATGATCAGTGTGGCGATTAAATATAAATTAATGCAACAGTTTACTTGGATAATTATCAAATTAATAATAATAATTAACAATTATTAGTACCTATACTAAGTATTACCATTGGTATTACTAAATAGCTACACTGTTAACATTGCGCTTTAAATTCCTCTATCATAATCGAACTCATTCAGCAAGTAAGTAAATTTCAGCCTTAGTATTCACAACTTAAAACGTAGAGATTAAGAATCTTCTTCCTTCTGCACGTGCGCTAAAATCTTGTCCTTGATGACGTCATCCATATTCTTGGCGGATGGTGGAATAGAAATTGTTAGATATTTGACGAAAATTGCTCAATGCACTATGTATAACATTTAGGGTTGCCAGATTGTCATTATTAAAAACCGGGACACTCGAATCGGGCATGCTCTTATGAATATTTTTGTCGGCGGGGGGGAGGTATGTAGAATACTCTTTTTGGAGACGGGGGGGTGGTAATGTTGGCATAATTTCTTTTTTTGCCGCGGAAATTCTAAAACCGGGACATTTGTGCGTCCCGAAGACCTTTTTCGGGACAGAGGGACATTGCCCCCAAAATCGGAACAATCCCTAAAAACCGGGACATCTGGCAACCCTAATAACATTTTATATTTGAAAATACCGTAATTTTAGCCACAACATGGCGAACACCGAGTTTGTCTAACATAAGTTGGTTATACTGTCATTATTTATGTTTATCTAGAAACTTAAAAAAATCAGGTATACCAAATTTTATTAAATTGGTTAATGCGGTGTACAAAATTCTTCTCTTTAGCCATTTTTTTGAATATTTATTTATTTATTGATAAATTTCGTGTTTGCACTATCAAAAATTTTTGGATTGCTCTTTAGATTTCTTTAAATTAGTTTTACGATTGCAGCCTTGGTTGGCTTAACCATCAAATAGTTAGAAGCAGAGCGAGGAGAGCGAATTTTTTATGACCAGTATCGCTTCTTCCTCCTTCTCCTCCAGATACAAATATTGTCTTAAAAACGATGTAATGCTAGATTTACAATAAGAGATATTTACGCAACAAGGTAGGAAGAAGATGATTCTGACGAGTATAAAATTGCAAGAACATGAATCAGAATCACTTCCTCCCATGTAGCATACTCTATTTTTTCTCATACCTGTACGAAAATGGCCACTTTTTTGCTTGAAACGCGCGAACAAATTCTAACAGAGCATGACATTGACATTTTTGCTTGACACTTTGCGGTGAAAAATCACACTGACAACACAAATAACTCCCGCATATCAGGGAGAAATGGCTACCCAAGGGATAAATGATACCCCCACTCCTTACTTTCCCAAAAGGCGACTTTGTTCCCGCATTTCACTCAAATAAAGTGGTCATTTTCTTGCAGGTATGAGAAAAATGTTTTTACTTTCTTATACAAAATAATAAGAAAAATATTTCAATTATCAAAAAAATTTTCAGATAACGAACCAAGACCATCTCAAAGTGCTCCAATCATCGAAGAAGGTAACTACTAAATATGTTTTTCATAGTTAGAAATTTAGTTGTATCGAGGGATTCTTGACCTTAATTAATTTTACAGACTTCGATGACGATGAGGAGGAAGATAACTACGGAACTAACGTAACTGAAAGCGATTTCAAATTGGAAGATTTTATCAAGAGGTTCATTTTTATAAATATTTTTTGTTTCAGATATTTACATGATATATTTTAGATTAGCTAGTCCGAAAATAATACGCGCTTGCAGTTTGGCTCTGCGTAATTTCGACAAAAATCCAGTTAACACAAATCACTGCATCGTTAAATTGTTGCACCGTATCGCATTCGATTGCAAAATGTATGTAATGATGTTCCAAGTCAGCATTTTTCAAACGTTCCAGCGTATTTTCGCAGCTAAAGATTTGCCCCAACATAAAGTATAAAATCACAAAACGGTAATCGTAAAAAGATTATAACTGTAGGGTTTATATTTTTTTATAGGAATTGGTGAAGTTTGCCGTTTATATTTTGCGGCAGTTTTTTAAAGTCACAGAAATCAATAAAAAAGTTTTTATGGAGGCTCTTTTCTGGAAATCAAGCGGAGAGGCTTACGAAATTGAACATGGTTATGGCAACTCTGAAGGGAAGTAAGTTGATTTATTTTTCTGATTTTATTTGATAGGAAAGAACGTTCTACTGGAAAATTAATTCATGTAGATGAAATTATTTAAGAGAATTACAATAATTAATATTTTTTTAGATCAGGTGCAGCTGCTCGTGTTTGGACAGAACATGCAGAAGATGAACTACGACAACTCGTGGCAGAGTATCACGGATCTCAATTAGACGAAGGTATAAGTTATCTATAATCGAAATAAAAACTAATATGAATTTATAATATTTCCCCAAAGAGAAGTCGTTTTGTGATGGTTACCTTTCTCTAACTAGAAATGACAACCTTAAATCTCCACTCTTCACGCTTTATACCTCGAACCCCCAATAATCCCACTGACTGACATTTCATTTTTAGACATAATCGATTGGATCGTTAATAATCTCATTGACAACACCCAAACGAGGCGAGGCGTATTGAAAAAGCTAAAAGAACTAGACCTTCTTTCTGACTACAAAGGCCGAAAGAAGTCCGGCAGCCGTGCGAAAATCCCCCAGAGTTGGAGCACCGAAGAGGAAACGCAATTACGTGAATTGTACGAACGATTTAAAGATGTCGACGGTGAGAAAATAAACTGAATGAAAAACGAGGTGGCGGTTTTGTGTGAAATTTACTAATGAAAATTTGTTGTTGTGGTCTGTTTAGAGCCGCTTCGTTTTATTATGGAGAAATTGGATGTGCCTCGGCCAAAGAACAGGATTATCGACAAGTTACTTGTTATGGGGCTTATTCAGGATAAGAAAGAGTTGAGAAAGAAGAGGGGTAAAAATTCATCAAAGAAATCAGGTAAGCTTACGTTATATAAATATATTTCTGTGTAAATTTGGTGCTGATGGAGGTATTGATTTAAAGACTTCCTTTACATCTATAAATAACTCGGGTTTTATTAATCCACCTTAAGAAAGCGGATTAACTTCTGATATTTCACCACTGTAAAAACGTCGTAACTTCGAGTTAGGTTAAGTCGGATTAATAAAGCCCCGGGTTGAATTTCGCTTTAAACGCAGACAGGATGTTCAAAAATTGTACCAAAGAAACAGAAGCGGTTGTATTTGATGCTATTTTTCTAGATAAAATTATTTGAAACAAGCTCTAATCTTGAAATAATCACAGAATTTTTGAAAAATATATTTTTGTCACAAATCTTATTTTGCATCGAGCCCTAACAACTAAATGTTCGGACAAAAGTAAATTTTTGAAGTATAAAGGGAGAACTGAAAATTTTACACAAATCATTATTCAACACCTAACAATACAACAAGATAAAGCCTTAATAACAATATTATGCATGGAAGAAAATTATTTATTGGATTTAACAATATTTAAACCTTAATAATTAGAAAACTTTACAAAATGAATTTGCAACTAAATGTTGGGATAATTTTTAATTTAAGACCATTAATAAGAGGTTACGTCGCCTTTTGCTTTAATAGCTGCCTGTATTCTAGCAGGCATTGTATTTATCAAATTATGTACAATTCTGGCGTGAAACTGTCCCAAATTTCTTCTATTTTGGTCTTTAAGTCCTCAATGGTTCTTGGTGGATTATTGCGTAGAATACGTTTAACTTTATGCCAAAGAGTTTCAATGACATTTAAGTCCGGACTGGATGAGGACCATGAAAGCACCTTTATGTCGTTTTCCCCAAGTTCCAAAACTGTGATTTTTTAAAAACAGTCGTTAGAAAATTACGTCACATTTTTCAAGTGCAATTTTAAAGCTACGAAATATGCCCAAAATCACCAAATAAAGACTTGGGGATTTTTTCGTACATAAAACCAACATCCAGCTTTGCAATAAAGTAAATTTTACCAAAATCCAACCAGTGGTTCCAAAACTGTGATTATTTTAATGTAGATAGCACCCTCAAAAAAATACGTTTTTTGAAAAGTGATCTGTGGAACTCGAAAAAAATGCAAAAAAAATCATATTTACATTTCAGGATTTTTTCAATATAGTACGATTATTGAGCTTTGATTTAAATGTTTTTTGACACAAATCCAACCAGCGGTTTCAAAACTGTGATTCTTTAAAACAGTTACTAGAAAATTTTATCATTTTTAAAGGTGCAACTTTGAAGCTCCGATAAATGCCTAAAATCACCAAATAAAAACTGGTGTAACTTTTTTGTAAAGAAAACCAACATCCAGCTTTGCAATAAAGTAAATTTCATCAAAATCCGACTACTATATCCAACGTTTTGAAAATAATAATTCTTTGTTTCTACAATTTTTCCATCCTGCTGGGTTAAAGTGCCACAGTTTTGGAACCGCCGAGCGGATTTTTACGAAATTTACGTTTTTATATAACTAAATATTGGCATTATAACAGAAAAAACCATCAATATTATGGAAGTTAATTTAGATAACTTTTGCGCGTATGGAAAAAAGACAATCAAATTTATTTTTCTGTCCGAACATTTAGTTGTTAGGGCTCGTATGATAAATCAAGAATTTGTACATCACGTTCTTTTAAAACCTAACTCGCTTTATTACTGTAAGAAATCTTTTTTTTGTATAAAATAATGTAATAATTCCAGAAATTGTTAGTTTCCACCAACCATGTACGCTCTTGAAACAAGACAAGAGAAGCTGTTATAAACACTACATTTTACAACCGCACCTGCCACGTAGTTATTGCGGTGCTCCTATGATAGTTTGTGGTTTATATGGGTACCCCAAGCATCCTAAACGCTTGCAGATTCTTAAGCAAAATGAACTATTTTGGTTTAATTTGCCGAGCTTAACCTTATTACGAATCTGATCTTGTAACTTTAGCTGCTTTCTGATTTGTCGCGTTAATAAAAATCGCACAGAAAATTTTATATATATAAAAGGGATGACACATCGATAAACACTTGGACGTCTATCCTAGACAACTTTGTTATTCTTGCATGAAATATCAAAGTTACTAATTGGATGTGTCCATAAACAAAAGTTTGTTTAATTTAAATTGACAGGTAAGTATATTCCAATTTCAGTTAGAGTTTGTAATGAAGAGCAGTCGGTATAGATAAAGTTAAACTAGATAAATTAGTATTGGCTGGACTGGTATAAATTGTTTAACTATTACAGTTAGGTACTACCACTATAATTACAATGCGTATTAAAATAAACAAATGGTTATGTTTGTATCGTAATTTAGTAGCTTGATAAACAAAATATTGTGGTAATACACCGGATTTTTTTCAGTTTTTCAGCAAATATTTGCTCGTGTATTGATTGTTTACATAAAAAGCCCATATATGCATATTATTGAAATCGCTCCGATAAATCAATTATCTATTTTCCTGAATCCGAACACTAAAATAAACAGAACGCAACAAAATTTCCTACAATGAATAGGTGTCAGAGTTTGTACATATAAAGCAGGAGAGGCAACACACCGTTGAACGTAAAACATGTTGGCGGTGATGGCGGCAGTAGACAGCAACAGCAAAGTTCGGCTCTCGACCCGTTTCAACGAATTTCCCCACCGTATTTTCACACAATGAGAATTGAAGAAACAATCACTGCCTGTTTAGATAAACAGACCGAGAGCGACCTTTGTTTATACACGCCGCCACTACCCAATGATTCAATTTCATTATTCATTTTAATATCGACATTTACTATTTTCAAAGACAATAGCTCAAAAACTGGTTGTGCTCGAAAGCCCCCGCAGCCGTTTTGCCACAAAATGCTTTGTTATATGGAGATAAGCTTAATATATTAACATTTATCTGTCGCCGACACGCAACCTTTGTTCTTGTTTTATGTTAATCGTAAAATAATAATAAATGGTAATATTCATTTATTTCAGCTACGTTTATTTATTTTCATAACATATTATGTTGTTTTGGGATTCCACACATACGGCTTTAACTTCACATTTATAAGGCCAAGAATACAAAAGAAAATAGAAATATATTAGGCACAAGCATTTAATCCCACCATTCTAGATTCACGTGGTTTTTGTCTTACAGATAGTCCAATTATTCATCATCCATATCCAGTTTGGAAATCTAGTCTCAAAAATTTTATTAAGAACAGAAAATATTTATTTAATTAAAGCCCGTATTAATATTTTAATTCTTTCTTTCTATAGTCTGATAACCTTAAACAATTATACAGTAGATAAGACAACAAGATCTGCAGAACTGCCTCAATTGGAAATATTTTTATATGGATATCGAAGAGTAAAATTTATGTATCACTAATCCGCCAAATTATTATAAGTTCGTTTAAGGTTACCAGAGGATATTAGACGTATTAGCCAAGAATTTTACTCACTTTCTGTCTCTCTTAGAAATTTACGTCATTTGGAATATGCGTTGTACTAACAATTAAATTCCTGTGTTGTGATAAATTCCAGGTTTTAGTGCAACACTGCTAGACATAAACACAAAAGGTCCACTGAATTAGCCTTGAAGTGTACTTCAGATAAGGTTGTCATTGCTCTTTGTCATGCGAGTCTACAAAGATATAGATAATTAAAGGTGTAATGTGTCTACAAATTGGCTTATTTTCACAAATCGCAATATTTTTTCTTTCGTCCAAATAAGCAAGTATTGTTTAAAAAATCAAATGCTATCGAATTAGAATAATTTTATGTTTTCTATACCTATTATTATTTTAACTCCGACAAATATCATTAAAATTTGATGGTAAATCTCTAGATAGTAATGACTGTGGACTCTGTACGTATTTCGATTACATCTGGGTAATAAATCTGTTGTCGATTTGTTGTTTTATTGCTCATTTACTTCATGGACTAGTTCAATTTTGGCGATGCGCTCCTAATTTACTTTTACTGGCAACACATCTTACAATGATTGTTTTCAAATAAAAGCTCAAGAATTATAATTGATATGGCAATGAAACGGTCGTAGTCGTAAAGTCAGATACTTAGTTGTTAGAATCAATTTTCTGAACGTTGGCCAAATCTATAAACTTGCTGCACTGGGAAGCTTTCGTGTTAAATTGGTCTGAAGAAGTAACTCAACTTAAATTTTAATTCATCGTTTTTGAGTCTCTAAAGTTGAGTACAGAATTTTGTTAAAAATTATTTACATATCCCAAAAAATAAAATTGTGTTAAGTCAAGGTAGTTTTTTGGTTATAGACGAATATCTTCCAATTCAATGTGAGTGACGTCTTAATTACTTTCCTGACGAGTACCTAATTATTTTCGGAAGTTGGTAGTTAAAAAACTATGGTCTAAAAATGTATTCCTTCGCGTAAAAATTCAAGATTATCAGAAAATTAGGTATAAAGAACATTTCCTTTGACGATATTTTCAATAAAAGCTCGAGCTTTACCAGTTATCATTTTAAATAAGGAATTATAGTGTCACGTGACTACTTTGTTTATCATATTTTCAAAAAGTAGCACCAATGTAATGCTAAGGAAATATTTTAGAAAAATTAAAAAATAAAAGTTCTTCGTATTAGAAGCAAAACTTTCTTGGACTTTCTGGAAACAAATATTTGTATCATTTGAACTTTTCGACTATTTCTCGCTTTTATAGTTTTTCCTATTCAATATTAAATAAAATTTTAGTACTATTAAATAAATGCTTTAATGAAACCAAGTCCTCTCTAGTTTCAGCCACTTTTTTCTTGCTCTTGGTAAGTAAACGTACAAAATAGTTATTTTTTATACAAAACGATAAAATTATATTTTATCGATGAGCGCAAATCGTTAATTCACGAGCGATGAAATCGCAAGTAAATTATTTTCGCGAGCCTATAATAAAATTTCATAGTCTATTTTTTTGTAGCAGATATTAAAGAAGAAAAATAAGAAAACCAATTACAAATTAAATTATTATCAAGGACAATTTAAAATCTCAGTGAATATTAAGAGTTGCTGCTATGCTGTCAAAAAGTGCTACTTTATCTACTATTGTGAGTTGATAATAGCACACTTTAACATCTACGAGTACTATAAAAAAATGTTTTTTTTTCACAAAATCAGTAGGTACTCGACTGTATAGTCAGAGTGATTCGATTGGATTTAATATGTTATACTAAGAGGCCATCACATAGGATGTGATACTATAAATAAATTAATGGTCCAAGACAAAGTCAACGGACAATGACAAAGGGACGAAGACGAGGGCAAAGATCAACGAGGGGGTGGATAGAATAAACCATGTACGTAGTTACAATAAGAAATGGACGTGGAGATGTGGAGAAATTTACAATTGCATAAAGTTCAACGTAAAATTTGCCACAAGTTTTTTCTGAACCCTTTGTCCGTTTTGAAAAATTTTTTTGCATTATAGATTGATTATTATTTATTTCTGAAAGTTATTTCCATTTGTATTCCAAAAAAAATTACTTAGGTGTTTTTATTTGTTATAGTACTTGGCAAGAAAAAATATGTTAAACTTTCTTGGTGTATTCGTATAAATTTGAAAACAGTTTGCGCCAAGTAAATTGAGACTGAATTTTATTTGTTTAGATACTATTCCTTCCGAGTCTTGTACTTATAACAACAAAGGCTAAAACAAAATAATTTTAACACTTCGTGCTTTATTTTCACAATAATCTTCTTATTTAAATCAGAGCGTTTTTAAATTCCTTTGAAATTGAATCATCTCATAGAAACTTTATCCTAGGCATTTGTAACGCCTCGCAATGAAACATTTGTTGCCTGTTTAGAATTCACAGCAATCAATGCAGAATTATTTTTATGATACTACTACGTTTTATATGAGACTGCGTTATGACGCTTTTTTAGTGCAGATAATGAAATAGTAATAAAATAAAATGATTCTTTTGCTATTTGAGCAGGAAAAATCACGCGTTTATATTTTGTTGCGTTTCACATTCCCTATGGGTTTAGTAAAAATATTTTCATTTAAAATAGATGGTAAAACTTCAAACCAAACAAATTGGGTCAGTAAATTTGAGGCAGAGTTTTAATTTAATTAAAGCAAATGTTGCATATAGAAAGTTTGAAAGTTGTAGCCGTTATTTCCAAGACTAAACTCTTTCAGTTTGTTTGGTACAAGAGTTTAAAAATCTCCTAACTATAAACAGAAAACATTATTTTCTACGATATATGTGAGGAGAAATTTGTATAAGCAAAACTTTTCTATAAAGTTCAACGATAGCAGCTTTAAACATTTAAGTGAAGTTCCCTCGATTTGTCAAATAAACTTGTTAAGAGTTTTAAAGTACACAAAAGACAACTAGATGACATTCTAATGTAGAGAAAGTTGACGACAACGAGAAAGGACGTTCTTAGAAACTTTTACCCACCATTAATCTTTGGCATATGTTTAAAATCGTTTACATAGACTCGTACTCGCCCTAATTCAGGTTGCGAGTAAAGTTTTTGCGCTTCACAAACACCATACAATGCAAGCAAAAGTGAAATTGCGGTGTCCCTACAGTCTACCATGATGGGGAAGATAAATGATTTCACTGAAAGGCAATCTAGACTTGTCATTGAATTAATCTACGCGTACTCTGAATCTGACAATGCCGGTGTACAGCTTCATTGCGGACCCCCTGTGACTATTACATTCAGTCTTCGGTGGTCCGGGAAATACCAAAGCCACCCTTGAGAGAAAAATGGAGGCGCCTCCCCCCTATCCGGCTTAAGTGGAAATAAATTACGTACGGCAGCCTGACTTTGCTCTATCTCTACCATTTTATAGAAACTTTTATGTTTGAATGTAATTTATACTCATAAATTATTGACTTACGTTTAATTCGAGTTAAATAGAGGGTCCCGTCTGTTGCAATTCCCTACCGGCTACCCTTATTAACAAAGCACAACTGCAGAATCGATTTTGCGGTTCTTTAGCCCTGGCTTTGTTTTAAAATCAACTGATATTACCAAATTAAAAAGCATATACAGGCGGTTGCAAAAATGGAATCTGAGTATTTTGTTCTATTTTTAGAGAAATTTGCGGATTTACAGCACATCCATGAATGAAAGCAAAAATAGAAACTTGAACATTTTTATTTGCTTACCACTTGAAATAACTTTAAAATTATTTGGCATTGGAAAAAAGTATTAAAGTCTAATAGTTAGTTACTTTTAAAAATGGAAAATCAGTACGTCAGTTCCATGTTACAAAACTCCCGGGGTACTATTTTTTTCGCATATCTTGAGTGAAGTTAAAAAAATCCAAAATTTCGACTTTGAAGCCACTGCCGTTTTACCTCCACATTGAAGAAATGAAAAGCCCTTTTTTTAACATCTCCTTTTCTATAGGGTTCCTATGACATAAAGACCAGTGATCAAAGTTGCAGAGAAATTTTCTATAATATTATCTGGAACAGTTTGACATGGACCCAAAAAATACCAAAATCGATTAAGCAATAAAAAACTTATTGGAGAAAACGATTTTCAACACTCAATATTGAATATTTCTGTAGCGTTATCTCGAAGAATTTTTATATACAAACTTGTGACGTTACTTTTACTAGATCTTCTGAAAACCGAGAGATTACCACCATTTTTGGGATGTAGACATACAGGGTGTCCCAGTTTATATCGTCAGGATGTCACCAGTCGATAGTTTAGCGAAAATTAAAGGTGGTTTGTTTATGGTCGAATGTTGCTTCCTTTTTGATATACAGGGCATTAACGAAAATAAATTTTTTTAAATAATTTGCTATAAATCAATAACAAAAAAAGTTAGTCTTCTGAAATTTTGCATAGATCTTTTTTTTTGTATTCTCTTATAAATAGTGGTTGCAATTATTTTATTTAGAAGACAGAGGCGTGCGTACGGGTTTCTTCAAAAACATTTTAATAAATAAAACGTACACCACTGTTTTTTTTGCAGCACCAATATGCAGAGAGTATTTTCCATTCAATTTAGAAACTTTTTTGATAACTTAACTTTTTTTTTCTTATTTATTGAAGAGGTTCTTCCCTATTAGATTTCCGAAAAAAACATCAGTACAAAGTTGTAGAGAAAAATATTTCCTACAACTTTCCTTTTAATATTTTTTTAATATTGTCAATATTTAAAATGATATTTAACAAATAAGTTGCAAATTTTAGGGAAATTTTTCTCTAGTTAGGTACTACTTACTACTGCTACTTACTACTCTTTCCCCAAAATTTTCAACTTATTTGTTGAATAACTTTTTAAATATCGACAATATCAAAAAAGTTTAAAAGATAAGTTGTAGGAAATATTTTTCTTTACAACTTTGTACTGACTTTTTTCTTCGAAAATTTAATAGGAAAAAAGTTATTCAATAAACAAAAAAATCCAACCCTTAATTGAGGGCTAGTGAAGGAAGGGCGGGGTCTACGAATACACAAACTCAGTTTTAAATTTTCAGGGTGACCCTCTAGAAGATTCTACAAAAATTGGCTGCATGGTAAAAAAGTCTATTTGAAGTCTATTTTTCTCCCTTATTTACTGTACTATTAGGTTATTTTGAGTTAAATTATCAAAAAATTATAAGATACGAAAAAGTTTCTAAATTGAATGGAAAATACTCTCTGCATATTGGTGCTGCAAAAAAACCAGTGGCGTACGTTTTATTCAATAAAATGTTTTTGAAGAAACCCGTACGCACGCCTCTGTGTTCTAAATAAAATAATTGCAACCACTATTAATAAGAGAATACAAAAAAAAAAGATCTATGCAAAATTTCAGAAGACTAACTTTTTTTGTTATTGATTTATAGCAAATTACTAAAATAATTTATTTTCTTTAATGTCTTGTACGTCAAAAAGGAAGCAACAGTCGACCATAGTTTATTAGACAAACCACATTTAGTTTTCGCTAAACTATCGACTGGTGAAATCCTGACGATATAAACTGAGACACCCTGAATAGGTAGCAGGATTATTTTTAATTTTCTCGCTGCAGTCACAGCCAAAATTTTAATTCAAATAAAAAATGGAACGAACAAATTCTAAGGAATTTCCCTACTACTATTTTTAATGGCTTATTTCATTGAAAAATAAGAGTTGAAAAAACTGATATGACAAAATACACAAATTTCATATTAACTCTAGGCAAAAATGTTGCAGATAAAAAAATTAAAAAAACAATATTTTTGTCGTAGAATCAATAACAAGAGGTATTCTTGAAAAATCTATTTTAAATGAAATGTTTTCGCAAAATGCCTGTTGTGGAATGAAAATGGCAGCTCCTTCAAGGTCGGAAACTGGGATGTTTCTTAATCTTACAGGAAAGTAAAATAGCTTCAAGTGACTTTTGTAGCATGAGCTCAATAATTTTTTCCTATTGACATTGCCCCTAAAGCCTTTAAACTCGCATGCAAAGAAACTCTGACAATTTTTACCCATCAACATTAATTTCGTCTCGTAGGCGTACATGAAGTCCGGTAAACCCAGCCTACCAGAAGTATTCTCCATGTCACGCAAAAAAGAGAAAAATAATTCACTTAGTGTGTGTGTGTGGAGCCCTATGGAACCTTATAGAGTAAAGCACGCACAACAGATTCTGACAATTCGGCACTTCATTCTAACTTGTGTCCCTTAAGGCCGGTTTCTTGTATCTCGGTTAACTTTAATATGTGATTAAAAGTCACAGTTACAACTATTTAAACAATAATTTCTAAGGTTTTTAGCCGAGACATAAGAAACTCAAAAAATCAAATATAGTGGCCGAATAGCTAAAAATTTTTTTTCTATAAAGCATCAGATATCACCAAAAATTGTTTTCAAAAAATTTAGCTACTGCCCCAAGTCTTTTTTTCTTACAAATCAAATAATGTTCCCAGGGGAGTTAACGCATGCCATACAATTCAATTGATTGTGTAGGCTTGAGTAGCTGTGTACTTGCTGTCGATGGCACTGCCCTCTTTGCCCTATTCCTGCTGGGCGTCAAGCCTCCTGCTATTCATCACCACCACCACACAGTGGTGACTAATGATCCGCCTGCAGGGCATTACGCCAGAGTCAGGTTCACACTGTTCATACATCATCATATAACAATTTGTTCTTTGTTTAGGTTTTTTTGTGCTCCATTGTTATGAAATTATGTCAGGATGACTTTAGGTTATAAACAAGGATTAATTTCACTTTTTGTCTTTTTATTGTTAGTTGACGTGAACATATAATTTACGTTGTATAGATTATTTTAACTATTATCGGGTTTGATTAGAGGACTATCCAAAGTTTATCCATAAAAATTATCAATGGGATATTTATGTAAAGCACGCTACTATAACAAACATATTATCGTGGAGTTGTTAAAGATAATTAATTACCGTAATAAATGTAACGTAAAACTAGAAAAACAATTAATCTTTGGAAATAACCCACTTATTATTCACCCTGAAAAGCATTTATGGCAGCGCTTTTATTAAATCATCAGATAGAGCTTCAGTAAAAAGAGAAAAACGCATTAAAAGCAAGTTTTTCTACAGTAGGAAAAAGGAGAAATACATGTCAAGTAGCCCATTAAACCCGGATAACATGTAATAAAAATCCGAAAGTGAGCAAATAAATAATACAACAAAAAATGGAATATTACTTGGCACAAAGCAGGGAACTCTAAGGCCGGTTCGGTTCAGTTCAGTGCGGTCGCCTCCCCTGCTTATACTGAAAAGTTGACTAGCCAGTATGTTTTGTACGCATTGATGTGGCTGAACAATGGCTGGAGGGGTTGCAAACCCACAGAAAAAGAAAGCCGCCGACTGCATTGGGGGAACATAAGAACCTTCATAAAATATTACAGAGAAATTTCAAGCTTTTTTTAACGTTCACACACGCCAAATGAAAAAGTGCTCCTGTAATCACACAGGTTTCGGAACTTTGATGTGGGTATTGTTTTCAACCCCTAAAAAGGATCTAGACTGAGATATTATATTTAATTAAATATGAAGCTGGAGAAGTCCAGGATAAAACAAAAAGTGACACATAAGTAGTATATCCTTTTATTAAATATTGCTTTCATGGTGTTTTAGTTATTATTTTATCCTGCTTAAAAGCATGAAAGAGTGTTTAGAATTTACAGTATCAGATTTGGTATTATGTAACTTTGAGAATTTAAAAGAGATGAAAATTAATGATGAATATGTAGGAAAAAACTCTTATGCTTCTTAATAAAAATAATATAAATTTATTTAACTTTTATATTATCATCTTAAATCCCTCCTGAAATCCTGAAACTAGAACTTCAGTATTAGGCAAAATTAATGTAGTCGTAAAGCTAACAAAAAACAGCATGGAACGGACACGAGACATAAATCAATTAAAGCAAAGGTGCCAGTGCAACAGAGCCCACCTCAATTGTCCGGTCAATACCGCCGCACAACTCGCTCCACCACCTACCAATTAACCCCTTTTGGTTATAATTGGAAGTACCGTTGGTTGTTACTTGCCAGACGTTTTGTTTCCATCATTATTAATTAGACGGCTGTGTTTGCCGTTCCCAGTTATATAACCTTTCGTGTGGAAATTGTTTAGAAACCGACGTGCCGTCACGATGCGGTCAAAATTAATTTCAAATGTAATGCATATTACACGTGTTTTAATTAATTTGTATGTTGGGGGGCGAGGAAGGAAGACAAGGTAGTTTTATTAATAAATCCACCCACATTCGATTTTTCACCGGATATTTGTTTCTGTTTTTGTGCGTAGGATTTTAATATTTGTTATCTTTACATTCTGGATATTGTTAAAATTTGATAAGATATTTCTTTTCTGTAAAGTTCATGGAGCTATTGTCAATCAATCAGATAAAAACTTCGCATAGTTTAATTCTAAAATCAAGCTTGCAACCTTAAAAAGTACGAATTTTAAAAAAAATACATTCTATTGGGATGAGAAAAGCTTTCAGAACTCCAGACTCAACAAATATAAATATTTGAGATTTTCACGCGTTCACCAATTACCGCGTCTATGCTTTAGTTTATTCATTAAAATATCTATTTTTTGTTAAATTTTTTCAGCCGGTAATCAAGCTCCTAACGATGATTTAGCTAGTAGCAGTGGCAGTGACTCGGAAGATAATTCCGATGGAGCAGGAAATCCATCGGCATCAGCACGAGCAACGAAACCTACCAATAAGAAAAATTCCCGTTCCCATCAGAAAATCGCACCGGAGAGAAAAAGGAAAACTACTCACGCTCCCGCATCTGCATCCGAACTAACTCGGCGTATTATTACCGTCATGAATTTAGGTATTTTTGTAATTAACATGCTTCAACTATTTTTATGTTATGTACTCTTTTCTAGGCAGTGAATTTGAAGAAGCTTTACAGTGGGTAAATGAAAGCTTGTCGGATGCAATTGAGGACTATGACGAAAGTAATGAGGGAATTCCATTAGTACCCATCATGGACTATGCAATTACTGCGATGGATCATCCAGATTTTCAACAAATGCTAAAAGCTTTAGGAATATGTGAGCCATTTAATGAGCAGGTGAGTGTTATCATACTTTACCTGCCACCTATCGGCGAAGTGCAGAGAATAATATTGATTTGGTTTCGCCTCGTTGCAGGAAACTTACTGGCGAATTCCTGCACATCTCTCAGTGGAAATCCTAAGTGGTTATTGTGAACTTCTACAGAAAGCCATCGACAAGAGTTTAGCGCCACCAGAAGAGGAAACTGTTACTGAAGAGGTTCGAAACGACGATAACTCATCGGACGAGGACGTGTTTGAAAAACTGAGAAGTATGACTAATTCGCAAGATGATGGTTTGGATCAACTGAAAAATAAAGCTCCTGTAGAACAAGAAACAATAAATGAAACTTTAGCAACCACTTCAAAGATATCGTCTAGACAAATCGTAGACAGTGATGGGGATTCTGATGACGAAATAAATAAGATAGACAATTCCGAGCCTTTAAATGAGTATGTTGTACCCAACCCCAAGAAATCGTCTAGAAAAATATTCGACAGTGATGAAGAATCTGATTCTAATCAAGCGAGTAAACCTACCGATGAATCACAAAAGAATACTAGGTATCTACTTAGTGACAGCGGAGAAGAAAATGATGAAGTGAAGACAGTATCCAATAAGAAATCTCGACTAATATTTAATGATAGCGACGACGAAACCGAGAAAGAAAATCTAGATACCAATGTGGAAATCGATTCTAAAAGAATTAGATCTGTATCTGATTCCGATTCAGAAAAGCCAGTGCCTAAACGAAGCAGGGTTATTGTTGATAGCGATGAAGATTAATTGTGTTTTGAGTTTTTCTTGTAATATTTGTTTAGTTTTTTTTAATAAAGATGATTTAATAGCTAATTTTATTTTGTTTTTTTCGCATTGTTATGCTTTAGTTAGTAGGTTGTTATCAGTACTGCGCACTTTCAAATTTTAAAATTATTAGCCACTTAAAGCTGTTTGATTAGATTAATATTGTTATTCACTTTTTGTACTGCAAGTCTTGTAATATTTTACTTTTATCTATTATCGTACGCCTGACTTTCGAAGTAGTAAATTATAATGCATATTTTTGCTATTTACAACGCAATATTTTTAATTAATAGAGGTACCTACCTACGTATTACTTTATATACATATAGGTAATCCATTTTTTCACAAAAGACGATGCTGCAGCCTAGACACTAAAAGATTTAAAACTAAAAATGTTCTTTAAGACATATTTTATTTTTTGTTAATTAACAACTTCTAATACAGTATTTAGAATTTTTTTGATGGTGTTCACATTATTACAACTGTATTTTTTTAAAACCGACATGATTGTCTTCATGTTTTGTGACTAGTAAGCTAGAACGCTAGACACAATGTGAGGAGATTTATTATTATTTATTATTATAGTCCAGGAAAAATAGACGAAAATAAAGGCTGAGCTGGAAAAAAATTGTAACAGGCTGAATTTTTGCATGCACCTTAGTATTATAGCCCTCAATAATGTGTGAAAGTTCCCCATCGATTTGATGGCTGCTAAATGAGTTCCACGAGGTCAAAGGTCGCGATAAACAGTTTTTTGCATAAATCTCGAGAACGGCGACATTTATTGAAAAAAATATAGAGAGGTAATTTATAGCTGAGGCGATTTGCTATAAAAACTTATTAAGAAGTTTTTTTGTAGCGGCAATCGTTCACGAGGTATAGCGTTTCAAAAACCAAGAACGTGGAGGACTTACTTCACTACGAAGAATAACGACTGATCTTAGGATATGAAAGTTGGATAATGAATTATTATTCAATATGTATATTTATGGTGTTTTTTATTTATTTGTGCATTTTTTGCATTTATTTGGGCATTTATGATACAGTAATTAACTTTCTTCAGTTTCGGAGAGCGATTGTTCCGTCACCAAAGTTTGGACGAGCGAAGACGATGGATCGATGTCGTTATCGATCTCCTCGTTATCAATATTAAAATTTTCCATGTTCATACATGTTTGGTCATTACATTGGCTACAAACTACAGAACAGTTCAATCCTGCTTTCCAACATCCACAATTGGAACCACAGCCTTTCTTGCACTTACAAAATACTGTATTGAGTAATGCATCAGGAGCGTCTTGGAGCAGAGTTGTAACTGGCTCTAAAATGTTATTTTGTAGTACCCATCCCCAGTCCTGAGGATCAATTTCTCCATTCCAATTGTGGATGTCGGCGGAAAGCAGAATTGAACTGTTCTGTAGTTTGTAGCCAATGTAATGGCCAAACATGTATGAACATGGAAAATTTTAATATTGATAACGAGGAGATTGATAACGACATCGATTCATCGTCTTTCCTCGTCCAAACTTTGGTGACGGAACAATCGCTCTCCGAAACTGAAGAAAGTTAATTACTGTATCATAAATGCCCAAATAAATACAATAAATGCACATATAAATAAAAAACGTCATAAATATACATATTGAATAATAATTGATTATTCAACTTTCATATTCTAAGATCAGTCGTTATTCTTCGTAGTGAAGTAAGTCCTCTACGTTCTCAGTTTTTGAAACGCTATATCTCGTGAACGATTGCCCCTACAAAAAAACTTCTGAATAAGTTTTTATAGCAAATTGCCTCAGCTAAAAATTAGCTCTCTATATTTTTTTCAATAAAGGTCGCCGTTCTCGAAATATTTGCAAAAAACTGTTTATCGCGACCTTTGACCTCGAGTAACTCAGTTAGCAGCCATCAAATCGATGGGGAACTTTCACACATTATTGAGGGCTATAATACTAAGGTGCTTGCAAAAATTCAGCCTGTTACAATTTTTTTCCATGTTAAAGTCTATTTTTCCTGGACTATTAGTATCTAACAGGATACACTTGCCGATGATTTATTGAAAACTTTTTCAGTACATTCTGGAGAAAAATGCGTTAACTTAAAACAAGTTGTACCTTTTTAAATAATATTGTTGCATATTCTTCCTCCGATTGTACTAGAGTAGTCAAACAGTTTCACGTCTCTGTCTCCTGTTCGCTTCGAATCTGAATTGTTAGACTTTTTGAACAGTACATTTACATAGGTTTATCTTATTATGTAATAACGTTACAGAGATAAACCTCATTTTGACATATGACTTCGCTACCCCTAAACATTTTTTAGATCTGTCGGTGCATATCTATAGTAGTCGCAGCGTAAGAAAAGCGCACCAATAAAACTGTGCAGCTGCCAAATATCGTACTGGACGAGTCCAACGTCTCTTGAAAGGGGAGGGCAACGTTCATTGTCGGGCGCTTGCTTGTAAAAACCCATACACTTGTATCCAGTATTGACCACGAGTTGGCTGTGTGCCTAGCGGTGACGCCACTGGTACCATTCCGTCGCGCATCAATGGATGACTCAACATGCTTTTCTTACGCTGGGACTACTATACCTATACCATCTTTGTCATGCATTAGGTAGCCCCTAGACGACAATGATACAATAACAGCTGAGTGAAGGATGAAATGAGACTGACACTTTCTGGGCCAAGCCACAGAATACAATATCTAAATTCTAAATGCGCGAATTCTTTTTAAATGGAAAGAGATCCTTCTGGATATTGTATTCTGTGGCCAAGCCCAGTTGCCCAGTGCACTTGGCAGCGAGCGATGTGGTAAAAATTTCAGATCAGTGATTAGTTTCATCCAAGCGGTGGTTGGGTGTAGTTGAAGGAATGTCGTCGATCTCGCTTGCTCACAAAAATTGGCTACCTAATGCACTTCAAACCCTGTATACTTATTACTTATGCTATACCGGGTGATTTTTTTAGTTGGTACAGCATCTTTTCCTCGCTTATTCTTGAAGATAGGGTTTTCAATTTTTGCAGGCATATTCAAAGACATTTTCTACATTTAATGCACATTGTTTTTATTTTTTGCTGCTTTCCGTCTAACCGGAAGTCAATTTTCAATTTTCAAATGAAACGCTGTAGTTTTTCTTTTGGATTTTAAAACTAGATTTTTTTCTGAGTTAGAATGTGTAAAAAAAGTATTAGGTTGAAGAGGAAAGTTTTTGAAATAATGCGATTTTAAAGTTTCAAGCGTTAAGGTACTAAAAAATAATCGAGTTACCCATGGAATGATTTTGGTTTTTTTGAAATTTTATATAAAAACTTCAATTAGTCTTAATTAAGCTTAACTTGTAAATCACACAAGCCCATTTTTGGTCAAAATTGAGCCATACGTCTTTTATTCTTCTCATCATATGACGCAAGAAAAAATTTGGTGAAGCATTTTTTTTAATAATGATGATCTGTTGAAAGCCGTTCGCTGAATCACTTCGAAGGCAAATGATAGAACGGACTTCCCATGATGACCTCTGCTTAATTTGCTGGGAGAATTTGTCACGCCGATTAACTTCAAACAACTCCATCAGATGCAACACGTATCTACAACTTGTCTAAATTGCGACTTCAATTGAGATGGGAATTCTCAATAAATTGCCATTTTCATTCTAGTAAACCAATAAATATTTAATAAACTTTCATGATTCGGTGTGTTTATATCAATTTTCCACTTTTCAGCGGTTTTTATTGAGTTGCTGGACAAAAATTAGGTTTTTTTTCGGCAATTTTAAGAGTTTTGGACTGACTATAAAAACATATTTTTTGTGGAGAAAACCACAACCAATTCGGAAAAGTGATAGCGGGCATCATTACATTTCCAACAGTGTCGTGAGATCTCAAATGTTATCATTAGCAAAAATGATGGCCAAAAAACGAAACTGCTGGCGAAATTCCCCTACATAAAGAAGTTTTTCTAATTACTTACGCCCCTTTCAAGCTTTTAAAGAACTTTGATCCATTCCCCGCAATTTTCTGAACACTGTCTCTAAAATGGATAGAAACGACTGATCTATAGTGTGTCTTTGAATTTTACAATTTAGTTTCTATTGGATTTTTGAAAACATGGACAATTAGACGTGGAAGCGATTTTAAAAGTACCTACGTTGTAATAAATATTAGATTGTCGAAAGGACTTTCATTTTTTCTTTAACTCTTTGGTTTGCTTAAAAAGAACACATTTTCATTAGAGAATTTCGGCAAAACTATTTACTCCAAAATTGCAACATTCACCTTTTAAAATCCCATTTTAAATTTTCTGAGTAAGACATTATGAATCATAAACAAAACAACAATTTTATTGGATTACGAATCCTTTTCATTGTTAGCAGTTTTATATGAATTTTAAGAACAATTTTAATTTATAGCATTTTTTTCCAATAATAATTATTCGATCAATCCATATACTTATAATTAGTGAAAAAGTAACAACATAATAAAAGTTGTGTTTATTCGATCAATTTGTAATTAACACGCATTTTCATAAGAAACAGTATAAATCCAAGTACAACAATTAAAATTGAAATAAAAAAAATACGTGCCCCGAACGAATTATAAATAAAAAGCTTATTTCTAAGTAGTTTACTGTAGGTATTATGTATATAAACTCATAAATTTTAAACTTAATTACACCTGCAACTATGATATCTTTTTTAGATAACCCTATAAATATACCTACATTGAAAACACATAGATACATTCCTTGCTAATAGAATAAGCGAGAACGATAGGGCTGATACCGCTTACATACAAATACAATAATTACATAATTTAATTATTGTTTTGAATTGGTAGCCACCAAGAGAACATCAATGTTTATGTACAAAAAAATGGATTTCTCAATTTTATTTACGCTAATATTTGTAAGCGTAATTTGTTGTTGTGTTGTTGCTGATTGTCCACAGAAACCTTTTGGTATGTTACAATTTACTTCTAGTATCTTTATAGCTTATTGTGACCGTAATCGTAAATTTTATTCTTTTCGATAATTGGAATTATAGTGTCGAGTGTGAATGATGCAGAAATACAGGAAATTGTTGAAAAACACAATGGTTTGCGCGAAGATATTGCTAATGGGAGAGTAACAGGGCAACCCAGAGGAATTAACTTGAAACGCTTAGTAAGTGTCCACTATAATAAAATTATAATTATAAAAACTCTTCAAATGTTAGGTATAAAAAAATCTACAAAAATGTTTCATTTATATTTATTTGGTTCCTTGATTTAATAACTATTATTGTTAATTATGTAGGGCATAACTTATTATTCTTAATATAGGTAATTAAAATCTCTTTAATTATTTACAGAAATGGGATAATACATTGGCTGAGAAGGCGCAGGAAATTGCCAATACATGTGTATTTGAGCATGTTTCTGTAAAAGACCGTAAGTATTATTTTTACTAATATCACATAAAATAACGACGACCGAATTGATCTAATTTTCTATCCCTAAATGTGTCTATTTTTAAATATTTTTAAATATAGACACGAAATATTTTTAGGTAGGTATGATTCTTGAATAGATTCTGCATTGTCTTGTATCATTTTTTTATCTCCAATCCGGGTTTTTTAATTTTTATTTTCCCTATAAAGTCGTTGCAGGTGGCAACTTACAGAAATCTCTTTAACAAATTTAATAATTACTCCGAGTAGACATCGTTTATGTTCACAATGGAATTTAACTTTTCGATTCAAAATAAACCAATCTTTCATCATGTATCAAATTTTTAACTATTTTCGGTACTAGTTTTCAAAATAAATTAAATGAAACGCAAACATAATGATTTATTTTTTCAGATTCCCAATTTGAACACTAATAATTCTTTAAGGGTTAACACTATCAAAAAAATTACAAGATACTTTCGATCGCAAATCATCTCAGCTACAAATTTCATGTATAACATTTTTTTGATAATCGGATAGTTTAGCAGACTGGCTTCTTTTTATTCAACAGTGTTTTACTTTTTCAATGTACAATTTTCAACATTCAAGAGATGATTGCTCGGAAACTAACCCGGATTGGGGATAAAAAAATTATACAGGAGAATGCAGATTTTGTTCAAGAATCACACCTAAAAATATTTCATGTCTATCGTGGGACACCGTATAATTATTATACTGTGCCTCCTTTTAAAAATGAAAGACCGTTACTAAATCAGAATAAAATAATTTCAAAGCAGCTAGGCAATCTTCTAAGCTATAGTATAATGGGTTGCCTAACAAATAAAAATTTTAACTAGAAATCAGAACGGACAGATAAAAAAATTACTCCTATAAAACATTGTAGGTAAAAAAAAAATGTAAATATTCTCCGTTGTATTCTAAAAATTAGGAATCGCTCTATTCTGAAAGGCGACAAAAAATTCACCCTTTCCTGCGATGTTAAATTTTTTATAATTATCCTTTACATCCGTACGTAAATTTTTTGAAAAGATTACATATTAGAACAAATAAGTGTCGCTACTATAATAATAATTAGGTCATTATGTGTACTCATCTTACGTATATAACGAACTAATCAATATGTTTTTTGATAGCGAGATGGTGGTGGGTAGGACAAAATTTGTACCAATCTGGTTTTTCCTACGACGTACCAGAGAGCAATTGGACCTCTGCTGTTCAAAGTTGGTTTGACGAACATAAAGATTATACTTACTCAGACCAATTTTCTAAGGAGACTGGTCATTACACACAAGTAATATTTTCTATTTAGGTACCTACTATCTTATTTAATTTGTTTAATGATGGCAGGTTGTGTGGGCCGATACGGAGTATGTAGGTTGTGGTTACACGTACTTTTTAGAGGGTGACTGGTATACGAAATTGTATGTTTGCAATTATGCTATAGGGTGAGAATATTATTATTTAATATAATTAGGAGATTTTTGATATTTTTTTTTTCAGAGGTAATATTGCTGGTCAGTTTCCTTATCAAACGGGCGATAGTGGATGCGAACAGTTATGCTAAGCGATTTCACTGGCAACATCTATTTTAACAGCTAAAATTGTAATTATCGATACTTCAAATAAGATAATTTATGCCCACTAGTTATATGATTTATAATTTATACCTCTACCTATTAACTATTATTTTAGTAAAATATCATAAGTAGGTACCTATAATTTTGATCAAATCTCTACATTAACTTTTTAGGAAAATCTATGACACAATTCTAAATTTTTATTTCGAGAATTTAAAAGCACTTTAAAATATACTAAACCTCATGGTTGCCTGTTCTTCATATTTGAATTAAAAACTAGAAATTCATTGAGTGGTTTTATGTGAAAATTGCGAAATTGTACAATTTTAATAAAAACTGCTGGGGTTTTTTAATAGAATTTAATTGGCAATATTTTGTCATTTTGAGGTAGGTATGTATTTCTTATTATTATATTGTTTATAAATATCTGATGTGTCCAACACATGACTTTCTTATACATTACCATGATACAGTTTTAATCTTTGGAAAATACTGAAGGGGTAGCCAATATAATCACATGCAGTCGACATTCAATACGTTATTAATATAAAATCACATCTGTTTATTATTATTGTTTTCGTTACCATAGAAACCAGTAAAATTAAAAAAAAATAATAGCCTTTCTGGGATTCGAACCCGCGACCTTCCGTTTGGCAGTCAAGTCCCTTTAGTCATTAGTCTATCTCGGCTGTCGGATTTCGGATTCAACGCGCACTATGAGAAATACAGGGTGGTCCAGGTTAAACGTCATTAATTTTTGGATTGTCTGTTCAATTTAGAGAAAATAGTTACTCTTGAAAATTTTTTATTTAAGGTTTCGCTTTTGAGATATTTGAGTTTGAAGGTTTGGAAACACAACATCAAATGCTACGCTGAATTAAAGAAAATTTTGAAAAGATCTCAAAATAGACTTTGATACATTTTCGAGCTCTTTTAGCCACGGAATTAATCGCTGCCAAGACTTGATGGCAATTTTCCGGATTTTTCAGACCTAACCGAAATTTTCTTTAATTCAGCACAGCATTTGATATTGTGTTTATAAACCTTCAAACTCAAATATCCCAAAAACGAAACCTTAAATTAAAATTTGTCGAGAGTAACTATTTTCTCTAAATTAAACAGACAATCCAAAAATTGTATTTTCCTCGCAATATATCCAGTGGCGTCGAAAACTGGAGGGAAAAGTGGAATGGCCCCCAGTATCTACGCCACTGGAGATTTTTTTTATGAATGAACTCCATCATTATCTTGAAATGTACTACATTACTCTGTGTGCGAAATTTAATGGAAATTGTTCAAGTGGTTTAGAAGTTATGTTAAGAAAACGAGTTTTTATTTTAAACTTTGACACCCTGTATCAGTTTTATAAAACATTTTTGAGCAATAAAAGTCTACTTTTTTCATGATGCTTTATCACCTCCCAAAATTAATGACGTTCAACCTGGACCACCCTGGATAAGAGTTTTTAAAATACCTAACTCGTTTTTTTGAAATTTTTTTGACGGAATTTCAAAAAAAAAATTCAAACAAAATTAGTTCAAAATCTAATTCTAAATCAATGTTAAATCCATCAAAATCTCGAAGTCGAAAAAAATCACGATTACTATACTTTCTTATTACTTCGTATAAGAAAGTAAAAAGTGGGTTACATTTAAGGATAATTGCTGACAATGAAATATTAATGTAAAAAAATTATTTTGGTGATCAGGAGTTTTGATTGAAATAAAATTATTAGTAAATATTTTTCAAAACAAGCAATTATTCCATAATAAAATAGTAAATTGGAACATTTAGATAAGAGCTGTTGAATTGCACAAAATATAACACAATAAGTAGGTAATTTTCATAGGTGATAATCCTTATTTTTACTCACAGTCAAAATGCTTCTGATGTTAATTATTTTTCTTTCCCTAACACACTTTATTTTAATTGAAGCACAAGTTTGTGAAAAATATGGTAAGAACTTACTATTTACAATAATGTATTTTTTAATTTTCTTGGCCACATTTTTCAGACCACCATGTTGGCAACGTTGATAAGAAGTTTATTACAGACAAACATAACGAATTTCGGTCTTTAGTTTTAAATGGTGCCTTACCTGGACAACCTAAAGCATTAGCAATGGCTAAAATTGTTAGTGTGTTTACTATAAAAGAATTCTATTTCTACATTCCGTTTTTTCAGCAATTTGATGAAGTATTAGCAAGGGCCGCACAAATCATAGCTAATACGTGTATATTTAAGCCTGATAAAGTATTAGATGGTAAGAGGGTACCTAGTAATTGTTATAACAACATAAACGAATAGAAATTTTCTTGCGCTTGTCTTGTGATTTTTATTTCAGCTCGTTGGAATCACGTGGGTCAAAATATGTACACTTGTATGTCTCAAGCTTACGATAAAGGAGCGAACTGGACTGAAGCCTTGCACAGTTGGTTTGACGAATTCATGTATTTTGATTATGGACCTATTATAGAGATCGAGAATACTGCTACTGAACATTATACTCAGGTACGGAGGAGAAACTTTAATAATTATATTATGCACTCCAGCACCCCAAACCTAATTTTTTATACGTTAATATTACAGATTGTGTGGGCCAGGACAGAATTTATAGGTTGTGGATACTCTTATTTCGTAAATGAGGACTATTGGTACCAGAAAATATATGTCTGCAACTATGGACCAGGGTAAATTACAGTTAATTATTGTCATTTGGTTTTTTAGAATTTTTTTACTTTAGGGGAAATGTAGAAGGAGCACTGCCTTATCGAACAAAGGGTGTTGGAAGGGCCACATTTAGGAACTTTAGACGCATGAATAGAAGAATAATATCATAATTTATAACACGAAACTTGTACATACCTACAATAATAAGCAATATCAAAACTACTTATGTATGTAGGTATCTATTTGGGATATAAAATAAATAAAATTAATGTAAATTGTTGGGACCTTCATTTCAAAATTTCCACCTAGTCTGACACTTTCTAAACTAGACTATGATCTGCGTTATCATCAAAAGGAAAGTATGATTCATATAAACAGGGTGTCCCAGTTTATATCGTCAGGATTTCACCAGTCGATAGTTTAGCGAAAATTAAAGGTGGTTTGTCTAATAAACTATGGTCGAATGTTGCTTCCTTTTTGATGTACAGGGCATTAAAGAAAATAAATTATTTTAAATAATTTGCTATAAATCAATACCTAACAAAAAAAGTTAGTCTTCTGAAATTTTGCGTAGATCTTTTTTTTTGTATTCTCTTATTAATAGTGGTAGCAATTATTTTATTTAGAACACAGAGGCGTGCGTACGGGTTTCTTCAAAAACATTTTATTGAATGAAACATACACCACTGGTTTTTTTTGCAGCATCAATATGCAGAGAGTATTTTCCATTCAATTTAGAAACTTTTTTGTATCTTACAATTTCTTGATAACTTAACTTTTTTTTTCGTATTTATTAAAAAGGTTCTGCCCTATTAGATTTCTCTAGTTAGGTACTACTTACTACTACTACTTACTACTCTTTCCCCAAAATTTTCAACTTATTTGTTGAATAACTTTTTAAATATCGACAATATCAAAAAAAGTTTAAAAGATAAGTTGTAGGAAATATTTTTCTTTACAACTTTGCATTGACTCTTTTTTTCGAAAATTTAATAGGAAAAAAGTTATTCAATACACAAAAAAATCCAACCCTTAATTGAGGGCTGGTGAAGCAAGGGCGGGGTCTACGAAAACACAAACTCCGTTTTAAACTTTCAGGGTGACCCTCTAGAAGATTTTACAAAAATTGGCTGTAGGGTAAAAAAAGTCTATTTGAAGCCTTTTTTTCTCCCTTATTTACTGTACTATTAGGTTATTTTGAGTTAAGTTATCAAAAAATTGTAAGATACGAAAAAGTTTCTAAATTGAATGGAAAATACTCTCTGCATATTGCTGCTGCAAAAAAAACAGTGGCGTACGTTTTATTCAATAAAATGTTTTTGAAGAAACTCATAAGCACGCCTCTGTGTTCTAAATAAAATAATTGCAACCACTATTAATAAGAGAATACAAAAAAAAAGATCTATGCGAAATTTCAGAGGGCTAACTTTTTTGTTATTGATTTTTAGCAAATTATTTAAAATAATTTATTTTCTTCGTCAAAAAGGAAGCAACATTCGACCATAGTTTATTAGACAAACCACCTTTAATTTTCGCTAAACTATCGACTGGTGAAATCCTGACTATATATACTGGGACACCCTGTATATTGACTGTCGTCCTAACTTCCTTTGATGTTCTACGATTCCTAAAGATAAAAAATCGCTGAGAAATCTTTAAATGTTAAGAAATTCTTTTTAGAATTAAAAGTGATGTTGTCGAAATTCGTGTTAAAAATATGTTAAACTTTAAATGTAGAGAGTAGAGTCTGAAATCTAGAAAATATAAAAGAGGAATAGTGACATTATTTATCATATTTAAGCAGATTTCTACTCATTTGTAATGTAACAGCATCCCAAATATAGAAAATTCAATTTTACAGATTTATAAAACTTTTTGCTAGTTTAATAAATAAAGAATGAAGATTTCTCGCTACTATAATCCTGCTCATGTAAGTTGGTAGAGCCTCTATCCGCAAGATGGAACACGAAGCAGGAAATTTCGTATTTATGCTCAAAGTCATGTGGTCTGGTTTAAAAAAATACAAACTATAAAAAAATATATTCTTTATATTAATATACAGTGCAGTTACCACATAATAATACTAACAATAATAATAATAACAGGCATTCTACGAATGCAAACAAAATGTCATGATCTGTAATTACAATTCCAATTAAATATTGATTATAAGTATCAATCATAACTCACGAACATTTAGTTAGGTACCAATAAATATACATTAAATGCATATCATATTATTTATCCCAGGTAATTCGATAGACCGTAGTAATAATTGGATGGCTTATCTGAAACATATAAAATCAAATTATTTTGATGTACATCATAAACATTTAAAATAACAATGCTAATAGTACAGACTATTTAATATGAATACAAATTACATAAATTGAGTTAGCGTTTGTTTCAATAATATATGAGAGTAAATATTTCTTTACACACCACATAGTCCGGGATATTTGGAAGAGTCACTTAATCCATGATTCGTACAACTGGGATAACCTTTATGATAAGGTATAGCACCCAAAACATTCCCACTAGAAAATTAAATAATAGTTTGGTACCTACTATAATTTAGATATGTAGGAATAAATACCTAGGACCGTAGTTGCAGACATGATTTTTCGTAAATCCTGTGCTTGGATCATAGTAGAATGAGTAGCCACATCCAACTAAATTTGTTTCACCCCAAATCATCTGGAATTGAAATTAACATGGATAGTAGTGAGAAAGAAATCAGATACTACTAAGAAACTAATAGTTAGCAATTAGATTTATTAGGTAGTACTAGTAGATACTAACAAGATTCAATCAATTTAAGTTGTGATTAATGAATTACCATTTTCGTGGAAAATTCCTTTGCCTTTATAACTGGTAGAAGTAGAAGGAATATTGCTTTATTTATTGTGGTAAACATATTTGACCTATGATCTTTTATGTGCCCTCTTAACAAATGGAACAAAGGTTTTCATTTTACAATATTTTCATGTGGAATAATTATCCTGAATTTTTCATTAAATTCGACGCTTTTTAATTCTAAATTTGCTACTTATAAATCATGCATAATTATGAAATAACTCTCACCAACTACATAAAAACTAACCGTATAATTTCCTACGGAAACCTGTCCTTAAATATTTTTTTACTTATTCTAGTTTCCTCTTTACCTGAGTATAATGTCCGGCATGTCCCTCGCCCACTCTGCCATACCTATAGTATTTGAATTCGTTGAACCATTTGTTGATAGCATCAGGAAAATCTGATTCCATTTCGTATACACTTGAAGGGGTCTTTGTTGTCCATGTCGAAGCCAAATTCTGCCCAACAAGGAATCTAGCTGAAAGATTATAATAAAATGAAATAATCCCAAGCGATTTATTTAAGTTTGCTGATATTAACTTACAAATGTGACGGCCCTGATCGTGACTTTTTGGTTGGCAGCGCATTGCCCACTTCTGCGCCTGATTCGCCAATTCATTATCCCATTTCTGAAATTTACTCCGTGAGAATTATTGCATTGGCTTTGGGTTGGTTTTCGTTCTTACTCACCATTTCCATCATATCAGCAGCAGGTGGTTGACCACTGATATGGCCAAGTGCCAGTGATTGTCGCATTCTATTGTGCATGTCTAGGATTAGTTGTTTTTCATAAGATGATATTCCTGTTGCTCCTAGAAATTTAATTAAAATTATCGCATTTATGATTGTAGAAATAAATCATGCTTAGGTAGGTAGGTCAACGTATTTAAATTATTCATAAACGAACAACAAACAAAATAATAAATTTTAACTGAAATTGAAATTATTAATTATTATTTAAAATTTAATTACATCATTTCAACGCATCACTTTTATTAATTAAGATTCACAAGTACAAATATCCATTTCAATGATTAATTAATATTAATTGATTTCGTTTTGACCTTTTTGTTTGTATGTTAAAAGAATGTTCACCCGCGTGCATCGAATAAATTTTAAACAACTCGTAAAATGTCAAAATAATTTGTTGACTTCTGATGTCTTAATTTATTTTAATACCAGCAATCAATCACTTAAATGAAAGACAATGTAGGAACCATAGGGTAGGAAGCATCATTAATTTTCATTATGACAATTCGCTATTCAAGATAAAATTGCCTATCATGAAGCTATCACATTCTCATTATTCGCAGGGAAACCAAATCAGTTTAAATGTTTCAATAGATCAACAAATACTCCTATAAGTTGCATTCTACAATTTTTACAAAAATAATTACTCACGACAATCACGCGATTTAGTTAAACGAAAATTTAACATTCTCTTCCTTCTCCAACATAAAAATGTCGAACAGAACAGAAGAGTCCTTGGATGTGTCAGTATAATGTTAACATAATTACATACCTTTTTAAAACTAAAAGTGTGTTTTATAAAAAATCGTGTAAACAATTTGGAGTAAATTATAATCACGCATTAAATCATTTGTGTTGAACAGCGTTTTTTGTGATTGACCTTCTCCAGTAATAATATTCCATTGTAAAATCTTGTTGTCATTTATTTAATGATGTTCTTATCAGATGGGTTTTTATTGATACTTACTAAGCATTGTCCTTCCGGCGCAGGCTGATGAATAATCGATCATTGATAGACCCACTACAGCCAACAAAGTTAAAGTATTTCCGGTAAGTGAACGCATTCTAATCTGGAAGAAACGGATTCATTTAGTATGAGATTTTATGCAACAGAATGAGGTCAAGGTTAGCATTATGTATAAATGGAATTCGCAAGTATAATAATATGCTGGTCAAGATATACAGGGTGTCCCAGGAAATATTTTTAGGTGTGGTTCTTGAATAAATTCTGCATTGTCTTGTATAATTTTTATCGCCCATCCGGGTTAGTTTTCGAGCAATCATCTCTTGAATGTTGAAAATTGTAGATTGAAAAAGTAAAACACTGTTGAATAAAAAGAAGCCAGTCTGCTAAACTATTTGATTATCGAAAAAAAATTATACATGAAATTTGTAGCTGAGATGATTTGCGATCGAAAGTATCTTGCAATTTTTTTTGATAGTGTTAACACCTAAAGTATTATGAGTGTTCAAATTTGGAATTTGATAAAATAAATCATTATGTTCATGCTTAATTTAATTTATTTTGAAAACTAGTATCGAAAATAGTTAAAATTTTAATACAGCATTAAAGATTGGTTTATTTTTAATGGAAAAGTTAAATTCCATTTTGACGACTTTTACTCGGAGTAATTATTAAATTTGTTAAAAAGATTTCCGTAAGTTGCCACCAGCAATGACTTAATATGGAAAATAAAAATAAAAAACCTCGGATTGAAGATAAAAAAATTATGCAGGACAATGCAGAATGTATTCGAGAATCATACCTAAAAATATTTGGTGTCTTACCTGGCACACCCTGTATATGTGATCTTAAATTCGATGTATTGAACTCTTTAATAGAATCAGTGTTTTTCTCTAAAGGTCTTAATATTTATATTATAACATCTTCGGATTTCTGTTCTTGTTTATGGAATAACTCAGCATTACCCAAAAACCCTTAACTTTGTTAAGTTCTCATGAACTAATTCATTTTAAATAAGATTAATAGAGGAAACATTTTAATCTTAAAATTTTTAAATATTTTAAATTTGCCTTAAAAATGTTAGTTTTAGTTTATTTAATACACTGGAAAAGGAGCGTTTACCAATTTTCTTACCATAAACACTTCCACTTCGACTTGAAATTCGCCCTTAAATTATTTTATTTTTATGATATTGCATTTGATCATATTTTTTTATAACAACGAATGGAAACTTTCGTGAGTCCCAAAAAACAAGTTATGAAACCAAACTTTTTACACACCCTATACATTTTTAGACTTATTTCTCTTTGTTACGTTCAAATCACATAATTTATTGTTGTTTTTATGTTAATGCAGATAAATATACTATTAACTTTGAGTTTTACGGTTGTTTAGTCAAACCTAAGTATAAAATATTATTATTTTTTAGTTCATGATGACTAATGTGCAACTATTGTTACACCAATATGCAATTTTCTCAAGTTTAATCCAACCCAAGCCCAATACAATAAATTATTTTGCGGTTAATATACATGCATTCATGCAAGCCTACCTAATAATCAATATTTAAATCCACGTGAAATTAATTCGGTCAAGATCTTTTTGTAGATGAGTCAGTTATATTAAATTTCTCATAATTTACAATAAAATAGACTAAAATACAATATGGCGTGACCAAGGTTGCACTGCCATATAAAATCTTCTCTTTAAAACAATTTAATGGTATTGACTAGATAATTATTCTAATGAATATGCAATAAGTCCATTTAACATTATTTTGTATTACTTTTTTTAATGCTAGTTTATTTGAACGCTTCGATACTTTATGCTACTTACTGTAAAATACACCTCCATAAGAGCAGATTATGATTGTTTATTAATACATTAGCACCGTTTAATTACGTTTATAGTTTCTATATAAAGAAGTGGAAATAATTAAGCAATATTTCTTGTAAAGATCTTACAGATAATTGACAAGTAAATAGGATTGCACTTCTAACGTGACTTTTCAATAATGTAACGTGAGTGTGTTTGTTGTGTGTGAATACCCGAGAACACAATAGGGATGTATTTTCTTCACACGTGAAAAGGGCGCGAGTGGAGTGACTATATTATTGTGCGTTTTTTATTCGCGAGAGAGCAGATGGATTCAGTTGTCCCAATTTTTCCGTTCGTTTTGTATAATAAATTCAGGCGGAAGTTAATAGAGACTAGTGTCGCATAAACCCCATATACATGGAGGGTTATGGTGGATCTTTAATGGTGTAATGAAAAGGCGTATATTATATAAAGTAGAAACAGAGGCGTGTAACTATTTGAAATCCAGACTTTATGAGTCCTAAAGTCAATATTCCAGACACGATTCTCTCTCCTAACCATGTTACGTTGTGAAAATTGAATCCAGTAACGATAGCATCGTCGGAGGGAAGCTCATTTTAGGAATCTGCGCGCCAGTGAAGATGTACAGACTTACTGTTGAGAGGCAACGAATATTGCAAACTAAACAAGCGCACTGGGTACAGAATAACATAAATTATTTACAGGGTGTCACTTGAAAATGCCCAAAGGTCCTTCTGCTTGTCTGACTCTTTCAACAAAATCAATTTATCACATGCATCTTACCTAGAAGAACATTTAAATGCGATTCAAATTAGTACCCAAAAAAGAGTGTATCATTGAACTGTTATTATAACAAATTAGAATAGTAAATACAAGATCTGACCATCATGGTTAATTTAACTTATGTATTAGCGGAAAATGTTTGCATAGATACACGATTTTTTAGTGTAGTTATATTTGATATATAATATTCTGTGGTAAAAAGATTTAAAAAGATTGTAAAACACTTTTATAAACTTTTTTCAAGTGAAGTTGTACAAGTCGTATTGTATAAAAAGATGTTTGATTTAAAGGTTTTGTTGAAGTTTATGTGGAAACTTTGAATTCGTCTTAAAATTTCCTTGGGAAGTAGAAACAAACGTTGGTTTAAGCCTCTTTTATAACTAAGCATAAATATAAAATATTGATGTGCCTATTCAAATGTTTAACTTCCCCCTTTTGTTCCCAAACTTCTTCATTAATTTCCATGCAACAGTCACAGTGGATTTGCTTTAGGATCAAAATTAATACATTGCGACACAAAGTTTTTTAATTATCAGTATAAATATTATTGCTTATCAAAGTTATAATAAACTCAAGTAAAATGTTTCTACTTACGTTTTAAAATTCCAGTGCAAAGTGAGCACAAAAATCATTAACTACCTAACTAAAACTGAGTCAAAAATAGAATCTTAAATATTTCACAAGTGAGATTGTGCTAAAAGCTAAACACTCGCGTAATTATGTATGAATGAAATTAAAAAAAGTACGCTGCCGCCAATCTGTCTGGCTTTCAGGTTCACTCTCGAATCTGCTACCTCGGATCTGATTATATATCCTGCAGAGTAGCCACAGCCGATGTCAAGGACATCAGCAGCATGAGACTCGCATCCAGACCTGCTGTTTTATTGTTTAATGTCCAACAGAGCAAATTTTGCGGTTTTTGGTATTCATAAATTAACCCATCTCATTCATTTCATCAGACGGCTTTTTGTTTGACAAAAAAACTACTTTCGCTTTAGGCGAGGTAATTAAATTTTATAGACATATTATTAAAAGCCATAAATAGTGTGTTAACTTAAAGATAAATTTAACATCTTATGCAATTAAATTTGAAACTTAACGCAATTAGTTTAGGTTTGACGGTGCGAATATATAAGGACGAAAATATTTCAAAGCCCCGTCAACATAAATCCTTAAAACAAAACGTGGTACTTAACTAAATTTGTCCTTGAGCACTGTGTTCCCTAAGGACAGTCTCGCCTAGTCCAATCAATAACAATCTCTGCATAATATTCTCCAAGGAATTACAAAATTTTAAATGCATCGCTTGTAACAGCTCAACAAACAATACGACGAAATTTATTTGTTTCAAATAAAATATCAATTGGCATGCCAACTGAATACAAGGCTCAAGAAGGTCGTCGCATTTTTTAACAGGAGCATTGGTGGAGGACGATAAACCCAAACAGTTTGGTGCTAAGATTGCACCAATTGATCACCGTGTCGGAAGCCAAATGGTGTTAATAATTTAAAGGCAGAGAGCCTAGGAAGTGTTCCTGTAAGTTAAGGATGCTATCGGAAATTTCCATCGATTGACTACAGTTAAGAAAAGTTTATCTTCTAAAATACCAACCTTTTCTACGATAATGTGTGTGGGTAGTTACTTCGCAGCAGCAGCTGATTTTTTTCAGCTTCAAACAAATGTTGTAGGGGAAATCCTAATAAAATAAGATTAGGCACTGGGATCGAGTGATTCAGATTATTCAAATTGGAACTAAAATTGGATTAAGATTCGTTTTTAATGCAAATAATAAGAAATTTAAAAAAATCTTGTAGTCACAAAATAAAAGTTTCAATTTAAGTTAAGAAATGTTTCTGAGTATGATTTTATTGTTACATTTTTATACACTGGTAAACAAAAAAAAAAACTGAACAAAAGTCCATGGTACTAATTATTTTTTTAAGATCTACGAGCCCTAACAACTAAATGTTCGGACAAAAGTAAATTTTTGTATGAAAGGAGAACTGGAAATTTTACGCAAATAATTAGTAAACACCTAACAATATAATAAGATAAAGCCCTAATAACAATATTATGCATGGAAGAAAATTATTTATTGGATTTAACAATATTTTAACTTTAATAATTAGAAAACTTTACAAAATGAATTTGCACCTAAATGTTGGGATAATTTTTAATTTAGGACCATTAATAAGAGGTTACGTCTCCTTTTGCTTTAATAGCTGCCTGTATTCTAACAGGCATTGTATTTATCAAATTTTGGTACAGTTCTGGCCTGAAACTGTCCCAAATTTCTTCTATTTTGGTCTTTAAGACCCCAATGGTTCTTGGTGGATTATTGCGCAAAATACGTTTAATTTTATGCCAAAGAGTTTCAATGACATTTAAGTCCGGACTGGATGAGGGCCATGAAAGCACCTTTATGTCGTTTTCCCCAAGTTCCAAAACTGTGATTTATTAAAAACAGTCGTTAGAAAATTACGTCACATTTTTCAAGTGCAATTTTAAAGCTACGAAATATGTCTAAATTCACCAAATAAAGACTTGAGAATTTTTTTGTACATAAAACCAACATCCAGCTTTGCAATAAAGTAAATTTTACCAAAATCCAACCAGTGGTTCCAAAACTGTGATTATTTTAATGTAGGTAGCACCCTCAAAAAAACACGTTTTTTGAAAAGTGAACTCTGGGACTCGAAAAAAATGCAAGAAAAATCATATTAACATTTCAGGATTTTTTCAATATACTACGATCAATGAGCTTTGATTTAAATGTTTTTTGACACAAATCCAATCAGCGGTTTCAAAACTGTGATTCTTTAAAACAGTTACTAAAAAATTTTATCATTTTTAAAGGTGCAACTTTGAAGCTCCGATAAATGCCTAAAATCACCAAATAAAAACTTGTGTAACTTTTTTGTAAAGAAAACCAACATCCAGCTTTGCAATAAAGTAAATTTCATCAAAATCCGACTACTAGATCCAACGTTTTGAAAATAATAATTCTTTGTTTCTACAATTTTCCCATCCTGCTGGGTTAATGTGCCAGAGTTTTGGAACCGCCGAGCGGATTTTTACGAAATTTACGTTTTTATATAACTAAATGTTGGCATTATAATAGAAAAAACCATCAATATTATGGAAGTTAATTTAGATAACTTTTGCGCGTATGGAAAAAAGACAATCAAATTTACTTTTGTCCGAACATTTAGTTGTTAGGGCTCGTATATATTTTATTATATACGAGTATATTATAGAACATAAATATGCACAGACACGTACCTATAGTCAGTTACATAAACAATAAACATATATGCGATAATGTTGGACAGCGTGGGAACTATATGCAGATATTTCTGTATTTTGGACACTGTCCAACACACCGCATGTAAATATTCGCAAACGTATGGTGACTCTTGAATTTGTATGGACTATAGTATGAAATATAAGATGGGTTCAAGTATAAAAGCCAAAATATAAGTGATTTTCGTTTTTTTTTCTCAAGCAGTGTATCTATAAATATTCATCATACATATCAGCAAAATGCTTCTTGATGTTGTTTATTATTATGATTGCAACCCTAAATTAAATCTTAACCAATGATATTAATTACTCAGACAACAGCATATTTTATCAAATATTTACAAGCCAAATGACAAAATCGTGCATCGTACCCGAATATAAAACCAGCATCTCTCGATCACAGCAACTTTGGCGACGTTTGAAGGAACTAACGCATCGGACATCAACAACGGAGTCATCTCAACTCCTCCAGTTGTCCGAGCTGAGGTATCAATATTTATTGCTGTGGTAAAAAGCTTCAAAATAAAGAAATATTTGAGCTAGTTTTTCGGTTCTTTTTCTAAAGAGTAAAAGTTAGAACTTCCTCCTCAAATAAATTCAGATATACAATTTGGAGATAATCTGAGGAAATCTGGAAGTAATTAAAGAAAATATAAGAACTAGTATTTCACTTTTTGATTTTGACTTAATCAACGATTGAAATATTGGTCCCAACTACTCTCAAGATAACCTGGTGGCTGTCTCGAGGAAACAGCAATTACTATTTAGGCGCTGATGGGAAATCGAGGTAATCTTAAAGATATTTTAGATAATGTGAAGGAGATCGTAGAAATATTGAACAAATTCGAGTTTATCTCTAGAAGTTTTGTACTAAAAGGAATTCAGGTGTATAAATTTTTGCCAGGGGTTCACCCCATTTCAAAATAAAAACTCAAAAAGCAAATCCACGGTCTATCTTATTTAGGTTTTTTACATAAAGACAACTAGGAAATAGGGAAAATTTTCCATGAAATTCGACAAATCAACATCCTTTCAAATAACCAAGGTTATAATAAAGCTAAATTATATTCCATTGTACTGTTATTAAAGATCTATTTTTGATTAAATAAGAATTGGAATTAAAAATATTTCGCGGGAAATTTAAAATACCTTGATTTAGCATTCTATTTTAGGTTAGGTCGTTAAATTCTCTCTACACATACGAATTGAAAATATTTTAATAAAATTCTGTTATGTTATATTAATAAAAAACAACATGTACGTATTAGATACCTATTCTGATTTATTTTTTTATTGAAGTTTTTTAGTTGATTCTGCGTATTTACAGATATTTCTAAATAAATAGCAATATTAATGGCATGTCAATTCAAGTAGAACACATAACACAAGTACACATTCAATAAAATGTGCATGTTTCTCTGAACACCCACGTGCATTTAATACTCATTACTAAAAAATATTGACATTCGTTTAAGTAAACACAAAATACTAGTCGCAGACGCATTTAGCACATTATAGAGACAAATACGTTGAAATATGAAATATACGCAACCAAACATAATAAATCCATTAAATTAATACTATTAATTATAAGTATGACGAACATTTATACTTGTCTCTTTCATGGAATACTCATAATATTAAGTACCTAGCTTCTTTTCCGGGTAGATTTATAGTAAATATTATTGTACACTGCTGAAATAACAACTTATATTTTGTAATGTTCATTTGGTAAGGAAAGGAAATCTCAAACAAATGATACTTATATCCAATTTACTCCAGTAACACGCAACCCTATCTTTTGGTAAGTATGATGACCACCAAAAAACCAAAAGTCTCATATATCAGTGTTTTGTTATGACGAACAGAAGTTTGCTAAATGTTATCGTGAATGTACGCATACTTTACTGTAATTAATATTTACAAATGTGCTGTTTAATTAACAGTTTGTGGTTTTGAGGGGGAAAACATGTCGAGCTAATTTTGTTTGCACAAGTTATAAAATTTTAACCAGAGTTTGTTTCATTTAATTTTTCTCGTATTAGCAAGTACAATGTGTAGATATTATTGAAGCCACTATTTTGTAGGTTATCAATTTACCAATTGTTATCGTATACTTCCTATGTAGCTCAGGAACTTGAGGAATTGATTCAAATTATTATCTCTTAGATTCTTTATAAAATCTAATAATTAATTTCAAATGCTTTGCAAAAAAGGTTTAAATATTTTAACAATATAACTAACAATATAAATAACAATGGAACGACAGCCCATACCTTTGAACTTTTAATCAAAATAATGCCTACGGTGCTTTTATATGAGTGCTTTTTTGGCCTGTTGCAGTGACAAGTTCGTTTTATACATTTTCCCCCAATTTTATAGGCATTGCTGTATTAATTAAAAAAACAAATATCCTTCCCAATTCAACTTGGTCAAGCTTATAACCGTAGGCGATATAATTCTGCGTATTAGCATTAAACTAATTCACAACTTAGTCCCATACGAATTATCGATTATACGAGCCCTAACAACTAAATGTTCGGACAAAAGTAAATCTGATTGTCTTTTTTCCATACGCTCAAATATTATCTAAGTTAACTTACATAATATTGATGGTTTTTTTCTGTTATAATGTAATAGTTATGTAAAAACGTAAATTTCGTAAAAGTCCGCTCGGTGGTTCCAAAACTATGGCACTTTAAACCAGCAGGATGGGAAAATTGTAGAAACAAAGAATTATTATTTTAAAAACGTTGGATCTAGTAGTCGGATTTTGATGAAATTTACTTCATTGCAAAGCTGGATGTTGGTTTTCTTTACAAAAAAGTTACACAAGTTTTTATTTGGTGACTTTAGGCATTTATTGGAGCTTCAAAGTTGCATCTTTAAAAATGATAAAATGTTCTAGTAACAGTTTTGGAACCACTGGTTGGATTTTGGTAAAATTTTTCATGTCCCTCATCCAGTTCGGACTTAAATGTCATTGAAACTCTTTGGCATAAAATTAAACGTATTCTACGCAATAATCCACCAAGAACCATTGGGGACTTCAAGACCAAAATAGAAGAAATTTGCGACAGTTTCACGTCAGAATTGTACCAAAATTTTATAAATACAAAGCCTGCTAGCATACAGGCAGCTATTAAAGCAAAAGAAGACGTAGCATCTTATTAATGGTCCTAAATTATGATAGAAATGATAGAATTTTCTAGTAACTGTTTTAAAAAATCACAGTTTTGAAACCGCTGGTTGGATTTGTGTCAAAAAAACTTTAAATCAAAGCTCAATACTCGTACTATATTGAAAAAATCCTGAAATGTTAATATGAATTTTTTTGCACTTTGTCGAGTTCCACAGTTCACTTTTCAAAAAACGTGTTTTTTTGAGGGTGCTACCTACATTAAAATAATCATAATTTTGGAATCGCTGGTTGGCTTTTGATAAAATTTACTTTATTGCAAAGCTGGATGTTGGTTTTATGTACAAAAAAATTCCCAAGTCTTTATTTTGTGATTTTAGGCATATTTCGTAGCATTAAAATTCCACTTGAAAAATGTGGCGTAATTTTCTAATGACTGTTTTTAAAAAATCACAATTTTCTAACTCGGAGAAAAAGACATAAAGGTGCATTCATGGCCCTCATCCAGTCCGGAAATAACAATATAATTATTAAATCAAATTTTCAACAACTGAGATATCATTCTTGGTTAATATACTCACATTATTTTATCAACGTCTGCATATGTATATGGTTAGTCTATTATTACTCTCAATAAATACGTAGGAAATGACACAAACCTTAAAGTTTAGTTTAACCTTTTATTACGAAAACAACCTTAAATTTTTATTATAAAAGTTACATTAGTTGTAAGTATTGTATTATAATTCTAATATATCCTTGCGGATTTAAAAATATTATGTGAATTAGGTGTAGTTTAATCCTTTTGCCATTTAAATATTTCCAAACAAACATGTTAATCTTACACTAATATTCCAATAAAACAATAATCTTATTGCATTTTTATGCAATTACTGCAATTCTTCCGGATTTGATTCTAATTTATAAGCAATTCTGAAATATAAATTTACATTTAAAATTATTCTATAATGTAAGAAATCCTGAACATTTCTTTTCTTAACTTAATGTATTTTATCGATTATTTATGTGCAAACAAATTAATCTCATAGTTATTGTATTTTTACATAACAATTTCCATAGTAAAATAATTTATATTCAAATGTCTACAAGTGGCAAAAGATATATTTCGCTATATACATAATTCAGTTTTATACATATGAGATCGAAATACTGGCTGAATTATAATGAAGTGTTGAACATGGCAATAGTTTTGTTTCATTTTTATTCTAGTAAATTTTATTTGTGGAAAGTAGTTTTTTCATTAGGTTCATAATTTATCGTGGAAACTAGAAAAATCCTTGAATTTTACCCTTTTATACATTTTTTGTTTCTTATTCGTCTGATAACCGGTGTTGTATGAGAATTTGAAAAAACAGGTCCAATAATAAATAATAATAAATTCTAAATTAAATTTTTAGACAGGCTAATGGTTTTATTATATAAATTTAGTTTAAAAATAAAGAACTGGAATTTTATCTATGCTACTAAATTGTGACTGGAACTAAATTTTATAAACTTAGCAGTCATTTAAACAATGGCGGCTCGTCAGGGGAAGCAGGCGAGGCAGTGCCTACTCTATGGCCATTAATTTATTTTATTTTTATTTTACAAATATATTTTTTTAAATTTCTTAAAATATAAATACTAGATAGATCTAATTTAACAACTTTTACAGATAAATATTTTGAATCAGAATTTGAATTAACCGCCACCCTGTTGAAATGCTCGAAATATTCGTTAACTTCTCTCATCTGTGGTTCTATACCACTTACGACTCGAATCGCACTTCTGCCTATGTTGTTGTCATACACACCCGCTCTTGCGCTCTGGGCTGCGAGGCACTCCTCGATTTTATTTTTAAACACGAAACTGTGGTGAACATGTGTTACGAATGTTACTTCTGCGTTTTAGTTACTACTACTATTTTTTGTCATTGCACATTCAAGTTGGAGGCAAAAACACCTTTTTTTTAAACACGAAAGAAACTGTTGTGAACAAAGAACAAGCGTTTACGCCTGCGTTTTTTATGTAACAGTTGTTGTTTGTTTGTGTGTCTGTGTGTGCAAGTATGAGGTGAAACAGGTTAGGTATTTGTGTTTTTTTGTGTATAAACAAAAGTTTATTCTTAAAATGGAAGGGGAGGGAAGTGACACTGTAACAAATATTAAAAATTGTGAAGGCATTGTTGACTTTTTAATAAAATTTAAATTTAATCGGTTGAGTTACGATGATAAATTGTTCGTCAAAGATTTAGAGGTTCCTCATCCAGACCTAAGTAAGTATTTAATTAATCAGGGTAAACCGCCTCGTAGTTTTGTTAATCATTGGTACAGTAAATGTAAATGGTTAACGGGTAGTTTCATTTAAAAAAAATTGTTTTGTTGGCCATGTGTTTTATTTTCAATTCGGGGTGAAGAAGTTTGGTCAAAATTTGGCTATGACTGCCTGAACAATTTAGGTCGCTCGATTGAGAGACATTCAAAAAGTCAAGAGCATATTAGATCTATATGTAAATTACAACTTTTAGGCAAACAAAATAATAATAACCGTCCTAGATTCTGCTCGTCAAATCGAAATTCAAAGATTTAATGATTCAGTAAGAAAAAATAGAGAAATTTTAAACAGATTACTCGATATTTGTATCTTTCTTTGTAACCAAGAGTTTGTATTTAGTAGGTACTTATGCAAAATATTTTTCTGACCAAGTAAAGCTCCTTTTCCTAAATTTCATAAAAACATGATAAAAAACTTTCCTATTAGGCAACAAGGCATGGGACGTGAGCAAGATTATTAAGAAAAAAGTACCCTTAAAAAGATGACATTGAACCACGAAAAAAATTTTGCCTGCGGCGCTTTTAGGCTCCCTACGCTCGCATCTTTTTTAACTGCCTCCCCGGACTAAATGACTACGAGCCGCCACTGCATTTAAATGTTACTTACTCTGCAATGAGATTTTCATGTGACGCTCAAGTGACTGATAAGTAATTTTAGTTTCATTTCAATCACAAATTAATAGCTCAGTGTCATCTAAATAATTTAAAACAGTTTTGCTATGTAGTAGCCAGTATTCATATACCTCTGATTATATTAATAGTACACATTATTGTAAAGATATAAAATTAAATTATGTTTAAATATTTCATTTTTAAACAACTTTAACCGTCATAATTATCCATTACATAAGATAAAATCTGTAAAATATGAAGTTAACAGGTGTACATAACAAACATTACATTTTATTTTTAATTATGGTTGTCGTTAAATACATGTAAAACTACGAGTATTAACATAAAACTGACATTATAAAGCTGTAAAAATGAAAATCCTTTTGTATTATAAATAAATTATTCACCTGTAGGTACCTACATTATAATTATAGTTTATATATTATGAGCATTTTAATGCAAATATTTATTTTTATTTTATAATCGTGAAATGTTTTATACAAATTATTGAAACTTTCAGGATGTTTTCTAGTTTTTGAAGTGGTTGATTGAAGTTAGGGTCATAGCGAATGTTTTAGTTTTAAGAACCATATTTTTACCTATTTCACATTGAAAGTTAATGATATATAGATAAAAAAGTTGTTTTATGAAAAACTACAACGTGTTTTCTCTGGTAAGTAGTCTTATGAGATATAACCTCAAATCCTATTATTATTAAAAGTATACCTACCTTCAAAAAAGGAAAAACGGTAAACAAATTTAAGGATCAAAAATCTAACTAATTTTCAATTTTCAAAAACTCTTAATTTTCTATATTTCATATACAATGTAATGTAAGTATATGTTAGGTAATAGCAGTAATATTATTAAACGATGCTGTTAGGTTCAATGGAAAATTAATTAGCACATCAAACGAGGTACTAAATATCTTCCTAGTAACAATATTACGTAGAGTTACACAAAATATTTAGAACTAAAATCATTCATTGACACAAAAACTATAATCAGCGTGAAATTTTGCATTGTAAATAAACAAAATAGTACACAGCTTATTCTAAGAAATACTTGAATGAACAAATTATAGCTCCATTAACAAACTTAAATAGAACGTAGGAATATTACCTAGATATTTTTAAATCTTAGAAAATTAAGTGATATTTTAAATATACTCGAAGATTCATAGAAAAAACATGTTTTGACCTACCAGAAATTACGTTTGATATGACAGGTAAATAAATATTAGTTATTAAAGGTCTTGAGGTTTTGTTAGTAATTAATGTTTGACGTGAAACTTTTCTCATAATTATTATCAATTCATTTTTATGACTTTCTAAAAAGTCAAAAACCCTGTATATTATAAAAGTAGTGACATATATTCCTTGTAACTGAAGTTTAATAGATAAGTATTAAATATCTTAAAAAAAACTACCTAATATTAGATATCTTGACAAAAATTCAAAATCAGTTTATTAATTTTAAATTTATAATAAAAAAAAAAGACTCAACTTCAAACATATAAACAAAAAAAACAAATTTATATCTGACATTCTGTATAATATATGGTTCGAGAAATGCAATTTATTACACCGGTTGACATCTTATGAATATTAAAACGGTTTTAAGCTTATTTTTGGTGATCTGACGTACCATTAAACACATACACGAATATTTGGATAAATTTAAAATACTCCTTACCCAGATGGTCAGGTTAGAAGATTTAATTAATGACTTCCTAAAAAATAAAGTTAATGACATTATGTTGGATTTCTGTGAAATATTTGTTTGGTTACAGGTAACAGGTGTTCGTATATAGCGGAAAATAAAAATACAAAACGGATTTAATCTAAAGTTTTATTGTTTTATGTGGAACCGATGTAATTGTTGGTTCTTCTGAGATTTGTTTCTTTATCTAAAAGATTTATGGAAGGCCTGACATGATGCACATAATTTTAGATATTGTTTGATTTATTGTGATTGCAAGTAGGTATTTCTTTTACAATTAATTTAATTTAAAGTTCCATGTAGGTATTGCAAAATAATGTGTAAATTATTGAAATTTACTTTAATAATCTATACTAGCCTTAACAATTAAATATTCGGACAAAAGTAAATTTTTTAAGTATGAAAGGAGAACTGGAAATTTTACGCAAATAATTAGTAAACACCTAGCAATACAATAAGATAAAGCCTTAATAACAATATTATTTATTTGATTTAACAATATTTTAACCTTACCTAATAATTAGCAAATTTTACAAAATGAATTGGCAATTAAATGTTGGGATAATTTTTAATTTAGGACCGTTAATAAGAGGTTACGTCTCCTTTTGCTTTAATAACTGCCTGAATTCTAGCAGGCTTTGTATTTATCAAATTTTGGTACAATTCTGGCATGAAACTGTCGCAAATTTCTTCTATTTTGGTCTTTAAGTCCCCAATGGTTCTTGGTGAATTATTGCGTAGAATACGTTTAATTTTATGCCAAAGAGTTTCAATGACATTTAAGTCCGGACTGGATGAGGGCCATGAACGCACCTTTATGTCGTTTTCCCCAAGTTCCAAAACTGTGATTTTTTAAAAACAGTCGTTAGAAAATTACGTCACATTTTAAAGCTACGAAATATGCCCAAAATCACCAAATAAAGACTTGGGGGTTTTTTTGTACATAAAACCAACATCCAGCTTTGCAATAAAGTAAATTTTACCAAAATCCAATCAGTGGTTCCAAAACTGATTATTTTAATGTAGGTAGCACCCTCAAAAAACACGGTTTTTGAAAAGTGAACTCTGGAACTCGAAAAAATGCAAAAAAAATCATATTAACATTTCAGGATTTTTTCAATATAGTACGATTATTGAGCTTTGATTTAAATGTCTTTTGACACAAATTCAACCAGCGGTTTCAAAACTGTGATTCTTTAAAACAGTTACTAGAAAATTTTATCATTTTTAAAGGTGCAACTTTGAAGCTCCGATAAATCCCTAAAATCACCAAATAAAAACTTGTGCAACTTTTTTGTAAAGAAAACCAACATCCAGCTTTGCAATAAAGTAAATTTCATCAAAATCTGACTACTAGATCCAACGTTTTGAAAATAATAATTCTTTGTTTCTACAATTTTCCCATCCTGCTGGGTTAAAGTGCCACAATTTTGGAACCGCCGAGCGGATTTTTACTAAATTTACGTTTTTATATAACTAAATGTTGGCATTATAACAGAAAAAACCATCAATATTATGGAAGTTAATTTAGATAACTTTTACGCGTATGGAAAAAAGACAATCAAATTTACTTTTGTCCGAACATTTAGTTGTTAGGGCTCGTAGTACTTGATTCACTTTCGCAGTCGCTGTGTGCTCGTAGTGAAACCTACCTTCTTGTTCTCTGGTATCACTTTTTGCCCTAGTTGAATAAACAACTACTTCTAATGTTTTCTAATAAAAGATATTTCGGTATATCGCAGAAATTCTTTTTTATATTTGCCTATTTATCTGTGGGGCAGTAAATTTATTACTTTTTTCATTTACGGCTTTTTAGATTATTTATTGCTCTTGTCTCTAAAAAAATGCGTTGGGTTGACACCATAAAAATTATGTCTTAATCTTGATGATGTAGTAATTGTACTTATACAATAAACGTGCACAAATATAGACAATCTGGTCCGTTAATTAAAATAGGACTGCTTTTGCTCCTATTAGTATGTCGTTAACTAAGCAAGATATTTTAAACTGACCATAAAGTTCTTAAAATAATAGATGGAAAATTGATTCCCTGCTTCTAAATAAATTATGGTACGAATTGTTAACTAGTTACTACCAATAAAAGTTTCAGTACTAAGCGACGTACCTTCTAAATAATTAAATATATATATAAAACAAAAGTTTGCTTGCATGTAGAAAGGTATTTTCGAAATGCACTTTATCTATTCTATTATATGAATTCGAATGCATTTGTTGAATGAAACTCTAATACAAATTACAAACACAAAGATATCGCCTGGTCAATTTCCACCTTAATAAAGATAGATGGAAAAAGACAATAAATTGATCCCTTTGGTTAAGTTAATGTACGGTGACATATAAGATAATTCAATACGTTCTCGTACATTAGCTTGGAATTATGGAAATCAACGAAAACCTACGGTCACATAGTAAAACCGACATAATACGCTTATCGAAATGAAAGAATATTATAGTAGGGTCGATCGAAGAAGGTGGAAACGGCAAAGCGGTAATATATCGATTTGTTTGAAGTTGATGGCCATACTCTTGAGTGGCGAGCTGTGGGCTGACCGAGGTCATAGGCCCCCGTCCCACCTGATCCTGATCACGTCGTGATGTAGCTGTGATCCGCGCATCGTCCACTGTCGATACCATGGACATCGAATTTGTGCACCCTGCACTGATGCTCTCAAGACCGAATTCAAGTACCTACTCTCGTCATCTAGATTCTATGGGATAAAAAAAATGTTTGATATTTTTTATTTGTTTATAGGTTGAGGAAATATTAAGACAGTAAAATTAAAATAATTTTATTTATTTACAGTATCATTAAGATTAGTAGAAAATTATAAGTTATATAGGTACTTACATATCTACAGACCAAAATATTGAGATAATACAGTTTCCTTCATATTACACCAGACTAAATACAATAAGTAAATTTCTACAACCACAATAATCAGAACTAATCATTATTAAGATTATTATTCCTAAGAAACTTCAGTTTCCGTGTTTCATTTTATACAAAATAAATAGAATACAAAGAAGGACCCCTAGAAGACAAACTTCAATAAATATTAGAATTCCGTGGCCACTATACGTGTTAGACGTATTTCTATTATCTTTCAAATATTTATAGAAGTTAGTCTCCTCGAAGAGTTCACTAAAATTATTATTAACATTGATAAAACTATTTAACTGGTTAGATATAATTTTTAAATTTTTATTTAAATCTTTGGTATTATTACTTTCAGTAGTTTCAGGTGTACAAATTGTTCCGTTATACGAATGCCCAATTAATATGTTTTGTTCCTGTCTATGAGAAAATTGTTCATTTAATTCTTTCATAAGGAATATTAATTTTCGACAAGATATTTTGTTATTATTAAAATCAATTGCTGTCAAGTTTTTTAAAAAATAAAGAATTTCGGATGCTGGTATGTTAATAAGTTCATTGCTATTCAAATATAAAAATTTTAATTTATTGTTTACATTAAATATGTATGGATGAAATTCCTTTAGTTTATTGTTGGAAATATCTAGAAATACTAATACGTCCAAATGACGAAAAACACCATAAGGCAACTCAGTTATATTATTGAAAGATATGTCCAAGTATTCCAGTGATAGCATTGGTCCAAATATAACACTGGATAAATCATCGAGATTATTATGCGACAGATAAAGATTTATCAGTGATGTAAAATTTGATTTGACTACCGTAAGTGATGTTAATAGATTGTGACTTAAATCTAACTTAGTTAAGTATGGATAAAATATATTTTCAAATGCAGTCAAACTGCAGTCACGTAAATTTAAATCGTTCAAACTTTCCGGTAAAGTGCTAACATTTTTAATATTGTTATTAGACAAATCCAACGAAAACATTTCTTGCATACAATTATTACACGGTAAGGAGGTACTACTATTAAGACAATTTCTGCTCAAATTCAAGATTTGAACGTTCTCTATTGAAGTCCACAATTTGTGGTTTATAAACGATATACAATTGTCGCTTAGATCAAGATTTTCTAGAGATTCTAATGTAGAAATGTCAGAATATTTTTCGATTGGATTTTCTGTCAATATAAGTTGATTCAAACTTGTTAAATATCGAAATAGATCAGGAGTTACCGTTTGTAATTTGTTGTTCTTTAAATTTAATATTTTTAGTGATTCTAAGCCAAAAAGAGATTCAGATGATATTTTACTAATTCTGTTATTTTTAAGATTTAATATACAGGGTGTGTCACGACGAGTTGACAGTAGACATAACTCTATTACTAAACACAATTTGGTTCTAAAAATTGGTACACGCCCATTATACAATGTGCTCTATTTAATGAAAATATTGCCACCTTTCTGGCACTTCCGGTTATACCGGAAGTAGACACAAACTTTGTTATTTTAAAAGGAACACCCTGTATATTTTTGAATTTTTAGATTCTACACTTCATTTTAGACATAAGAGTACTAAGGTTGTATGGTGCTAACATTAACGGTATTATAATTATTTACACTTTTTCATTTTTTTTTACAAAAACATAGAATGTAAATAAAAATTCGAATCTTGACAATGACACATTTTTTCCAAAGTTTTTTCTTACGTTTGAAGTAAGAATATACAAGCAATAAGCTGATGTAGTTTTGGAAAACTTGCTTTACACAGGGTGTTGGTGGTTGTCCGTTCATTTTTAAAAACTTTGATCAATGATAACTTTATTTTTTTAATTGAAACACCCTATATATTTCCACATTTTCGAATTCTACACTTAATTCTAGACATAAAAGTATTAAGGTTGTAAAGTCTGAAAATTAACGATATTATAATTAATTACGTTTTTTCCAATTTCCAAGGTTTTTAAAAATTAACGATCAACCATAGGCACCTTGTAGATATAAAATAAGTTTTTCAAAACCATATTACCATGTTTCTTGTACGTCGATTAAAATTTGTTCTTTATTATATTTAATTTAATATTTTTATTTTATTTGTTATAATTAAGTAATTATGTTTCTCCCAATTTTTTCATACAAAAACTTAGAGTCAAACATTTTCATATTTTACTAATGACACGTTCTTTCAAAAAACAAACCAAATTTTAGTGGACGCAGAAATGTACAAGAAACATGGTAATATGGTTTTAAAAAACTTATTTTATACAGGGTGCTTGTGATTGACCGTTAATTTTAAAAAACGTAATTAATTATAATACCCTTAATTTTAAGACCTTACAACCTTAATACTTTTATGTCTCGAATTAAGTGTAGAATTCGAAAATCTAGAAATATATAGGGTGTTCTATTTAAAAAAATTAAGTTATCATAGATTAAAGTTTTTAAAAATGAACGGACAACCACCAACACCCTGTATAAAGCAAGTTTTCCAAAACTACATCAGATTATTTCTTGTATATTGCTACTTCAAACACAAGAAAAAAATTTTGGATAAAACGTGTCATTGTCAAGATTTGAATTTTTATTTACATCTATGTTTTTATAAAAAAAAATGAAAAAGTGTAAATAAATATAATACCGTTAATTTTTGGACCATACAACCTTAATACTTTTATGCCTAAAACGAAGTGTAGAATCTAAAAATTTAAAAATATACAGTGTGTTCCATTTAAAATAACAAAGTTTGTGTCTACTTCCGGTATAACCGGAAGTACCAGAAAGTTGGCAATATTTTCATTAAATAGAGCATATTATATAATGGGTGTGTACCAATTTTTAGAACCAAATTAAGTTTAGTAATACAGTTATGTCTACTGTCAACTCGTCGTGACACACCCTGTATATAAATTTTTTAAACCAGTAAATGCCTCTGATTCTATTTCAGTGATTACATTTTGGTCTAAGCTCAAGCTGTGCAGCAATTTTAATCCACTTAAAACGCCTTTCCTTAAAGATTCTAGTTTATTATTTCTTAAATTCAATGTCATTGTTTTGTCTAAATCTTTAAAAGTTCCTTTGAATATATTGCTAATTTCATTGTTTTCCATACTTATTTTTGTAAAATTAACTGCACTCTTAAATGTTTCATTTGACAATTGGACAAGTTTATTGTTATCCACAGTTAAATGTTGTAAAAATTCTAATTTAAGGATTTGTGAATTCATATTCGTAATGTTATTATTATTTAAATCTATATTTTCTACATGTTGTAGGTCTTTAAATACTTCCCAATCCAGATCCAATTGATTTTCTGCCAAATACAATTCTCGTAAATTAAATAAACCACTTAAACATGATTTACATAAAATTCTTAATTTGTTATTCTTAAGGTTCAAATGAAGCAAAGCACTTACATTTTTAAATGCATCTGATTCAATAGTCTCAATTAAATTGTCACTCACGCTTAAATGTTGTAGACTATATAAACCATCAAAAATTCCAGAATGTAAAATTTTAATTTTATTATATTCTAAATTTAAACGTGTCACATTACCAAGACTACTGAATGTTTTCAAAGATATATTTCGAATTTTATTGTATTGTAGATTTAACTCAGTCAGATTTTTCAAGCCTAGAAAACTATCATTCGTTAATTTGTAGATTACATTATTTTGTAAATTTAACACAACTAGACTACTCATATTTCTAAAGGCTGATGCCTGAATGTGCTCAATTGAGTTATTCTGTAAATCTAAATTCTGTAAATGTGAATATTGCAAACTGTCAAGCATATCTGATGAAATTTCTTGAAGTTTGTTATTTTTAAGATCTAACACAATCAAATTATTAAATACACTAAACGAGCCGCGGTTTATTTTTTTAATATTTAAATCACTTAACTTAAGTGTTCCTAAACCTAAAGGAATGATTTCTATTTCCTTGAAGTCTTCTTCGCATATTTCTGTAGAATTTAGTGGACCGGTTATGGACATATCAACTTTCATACCTTGATTTAAACTTCTTAGTGCAGCGAAAGGTACGAGTATATTAAAGCGCAAGCTTTCAAAATCTGTGCATGAAAATGCGTAATTTTCAGTAGAATATTCTCTTTTACAGAGAGCAGATACCGTCAAAAGACAATAATATAATATTGTCAATAAAAAGATTAAATACTTTTTATAGATTCCCTAAAAATTATAAAGTAATATTCTGTACAAAAACTGAGAATGATAATAAGATTGTCTACTTACCATTTCTGAAAATTATACAGAAACATTAATTTAAGGTTGCAGCATTAGTAAATAAATTAACTTATTAAACGCGAACTGACGATTTAAAGATGCTAACTAAAGTACAAAGTGCAAAGATACGAAAGTACCAAATTTTATATGCACATGACCTGATAAATTGTGGTTTAATATCATAAACATGAGGCAATTTTTTTTTTATATAAATATGCGAATCCACATAATATACACGATATTTCGTTGAAAATCTGATTTGGTATTTTGATTCTAATTTCGTATGATCCTAATAACATCAGAAAAGTACTCAAATTTTGGGTCTCTCAATTTGATCCATTAAGAATTTGCCTTTTTCAAAAATATCTTAGTAACTAATGTGATACGATGAAGTTTTGCCGAATAATTATTGATTTTGAAAAAGACAGTCCTAAGAAGCTATTGATACACTTTTGGTCCAAAATTTGGTCCCCAAATTGTCAGCAAGTGAAAGCTCCTTTTAAAAAATTTCAAAAAAAATTAATTCTAATTATAAAAACTTACCTACCTGGTTATGGTTTATTACAGTTATTATAATAAATTGGCGCCCTCATGCACTTTTTAAATACACTAAGTACATCATCAAAAGTTAAGTGTAACATATTTGATGCATCCAATTAATTAATATCTACCGAATGACATTGAATTGAATATGCTCTCAAAATCTGTGGAATACTTTTATTATGAAGGACTTTCAACTTGTTCACATGAATTACGATGTCAATGTCAACAAAAATTTTATCGGAAGTAGTTATAACGCTAAAGCAATAAATTACGATGCTATCACATATTTCGGGTAATTAATTATTTATTAATTATTAATAATTTGTAGTTTTTATATATTTTTTAATATATAGCTGTTAATATACAAGTGGCAGGTAATAACAATTTCTTAAACCAAGATCTTATCTAAAAATCTGATGAAGTTGTTTAATTTAAAAGATGCTTATCTTCTATGTACCTTCAGTAGATTAGTTAGTAATTATTTTTAAAATATTGCTTTCCATGTAATTTCATTTCAAATTAATGTACGAGATTACTTGTGTCAAGGATGAAAACTTAAAGACTACTTGTGTACTTACGTGCAGATATTTTATTGAACTATTTACTGTACCGAGTAATTATGTATTATTGGATAAGGCAAAGTTTAAATAATAGTAAAATGTAAAAATTTATAAAGCAAAACCGCACTTTACGTTAACTAAAATACACCTTGAACAAAACCTTGAAAAATTGAACTCATTTATGTATTCTTGACATTTTGACTAAGTTCAATCTTTTGAATAGGTCTCGGTCCGAAACTTACCTATTGAAACCACTTGTCTTGAATTCGACATGAAACATAATGTACGCACGAATATAACATCTAAATCATCGCGAGATGATCTAATACCTGTCCGTTTGTTAGTTGTATTTTTACATATTTCAACATATTGGAGAAGTTATAATTAGTTCCGGTGCTAAAACCCTCTGAATGTTTACGTAAAATATACCATGATTTAAGTGCGGAAAAAGTAATCGCTTCCCACGTATAATTCTTTTATTTTAACTAATGGAATGTAGATACTGTCCAGATAAATAAATTATGTAGTGACCATGGAATTTGCGATTTTTATTATTTTAATAATATTGATCTCACTTTTCGGTCTTAATTGAGGCTGCATTTGAGTCTAAAAAATTCCACTCTCGACGGAAAACATCAAGATCATTTATTTTTACATAAAATCATACTTTTCAAAATTTTCGCATTTTGACTAAAACTATCTGGGAGGCGGCTCTAAATAATTTCAGTCAATCTAAAAATAATAAATCATTTATAATATTTCGATCTTTATTCAATAATCTATGTAAATAAGCTTATTTAAAAAAATGCAATACTAAATCAGTAAAAGGAGGATAGTTAGATATAAATACCACGTAGTCCTCGACGTAGTCAATGAGTAATGCTCACGTAGCTCGCGTGTCACATGTACATTTTGGATTACATTCCCTCGCTGATTTCGTGCATTTATTACTGCTCCCCTTCTATAGATTTACTATACTATATTTTTAGGCTAAACTTATTTTAGATATTATATACTTGCTTATGAATTTGATTTGTCGCCTACTCAGTTACTTCCAACAGATAATGAGAAAAAGTATTATGACGTTAAATATTGATAAGCTTTTTTAATAAGAAAACTTCGTCCAACCAAGAACTTTTTAAAACATTCACCCGACTTTAATTCAATTATAACTCAACCACCTACCTACTACCTACACAATACGCATCCTTTTTATTTATCCTTAAATCTGATACAATTTTAAGAAACTGTATAAACAATTCCAACATGTTTACCTACATTTACTTTAATCCCGGAAGATATTGCCTGATATATTTCAGAAAGCATCTGGTAAAAATATGAAACGTCGTGCCAGGTCAAATTTATATTTCAATTGAATTTTTCTTTAGTTTCCACCCACTACGCTAGCAGCATAGCTTTGCGAAGCTTAACGTGGCCCACACGTGGATACACGAAGAGTAGAATACAAAATGAAATAACAATTTACATTTTAAAAACAGCTTCGCTTGTTAAGTGCTTTATTAAATGTACGTGAGTGCATATTCTCTTAGGGAGTTGTGTATGTGTTTTAAGGTAGAAATATGACTTTATTTGAATCCTTGTTTTTCTTTCCAACTCAACTGAAGGGGAGAATTTATTATTGAAATGTTTTGTTTGTGTTTATTCTTCTAAATTTTGTAAATATGTTGTACAAGGTCGTCTACAAGGGATACAATATTATTTCGTATTGAGTCAACATTTAGGGAGGAATTGGGTCAAAAAGAATAAAGTATGGAAAAAATAGGGCATTATATTAAATGCCATGGTGGAAACTGGAGCTAAAATATTTAAACTACATATATTTGATACTCTTTTTAGATCTAAGTCATTAAACAACTACGAGTAGAATTGACTGGAGAATCATGGACAATCGACTCAACTTAAGAGATGGAGTACTTCATTACTGAGTGTAGTCATTTTGATTATGGGTGAGAAACAGGAACCCTAAAGGTAATTTTTTGGGGTATTTTAAATCTTTATATACAAAAAATTGAATCTTCTCTTGGGTTAATGCAGTTTTGGAAACCTTACAACTCTGTACTTACTATTGCCAGAAAACGATCTAAAGGCTTCTACGAGATTCTTCGAAACTAGAACTTTCAAATTGGGTGACCGAACAGTAAACCTGGAAATTCTGGAAGAAACCTCAGATTTTCTAGAAAAACTATTGGAGGAAATTTCCAAAACCTTTGATATTGAGTGACCATTTGATGAGGTTATATAACCGCAAGATTCCCAGAAGTGAAGCAATGTAATCAAAAACTGATTGCTATATTTGGTTTATGCATGAATCTAAAAAAAATAAGAGGACATCAATAGACAATTATGAAGAATCTAGCCAAGAGCAACAAAGTTATCCTGAGCTGGGGATCAGCTCATGAGAGAATAGAATGAAATGAAAAGTCATCATCCTAAATCATTTCGTGGCGTGAATAAAACGCAAACACAAACTTGGAAGTAAATTAGCAAATAAAGGAAAAAAAGCATCAATAGGCAAAAACCGCCAATGAAAGACATTTGACTCTTAAAAGCTGATTGATTATCTGCTTCTGAGAGCTAAAATTTGGTTCAGATCTAGAGGAAAAATCAACCTGCAGACTATGTAAATCGGAGACTGAAACTGACGAGCACTACTCTGGAAATTTAGTAACGATGACTCATTATAAATATGCTGAAATAACGCATGGGATTGTGAGAGGATCGCCACTTGGAACCATTCTTGTCTTTGCTAAGACGTTGGAATTTTTAAGGTAGCATTATTAGAAAGGAAGTTATTCTTGTTTTCTGCGTATATATTTCTTCATATTACTCCTAATGACTTGACAATGAGTTCAAATCTACATCGTTCTACTCTACTGGTATCTGGTATGTCCTTATCTTCTTATCATCCTTATTTTCTTCTGTCCTTTTTCTAGTTACAATTAGATCTTCTCCACTACTGTGACAGAAAAATCATCACCAAAACATCATTTTAGGGTCGGTTTTCCAATCGATAGTTAACCTCAACTAATAGTTAATGTTCTTATTAGTTACTATTGTCTTAATAATAGTATCAGGGATAACTACTGCCTTGAACAGCTTAGGCAAAAAATGTTCCACCCATAACCAAAGCAGTGCCACAGAATACGGAACTAAGTATTATATAACTCCGATTTTTTTGCCGCTAAAACTATTAATAACTTTTTATAATTGCTGTGAAATCTGTTGACTTATATGACTTCTTATTTCTATGATTGACAATTTAATATGTCTGGAAAACAGCTACATTTTTATAATAGTAATTTCTTAAATGAAAAAAATTGCCAACCTTGAATATTCTCTCCATTATTCTGTTTAAAAGCTTTTTTTATAAAAACACAAGATTAGCATAAAACTTATTTGGATTTGAATAATTGATATGTTTATGTCTCTTCATTAATTGAATTAGTGCAATAAAATGCAAATTAGGTAGGTATACGGAAAAGTATATTTATTTTTAAACAACTATATTTATCTACGGGCATCAAGGATGTTTTTTAAATAAAGCAGTTTCTTATGGGAATATACATCATTTATTTAAGGAATAGACAAACAATATAAAGTTTATAAAGAAAAACAGTATTTAATAACGACTTATTTTAGTGTTTTAGGTATACATATACATACAAAGATAACAAAATAAATTTGAAATGTACAAAACTAATAAATTCTCAGTGTATAAGATAGGCCTACGTATAATGACACTATTTTTTATTAAGCTACATATATTTATATGCTTGTATAATCTATACTCTTAATCACTAATTTCATCTAATTAATATTGACTCTTTAGAGCGACCAGGTTTATAGTAAAACCACATCAAACCAATGAAAAGCTAAACTAAACTCAGGCTCCTGCCTGTTTTTTTAACAGCCATTTTACAATTATGTTTACATATTTTCATTATTTACTTACTATTAACATTATTGCACATCTTTTTGTAACTAATTGTAAGTGTAGAGACATTTACAATACCATGGAAAGGAAACTATAGAAGTGGTACTGTAAAATATGCTTGTAACGCAAAATATTTCCATAACATTAACAACAATAAAATGCATTGTGTGTGTTTGGTAAAAGAAAATCCACTTACGATCTGACATATTAGTTGTTTTTGGAGGATGTACAGGTATTACAAAAAGAAGTGCATTGACTAAGTGCACGAAGCACTATATGGTAGAGTATCTATTTTGTATCACATCAAAATGGCGAAAAAATTTAAGCTGTAACTGTTTGAGTTACGGTGCATATTGATTTTACGTACAAAAAAAAAGAACTGAAATTGCTCTCTCCAGCTAGATTATGTATAATATTGACATTAGTCGCTATGTTATTATAGTACAACTGTCTTGATATGTTTTCTTTTAATGTATATATTTAGAAAATACATTTTAAGAATATGTGTATCAAATATGCAATTTATATTTTTAGCTTTTTTACAGTTATAGTCTACCTAATTATTGGACAGGACAGCTGAAGTCACATTCATGATATGTGTGCAGTTTCGATAGATATGTTCATTATTTCATATTAAATCATTAAATTGTGTAAATATGTTTCTATGTAATAATATTGATTGTTAGTTTACATTCTAGAAAACCTACAAAATGTATAATTATCTAGTTAATGTCTAATATTTCATGTCCAAATTACCAGACTTACAATAAAACTAACAAATAACGTAATCGCTTTGACACTATAATGTATAACGTCCATTCACAATAGTTTTGTACATATTTCTGGTAAGTTTGTACATTACTTTCTTTAATATACTGTTACAGGCCAAAAACTACTTGCTATGACGGTGCAAACTTAATAACAAGTTTGGAACAGAACAACAAAAACACAACAAATAGTTAACATAGAAATTTGTATGTTATACATATATTATAAGCATGCAATTAAGCAACATATATTTATATACGTACTAGAAAACTATTAATAAACACCTAAACAGTTTAGAAAATATTTATAACAAAGCAATATTTTTATACCTATACAACACAAATATAAAAACAGTTCAGAGGTAAATGTATAATGTACCTACAATTACACCGTCCCATAAATTGATTTTATTTTTTCAAAGGAAAAGACACTGGTATCAGTCATTTGCAACGTATACAAGAGCAATTTAATTTCATTTATTTTTACGCTTTTGTAACTGTCGATGTCGGTCGCAAAGCATATTAAACTCCACACGAAACTAATAAAATTGCTGAATTAATTTTGACTGCCCTAATCGTAAATATTTATTGATTTTAATATAAAAACAAATTTATGAATTATTTTGGTTTGGTGTACGAAGATATATGGATACAAAACGTTATAATATATAAGTTATGTAAATAATTTACATAGTTTTTGTTTATTATACGACAAATAGAATATATAAGATTGTGATCAATGAAAGCTTTACTCGTATAGAATTTATTATCAATTACAGAAAATTTAACTCAATTTGGTAGCGCAAAACGAGATTAAATTTGGACTGTACCAATTTAGATTGCTGTCATCCACTTAACGATTTGCACATAAAAGTAAATTATTTTTGTAATTTAAATATCTCAATATTTGTTTTATTGTAAAATACCAAATCGCATACAAATCAATTAATATTTAAATTTGTTTTTTTAATTATTAGAGAAATTGTTAAAAAAATACTTTTTTTCTATAGCAAATGTTAAAGTGTGCTTTTATCAACTCAAAATAGTAGATAAAGTAGCACTTTAACTGCAAGGGTAGATAAAGTAGCACTTTATCCGCAAGGCTAAATAAAAATTTTTGATTTTTTCGAAATGAATGAATTAAAACGCATTACTGTTGATTTTGACACCATAGTGACATTCAATGACATTTTAAATTGTCATTGATAATAATTTAATTTGTGAGTAGTTTTTCTTTATAATTGGTTTTTCTTTAACATTTGCTATAGAAAAAAAATTTTGTATTATACACGACGATAACATTTTATTATCTTCTCGAGCTTATTAGCGTCTCGGCCGACGCCTCGACGCTAAAATCGCTCTCTAAGATAAATTACAATGTTATCGTCTTGTATAATAAATAACTATTTTTCTAGTTTTTTTTTGCGTGAACTAGAAATCAATAAAATTTACTAAATACTTTGTCAGAGTTTGTGAGCAAATTTCTAAGACATACTACACAACTAGTTTTTCAGAATCCTCATCTAAAATCTACAGACTGGTAGTTCCATAATTTGTTGACTTTATCTGCAAGTTAACTTCTTCAAACAGTATAAATTTATAGCTTTACTGGATAGGTAGGAATGATGTGGTAACAGAAAAAAAAACGGAAAATTACAGCTGAATTTATGGATGGTTATTTTTAGCTGTCGTCAAGTCTAACTAGTTATAGTGACTTATTTGCCAAAAAGTGCATTTGCATTTTGTTAAACAGATAACCATCAAGATTAAAGATAATTCATTTTTTTTAATATAAACTTATACGAGGTGTACTAGAAAGTTGTATATATACTTAACACTGGGTATTTTATCTTAAGATTAGTTTTCTGACTGTCTAAATGGTCTATTCTGTAAGAAAAATGTCAAATTTCAACGCCTGTTTATTTTTTGTCTCTTTTTAACTTATTAAATTCTATAATAAACTCTCTTTGTTTTCCTGTTTAGCCGACGTTATAATTTAACATTTTACTTACAGAATAGACCCTTAAAAATCGGAAATTTCATGGTACTATGCATTTTTAGATGTTGAAAGGAAGAGTTTAATGATGGGTTAAAATATATGGACAATTCTCTGAATCCTGTATATCGGAAAATAATATCAACACATTTTAATGTTACTATAGTTTTATACATGTTGACATGGTAAAGATAAAAAAATATATGAACGAAGAGATCGTAGGTTGCAAATAACAGTTTTGTTTGTGAGTAAAACAAAATGTTTAGAACCAAAGAAAAGTTACAGTTACAGATGTTAAAATATATTTTTTTCAAAAAGTTGCATTCGACGCCTCTTTATAGGTTGAAGCCCCAGAGAATGATCTCTACTACCTACTGGTAAATCCGGCCCTGAACATTCTAAAGTACTAGTGAGCTTTTATTCTAAATTTTAGTATCTAGCTTTATTTCCAATAGACAGGTTGTCATACTATCTCTATCTCTACTTCGTGTTCGATTCTTTTGAGAGCAAGTGAGAGGCAGAGTGTCACGTGCATGTTAGCTGAAAACAATACAACAATATTCCTGCATAACTTGTAAAAATATTCATTCCTACGAGTTTCCTAAATCATCACAACTTGCTTTTTGATGAGATTAGACATCTTCTTTTAAGACGCTTATTTCGACCTTTGCAATTCTACATAACTTGATATTGCAGAATTATGTCGAGAAAAAGTTAATAAAACATGAAATCAGGTATAAAGAAGAAAATTCCTAAAATGGTTAAGTTATGAAGAAATTAGAAGATTTTTGATATATTTTGAGAAATTTGTTTAATTTGATTTTTCTTGTCTAAATTTACTCACAATAATTTGTGCTAATTTATTTTATTGATATCTTGTCCTGTGCCAATGAATCAGGTCATGAAATTATCTTTAAAACTTTTATTTTAAATTATTCATTATAAATATGGAAATTATAGAAAATCTAATATAATGGAACATACTTACTACCATAAGTTTAAAAATAAAGTAGATAATCATTAATTTCGCTAGACATATGAAAGTTCCGTTTTGCATTTCGATTTTTAAATTTTCAGATATAATTATTCATAACGGCGAGCGAGATATGAAACAAAATACGACACAACATTATTTTATTATTATGCATGTAAATATCAATAAGTATTTAAATAATTTGAATATATCTACTAGAATTTTATGCAAGGAAATATAAACAGTAAATAAATTTTTAGTTGCCATCAAGTTTATATGATACAAAATTGGAAAATGATCAAAGTAAAACTGTGTCCATTCTTTCTGATGACAAAGTATGTTGGTCTTCGGACCAGGAAAATTAGATAATATAGTTTTAGATTATCTGTTATATTGTGACTCTTTGTTAGAAGTTTTAGCTTCACTATGCTAAAATTAACTGTCTTGACATTTGATTATTGAATCTGAATTTTGTCAAGCGCCCTCCTCGTACTTCGTCAGTTTTATTGATTTCTGTTTCACGCATAATTTAATTGTCATAAACTAATTTTTTCTACTTCCCTTAGGTAATAGCCAGATTATTTCATACAAGAAAAATAAATAAGAAATGTAGATTTCTATAATCAAATTCTACATGTTTTATAAATATGTCTAATATTAACTAATACGAGCCCTAACAACTAAATATTCGGACAAAAGTAAATTTGATTGTCTTTTTTCCATACGCGCAAAAGTTATCTAAATTAACTTCCATAATATTGATGGTTTTCTCTGTTATAATGCCAACATTTAGTTATATAAAAACGTAAATTTAGTAAAAATCCGCTCGGCGGTTCCAAAATTGTGGCACTTTAACCCAGCAGGATGGGAAAATTGTAGAAACAAAGAATTATTATTTTCAAAACGTTGGATCTAGTAGTCGGATTTTGATGAAATTTACTTTATTGCAAAGCTGGATGTTGGTTTTCTCTACAAAAGAAGTTACACAAGTTTTTATTTGGTGATTTTAGGTATTTATCGGAGCTTCAAAGTTGCACATTTAAAAATGATAAAATTTTCTAGTAACTGTTTTAAAGAATCACAGTTTTGAAACCGCTGGTTGGATTTGTGTCAAAAAACATTTAAATCAAAGCTCAATAATCGTACTATATTGAAAAAATCCTGAAATGTTAATATGATTTTTTTTGCATTTTTTTCGAGTTCCACAGTTCTTTTTTCAAAAAACGTGTTTTTTGAGGGTGCTACCTACATTAAAATAATCACAGTTTTGGAACCACTGGTTGGATTTTGGTAAAATTTACTTTATTTCAAAGCTGGATGTTGGTTTTATGTACAAAAAAATCCCCAAAACTTTATTTGGTGATTTTAGATAATTTTCGTAGCATTAAAATTGCAGTTGAAAAAAGTGACGTAATTTTCTAACGACTGTTTTTAAAAAGTCACAGTTTTGGAACTTGGGGAAAACGACATAAAGGTGCTTTCATGACCCTCATCCAATCCGGACTTAAATATCATTGAAACTCTTTGGCAGAAAATTAAACGTATTCTACGCAATAATCCACCAAGAACCATTGGGGACTTCAAGACCAAAATAGAAGAAATTTGGGACAGTTTCACGTCAGAATTGTACCAAAATTTGATAAATTCAATGCCTGCTAGAATACAGGCAGCTATTAAAGCAAAAGGAGACGTAACCTCTTATTAATGTCCTAAATTAAAAATTATCCCAACATTTAGTTGCAAATTCATTTTATAAAGTTTGCTAATTATTAAGGTTAAAATATTGTTAAATCCAATAAATAATTTTCTTCCATGCATAATATTGTTATTAAGGCTTTATCTTATTGTATTGTTAGGTGTTTACTAATTATTTGCGTAAAATTTCTAGTTGTCCTTTCATACTTCAAAAATTTATTTTTGTCCGAACATTTAGTTGTTAGGGCTCGTAAATTCAAATAATTGTAAATTATCAACAGTTTTGTGCCATTGATGTTTCAATAAAATTCCATATACATGTTTAATTCAACAATAATTGACATAAAAAAATTCTGTATTATCTCACTCTACTTTGGAATTAATAATGTTCCTGCTTAAAATTACAACCGCATTTCGTGCTTTCATAAAAAATCTGTTAAATTCCCCTTCTGTAGGTGACGAAAATTTACAGTGAGAAGTTGAAAAGTAGACGTGTCCTGGCAATATGTCAGACAATATTTTGATGTATACGTTGTATTTTTATTACTCCAGTGTCTCCGCCTAATGCTTTGATATGTATGTATGATATGTATTCACAGTAGCAGCTCTTTTATAGATGCTTCAGCTTCTTGTTTGCATGTGCTATACTATATTCTATATAGGTATAAAGTAGTGTATATTAAATATGTTAGGCACTAATCTAATACAGGCATAAGAACGGTATAGGGTGGCAGCACTACCACTCATATTTTAACACCTTTGAACGGAGTTGCGGCTTTTAGTCTATAAGTTTTCCTTCTTCTACAGTACCAAAATTTTAATATATTGTTGCTAGATGCTTTTGATGCCGTTCAACACAAAATGTCGACTAAATAACTAAGCCTAAGCCATCCATCGTATTTAGAGTGTTTAACAGTTTAGGGTTTAGAGGATTGTCACATCAATAGACTATGCAGAACAAACAGTTAGAAACCGAAACTGTCGACATTTCGTGGTCAATAAAACATATTGCTATACACTAACAACTACACTTATTTAATTTTATTCTACTCCTTTTCAGTTTACGGTGAGAAAAACATGTCTTCACTGAGCAACTAAATGTGAAAAGAGATTTTTCCAAACAATAAAAAATCTGTGAAAAGAACACTTCTTTTGGTCCTATTTAAAATGTAATGAAGGTATGTTTTATTCATTTCTCCACCGTTATATCTAATTTAAACTGCTTTTCAAGCGAAGTTAAACATAGAATGTATTTCACCCGGTAGCTCGCAAGCTTAATTTTATTTTATCAAAATATTGGTAGTGGTTTAGGATGTTTGAGGGATGTTTAGTTAGACTTGCTCTGCAGAACTTATTGATTTTGCACTTGGACGAAATAGTTTAACCTAACATGTATTTTAAGGAGCTTGAGGTAAAATTTTATTTTGCTGGTCGTAAAATAAATGTATAGGTCAGTAGTTTTATTTTGTAGAGAGATAAAAACGAATTGATATGCAATGATATAAATAATTATTAGTTAGCTATTTGCTGATAAAATGTTTGCCAATTAATTATGTTGTCTGGATATTTATAATTAATTTTATATTTTTATTTCATATATTTATATAATTCAAATTTAGCAAAACTAGTTAATTACGTAGGTAAATAGAATAAAATATACAGGACAGGACGAACAGTGATGAAATAAATAATTTATGAGCCATGTTAAAATACACTTTAAACAAGTTTGGAGCTAGTGAAATTGTCAAGTTTCACTTGTGTCTGTAAATGGAAAAGTAGGTGTTAGTGTAGAGCAATATCCCTGGGCGTGAAAAAGCATTAAGAAGTAGTTTTAAAAACTTTTTTGGAGTTTGAGCTGATGCAAAAGTTCTTTAGAATTTATTGTACCATACAATTGACAAGCGTGATTGGACAGAGACATCAGCGACGAGCAAACATTATTTTATACATTTCACACACATATCTATCTGTATAAAGGATTACCTACTAAATTATAATATCAGTGTACAATTATTCGTAGTGGTCTGGCGTTCAAGCTTTATACCCCCATTTCATGAAAGTTGTATAACACACTCTGTGTTCTGTAAACTAATATGTGTTTGCAACATTTTCTCTCAATTTTATTTAAGGTATAAGATTTGAACTTTTTATATAAAATTTACAATATATATAATATTTATCTAACAAAAGTATTTTTATATACACTTTGGCTCATATACTTTAATACGTAGGTAAATGATATGTATTTATCACCAAGATTTTATTTAATCATTTGATCCGATAAATTGATCTTCACATCACCGCAATACTGATATTTATTATACTCGTTTATTTTTACAACAAAATAAGCGTATAAAATAGTCTTACCATCGCCACGAAAAATGGCGGGAAAAATCAGTTTGTCGGACAAAAATTTTTCAACAGAAAGTTTATATTATAAATATATAATAATTATATTTCTTGACTAAATATTTTACATATACTTTTCTAGGTTTCTTATCATTTCTATAACATATTTTCTACGGCTTAAGCATGCGCGTGACAACGATGCACAAGATCCTACAACTAACATAAGATTTTCTCTTAAAATTACTTATTAAATCGATTTTTTATGATTGTCTATGACTTGGTATAAATACATATATATTTTCTTTATTTTTGTAAATTTATACAAAGTCAACAAATGCATACATTTGCACGGGCATGCTCCAATTTGCGTATCCGAATAAAGCAAAAAGTTTTGTGGTTTTACAGAGGGTTATATTTCTGTCACACTAGTTCAATAATATTTTAAGTTTGTCATTGACAAGTACTAGTTTTTAGTTGTTGAACCAACAATATGAAAAAGTAGAATTTTCTTGCAAATTATTATAAAATTCTTTCAGAAGTTTCAAGGAACCTAATTTTTATTTCATCAAAGTTTCTGCAATTTCAATGTTGTCATAGCTACTCCATCTGACCATCCTCACACCTACCAAGAGAACTGTTTTTGTTTGTTGTGGTTGCAGCATCACACTGAACTTTTGAAGGGAATCTTTATGTTTGAGCCTTGCGGTGCCGGAACTTTTGAGTTTAAAGTTAACTCAATCACTTTCAGTTTTCATAATTATCAAGTTGGTAACATTAAGGAACTTGCTACTAATAAACTGGAGGCGTTCAACGGAGTATTGACAGATTTGGATTTTGTTATTAAATTAATTATTGCAGTTTTTAAATGGGTATAAATTATTATGAATACATAATCAAGTAAAGAATCAAAAATTATGCAAAAAAATAGTAATGTGTAATAGGAAAATTTGTGATAATCAACACTTAAATTCTTTCGTTGAAAGATGGCTTCTTTTTAATTTTTTACATTCGTCACACAATTTATTACCAAAAAATTGACAAAAGTGGAAAAACTTATGGCATTTATTATAATAAATGCCATAATAATTATTCTTCTGATCATAATAAATACTCAAAAAATTATTTTTATTTAGAAAATGTGCATAGCAATGTAGATAATATTTTTAAAAATTTTTTTGACTTTTTAAATCAGTTGCTTATCCATACCTGAAAACCTAAAATGAGCTAATAGAAGCAACCAATAAAAAGTATAAGACGCATTAAAAATTTTGAAAAATCGTGCAAAATTTTGTTCCAAATTTGAAAAACCTTACTCTAAAAATAATTTTTTCAAAAAAAAACTATTTTTAGGCGCTAACCACAAAGTTAAAATTTCAGAAATTATTGAAAATTTTAAAACAACAATTTTGTCTGGAAATTTATCGGAAAATACTTATATTTTCAAACCTGGGGTTCCAATGTTACACGGTACAAATATTTTCTAAAAGATGCTGCGATTTTTCGAAATAGTAGGTTTTTTTATGTTGACCATTTCAATAGACAATCTTTTTCGGCGAACTGAAAATAGCTGGACGATTCTAGTAATCGCATTTTAGATCTTTAGCATGGCCAAACTAATACCACAAACAAATTTTGATAATATGATTGTTTTTTTGTATTAGAAGGTAAAAATCAAAAATATTTTTTACATATTATGCTGTAGACATTTTTGGCGGCCACTGAAAAATGAAGGTTAGGTTTAAAATATAAGTTTTAATACAGTAATTTAAAAAAAATTAAGTTTAGGCACTGCATTACTATTAAATTCCAAAAACAAAAGCAAGAGATTCCATTTTATATATAATTTAAGCCAAACTGACGTTTCTAGATTGCACCATTATATTCTACATAAAAAAATTCTCCATAAATATGGACTTTATCAGACTATGAAACAAAGTGTAAAATCTGCGAAATTTCTTTTTCTTGACAAAAATTAATTTACCAGATTTAGACCATTATTTTAGTGTACGTAACGTAAAAATTGTACAAACTAAAATAAAAAAATAACACCAGCCTTTCACTAGAATGATGAAATAAAATACGCTCTCCTAACTGTTACAAAAGTTTTCTGAATAAAAAAAAATTGGTTTTACGATAATGCAACATTTTCGGTTTCACCACCCAAAAAAGGCAAACTTGTTTTAGAACATCTTAAATTTAAATTTGTTAACATTAAGATGAAATGCCTGTGTGGAGTATATAAGCATTATACAGAGTAACTAATGCCAACTAGCTCGACCATTAAGTGAGACGGAGAGCAACTCATGGTAGTACACCGTGCTCTGGTCTCTGTCCTTGTCTTAGCAGTCGGCTCGCAGGCATTCCGCTATATGTCGAAGCTAGTTTCGGTGAACAAGCTTTAGTATTGATAAATTTTCAATAAACGTATTTGTTATGAATTTTATGTTAACTACGTACACAATTATCAATAAATCTGCCACATAAAATCATCCTAATTCCATTATTCATGTAAAGACTGGTTGTCTATAGCCCGAAGAAATATTATATTAAATTTATTTGGAGCTATAACTTATAAAAGAACTTTATGACTTTTGGTTATAAATCAAAATAAAATAAAACCCCTGTAAAACCACTAATAAAATTCTGTCAGTAACATCAACCTTACGGTGATTTCGCTATATTACATCCATTATATTTCTACTAGACCACCGTATGCCTGACAGGACATACCGATCTGTTCATTTGTCAAATGCCCGACTGATTGTTTTATTCTACGGCACAGGCTGTTACAACCTGTCCAATCCTGAAGTTCCTTTGTAAGAATTCGATTAAAACGAATGGTATATAAACAAATAGTAATAAAATCATCGTGTTCAGAAAATATCGCTGCTTAATGTTAAATCCTTAGCACTTATTTTATATAATACCAAAAATAGATATTTCTTTATTTTTCTAATAAAAACGAATTTATTTTATTATAATAAATATTTATAAGTCGCAAACTTCATACGATGAATAAATACCAAACAATAACAGTTAGTAGTACTAAAGACATAGAAGTACCGTCTAATAAATTGATTAAAAAAATAAAGAACGACCTATTGCGTTGGTATCACTGTAAAACCAAACATACCTCGCTATGTATACTCTTTCAAAATATAATATAATAAATATAAATTGCAACATAAAATATATTGTCTACCGATTTGTGTTGTTCAATGGAATATTACTACCTACTTTGCATCTGATTTCAAATTCTAGTAATCATTTATCCTTACTTTCAAAGGATATTTTGAAGCATTACATGTAACTAAGTGGGCCTTATTCTAGACTCACTCCATTTTACCACGACGCACTTAATGCTGACATTAGAACTAGGAGGATTTGAAGTGTAGTGCTAGGTAAAGCTCGATGTGATGTCGAACCCATTTTACTCAGGTATGTGTTGACACATGGAGGATCTGCTGAATCTGCAACAGAATTTACAATTGTCACTATTATTTCTGCGTTGAAAGCTATGCTTAGGAGAAATGTAATAATTGTGTGGGTGGTGGAGAAAAAATTTCATTAAGGAATAATAACAGCTGTCGATTTTAAATAAACAATGTAATTAAACAGGGACAAGTATATTATACATAATATTAGGATGTGGACTATTTATGTAATGCAAATTACTTGTACAAGTTACTCGCACAGTGTAAATTGACCATAAGTTTGAAAATAATATAATAAATCGTGCTAAATTTTCTTCATAATTTAAAAAATGTTACTCTAAAAATAAATTAACTTATTTGAAATAATTTTTGGACTTACATAAGTACTTATGAACAATCTAATTCATTAAGGAATAATAATAGTAGCTATCGATTTTGCAACTTGTACAAGTAACTCGCACAGCGTAAGTTGACCATAAGAAAATGTTAGCGAGTTATCGAAATAATTACTACTTTCTTAGTGAAATGAAGTTGAAAATGATTAATCGGTGTATAATTTTCACATTAATTATGACCTAAATTAATAACATTAAATCCATTGTCTGTTCTCTTACTTCATTTTCCTAATGATCGATTTCAGTTTAAGTTACTAAATATATTGTTTCGGGGCGTAGTTGTAAAAAATATAATATATTCCTTTGTAGGACAGGCTATAAATTGGTTGTAGGTTTAAATTTGCATGTCACCAGGGTGTAAAGGCATAAGAAACCACTGGGCGAACGAAAAAAACAGTGGTTTGAAATCAGGAGTTTGTTTTTAGTGCGAGAGAAGACGAGTAATATTTTCAGAGGTCGTGTTCCTAGTTCGTACATACACACAGCACAATCGATCTTCTTTTCCTTTGGGAATCCAGCTTACCTTACATTTCTTAGAGTAGAAACTCTTCGAGGATGGATATATTCGAATGTTCAACATCGACACGTGAGTAGTTTCCTAAAACACTTGTTTTTCGAACGATCCAAAAGAGAAATTTTAGCTATTTCACATGCCGTACTCAATATGAAAATTATATGAGACGGAAAGGGACGTTTTTCAATTCAATTCGATTTAACGCTTGCCCAAATCGGACAACATGTTACTGTTCAAACGAGATGAATAGGAATAAGTTCGCTGTTATTTTTCATACGCTATTCCAAAATTTGTCAACGTCAACTTTATAGCTCAGAAAAAACAGTACATCGATTTTAATAAAAATTTACTTTATAGTTTTGCTAATTATTGTTATAACTTTTACAACACTTGCAATAAATATTTTTGCGATGACTTGATCAAATTATTAAAATATGCATATAGCAATTTTATAGCCAACTTTTTTAATGCGGTGTAAAAAGCGCACAGGTTTTTTATGCCTTCGTCATAAAGTTTTATAATATAATTTTAGCGACACTATAAAATTTTACTTCTAAACCATGATGTATTCCTTGATGTACAGCAATTACATTTTAGCTATAACATAAATATTTACGTACTGCGTTGCAATTATATCTACATCATTATTTAAAAATTTATAGGATGGAAAATACCGATTAAATATGGAAAAAGTTGATCAAATATAGTTTCAAATACTTTTTAGTTCAATTAACAACTTGTGAAAAGTTGTATAATCCAAGTTTTTTATATACTTTTACTGGCATTTTTTGTATCTATAGGGATACTAGCACTACATTCACATTTAAGCTTTCAATTATGATTTAAAAGCTTTTTCTGATATAACTTTCTGCATCCACTGTTGTTGAAAAGTACCCGACAGAATATCAATATATAATTTTAATGGTAATGGAAATATTGTGAATAACAGGGTTGATTTAATAGAGGACTGGACTTTTTCAATATTTGAAAAATATAACAAATTATACTTGAGAAGTTTTCTAGTATGAGTAAATTAACCCAGATATTTTTACTATGGATTGTACGTATCAAATTTTTTCAGTGCGATAAAAACTATTAAATATCAGGATTATCAATGAGATCTTGTTTATTAAAAAATATAACAGGATCTATTAAATCACTATATATTTCGTTATTTAGTAGTATACAGGGTGTTTCAGTTTATATTGTCAGGATTTCACCAGTCGATAGTTTAGCGAAAATTAAAGATGGTTTGTCTAATAAACTATGGTCGAATGTTGCTTCTTCCTTTTTGACGTACAGGCCATTAAAGAAAATAAATTATTTTAAATAATTTGCCATAAATCAATAACAAAAAAAGTTTGCCCTCTGAAATTTTGCATAGATCTTTTTTTTTTGTATTCTCTTATTAATAGTGGTTGCAATTATTTTATTTAGAACACAGAGGCGTGCTTACGGGTTTCTTCAAAAACATTTTATTGAATAAAACGTACGCCACTGGTTTTTTTTTGCAGCACCAATATGCAGAGAGTATTTTCCATTCAATTTAGAAACTTTTTCGTATCTTATAATTTTTTGATAACTTAACTCAAAATAACCTAATAGTACAGTAAATAAGGGAGAAAAAAGGCTTCAAATTGACTTTTTTTACCCTACAGCCAATTTTTGTAGAATCTTCTAGAGGGTCACCCTGAAAGTTTAAAACTGAGTTTGTGTATTCGTAGACCCCGCCCTTCCTTCACTAGCCCTCAATTAAGGGTTGGATTTTTTTGTTTATTGAATAACTTTTTTCCTATTAAATTTTCGAAAAAAAGAGTCAATGCAAAGTTGTAATGAAAAATATTTCCTACAACTTATCTTTTAAACTTTTTTTGATTATGTCGATATTTAAAAAGTTATTCAACAAATAAGTTGAAAATTTTGGGGGAAAAGTAGTAAGTAGTATGTAGTAGCAAGTAGTACCTAACTAGAGAAAAATTTCCCTAAAATTTGCAACTTATTTGTAGAATATCTTTTTAAATATTGACAATATCAAAAAAATATTAAAAGGAAAGTTGTAGTAAATATTTTTCTCTACAACTTTGTACTGATGCTTTTTTCGGAAATCTAATAGGGAAGAACCTCTTTAATAAATAAGAAAAAAAAAGTTAAATTATCAAGAAATTGTAAGATACACAAAAGTTTCTAAATTGAATGGAAAATACTCTCTGCATATTGGTGCTCCAAAAAAAACCAGTGGTGTACGTTTTATTCAATAAAATATTTTTGAAGAAACCCGTACCCACGCCTCTGTGTTCTAAATAAAATAATTGCAACCACTCTTAATAAGAGAATACAAAAAAAAGATCTTTGCAAAATTTCAGAAGACTAACTTTTTCTGTTATTGATTTACAGCAAATTATTTAAAATAATTTATTTTCTTTAATGGCCTGTACGTCAAAAAGAAAGCAACATTCGACCATAGTTTATTAGACAAACCACCTTTAATTTTCGCTAAACTATCGACTGGTGAAATCCTGACGATATAAACTGGGACACCCTGTAGAAATACTCGTACATATGTTTAAATAATTCATAATATTAATCAGGTTTTTATTGGCATAACATGCTAAAGTAAATATTTCATAATACGATAATTTGGTGCAGTCGCTCTTATTAACTGGCAGCTTATAAGTTTCCATATTGTTTACTATGAAAATAAATTTAAATTGTATTCTCTGAAGGCGTAAAGCTGCGCTACGTGGTAATTAAAATGTAAAACTAAAATGTTTTTAAATAACAACTCGTTCTACCCTCCTACTTTATATAAGATGGATTTGAAACCTGGGCGCAAATTTAGTTTGGCATACAGAAACTAAATTTGAAAGTTCTTAAAGTACGTAAAACTCATTAACGCTGCAAGATAACAACTTCTATAATTTGATCAAAACCCATTATCACTTATTTCGTCTTGCATTTAGAAAGGAATCCAGTTCCAAAGGATTTTTTTGCAATTAAATCTGATCCAACAAATTTTCTCAGTAATGAAAACATACGTTTCTGTTATGTTATAACATACTTGTATGTATAATTTTGGTTGTTGAAGCTAAACGGTACTTTGTATTATACGATATTTAGCGTATAGTTCATATTAAATTTCAGTTATGTCTCGCCTAGCGCCTAGCATCAATCAAAATTCAGTTTCGCTGTGAATATCTCATGCCAATATACACCTGCTGAGTTTATTTCATGGCTCAGTGCTAGTTTATTGCGACATAACTCCCAACACGTCCCATAAATTGAGCCATATGCGAATATTTTCCACCTTATCTCGATGTCAAGTTGAAATAATATCGCCATTATTTCAAGTTTCCAGCCATAACCACATCTATATTAACACCCTTTAAAATTGTGATATAAATTCGTGTAATGACAGCCGTAACTTTATACAAATTTTGATTAAAATCAAACTTAGACAATAACGGTTGGGGCATCTAACTTAAGTTCGTATTATGTGAATTGCTTTTGGTGTAATATGAGTATGAACATTTCTGAAAACTACTTTAGAGGGTAAAATAATACAAAACAACAAAATATTCTAATAAACATCTGGTAGTGTAGAAACTACTGATTATTTTTTTATTTCTATAGTCCAGTAAAATTAAATTAAAAAATGGCCAAATTTTTGAGAGCAAGTCAATGGTCATTGATGAAACTCCGAACCGCAAGAATCCAACCCAATTTTCCTTGTGCGTCACGTGATAAGGGTGATTTTTTATATCTCGGTTCTACTGGTTGGATTTTAATGAATTTTTTTAAATTTATTCAGAAAAATATATCAAATAACTTTTGCTTGAAACTTTTTCTGATAGCTCTTTACAGAAAAAAAGTTATAAGCAAAACACGGCCCTTCTTTAGGGGGTGAGTTTCTTCAATAAAATATACTTATATATTTTTCTCTTGCAATAATGAAAAAAATTTTCAAACAAAAGTTGTAGAGGATCTTATTTCCTACAACTTTCATTTCGTATATTTTTTTGTGACGCAAAAAGCACATGAGGTAGAGGGCGCCAAAATCAACTGCGCATACAAAATATTACTTCTAATGGTAAAATTTGCGTTTTTTGGTAATCATCGTTATTAATTTTTTTTTAATTGTATAATAGTAAACTATATTATGTATATTTGATTGAAAAAAAGACCAGTGTTTTGCGCCCTCTACCTCATGTAATTTTAGTTTCACAAAAAAATACCTGAAATGAAAGTTGTAGGAAATAATATTCTCTACAACTTTTGTTTAAAGATTTTTTTCGTAATTGTAGTAGAGAAGCATAACATTTTATTGAAAAAACTCACCCACTAAAAATGTGCAGTGTTTTGCACCCTTTATTTTATGTAATTTTTGTGTCACAAAGAAATACTTGAAATAAAAGTTGTAGGAAATAACATCCTCAACAACTTTTGTTTGAATATTTTTTTCATATTTGTAATAGAAAAAAATATATTTTTTAATGAAGAAACAAACACCCGCTAAAAAAGAGCAGTCTTTTGATTATAACTTTTTTGTTAAATGAGCTATCAAAAAAAGTTTCAAATAAAAGTTGTTTGAAATATTTTTCCAAATAAAATAAAAAAAACTACATTAAAATCCAAATTTTGTTGGATTTTTGCGGTTCGGGGCTTCGTCAATGACCCTCGACTTGCTCTCAAAAATTTGGCCATAGTGTCAATTTTGTAGATATTAGGTAGGTACTTTTTGATCTCGTAGTTTGACTGGCCTGCTAGGTATGTATTTAAAATGATTCTGCGACTCTTACGTTTTTTTTTCGAATATTCTTTCGAACTTCATTAATTTTTAAATTTTCTTTAAGTACCTGCTCCTATATTTTTAACATTGGCGCATTCGCCATAATTTTAATTGAGGAAATCTATTTCTTTTGACATTTTTGTTGTTCCTGAGAAGAATAAATACATTATTGAAAATCGATACTATTATTGTAAGCAATGTATTTTACGAAAGTCTGTTAATTTAAATAAAGTACATAATATGTTCAAATCTATCAAATTTTGCATAGTTTTAGTTCCTATAACAAAATATTAAAAACTGGAGCTTTCATAAATACTATTTCGGATTTTAAAATATCAGCAAGCATTTAAGTATAACATGTAAGTGGTTTGCTAATATCTTCTTTGTTCATAATTACAACACCTTGTATGTATGTACATTTTTCTGGCACCGGCGCATCCACCAAAATTGGAAGAATTATGATAATGAATTTAATTTAATTTTAATGTTAACAAATCTAACTGTAATCCGATCTTTTCTAACATAACTTTATCCATTTGCAAAAACGGGAGATAGTATACGCAAACTGAAATATTTGTTTGTATTTGATCACGTGATTTTAATATTTATGGTACGTTAATTATGTTAAAGATCCTTCTTAGTTATAAAAACCTTTTCATTGTATGTAGGTACGTGACTGTGCAGAGTTAGTGGAATTATTTAACGTTAAAATTAACAGAGCTACAAAGCAATAATAGAGTTGTTCCTAAGTCTTCAACAATCCAAACACTCCTTATAGTCTAATTAATTTTTCATTTGTTAACCTCATATGCTTTGTATAGTTGGATATACGAGTGTGCGATGTTTTTATAAATTAGAGCCTTTATAGAATTTTCTAAAGATCCATTTTAATAATACTAATGCTGAATTAATAAACTGAATGGTGATAATAAATATGCACACAATTTGAAAATGTTTTGCATATAATGTAAAGAAAGAGACGAGAGAGTTTAAATAGCAACTGTTCAAATTATTGAACTATAATAATAACCGTAAAAGTCAAATGCTTTAGATAACAAGAAAAAACTTTTTCCCGTCACGCACTTTAGCATTGAGAACCACTTTTTCTACTTACGCCACTGAATCTTATGACTATCACATTGCCTTGTTTGCAATTGAACCCTCGCACATTTGCTTTGGAAATTCATATAATTTTATTCATTTGATACCATAAATTTTGTCTACGACATTCGGCACATCACAGCATGGATTTCTTATGGTAACTTACCTGAATTGTCTCGTAGTTTGGGTAAAAAGTCGTTCCAAAACGCGCACGGCGTAGCTCGTGGACCTTTTCCAATTCCGCTCTTGTCTGCATTGAAAATAAAATACTGAGGTTGGTCCTTTGTGTAGAGCGGCCAATTTACATCGTCCGTCACAGGTTTCCTGTAACAATACTATTTCTCTTAGTATATTGTTCCATAAAATTCAGCTTATTACGAGAAGAGGACACTTTAGGTTAGGCAGACGTCTGCACAAAAAGTTTGAAGTTACCTTTTCATAATCTGCTTATAAAGTATGAATCTTATTAAGAATTTAGTAAATTTTAGAAGCAGGTAAATCTGCTTTAGTTTATGTTAATAAGATAATTTAAAAGCTAGTCTTGAGAGTGGGTACTCATAAAAGAGCAGAACAAAATTCACATCTAACAATTTTCGTAAATAATATTTCAGCATTTTTGGACACAAACTAATATTTATTGAGTCAGGAATTTCCATGGAAATTAGTTGTTAAAGTGGCGGCACATACAGAGGCCTTTTTAATCTATTTTCGTTCTTGTATAATTACGTACAAGACAGGACGGTTATTACGTTACATGCTACAGAGGGGATATAGTGTGGATGTATAATACAAAATCACGTACTTAGAGCTAAAATCATGCCGTATAATAATCCAACATTGCGCTGGGTTGTAGATATATGTTACCCGGCCGATGGAATACGTAATTAGTTGAACTAATCCAGATTATAACTCAGAGCAACCACAGACAACATCAAGTCAAATTAAATTTGTTGTGTTTTCGATAGTAAGTGTTTTAAATTTTAGATTTCTTTACAGACAAAATATAAAAGTGTGCTTTACCTATATCGTAAAAGAAAAAAATTAATTAGCATATCGTGAATTTTTTCCAAATTAAACTTTTATATTTATTTTCAGGATAATTCAGTTGTTTATGCGACAGTATAAATTCAAATTATTAATGATGTATTTTAACCATCTTAAGGTAAGAGACTGAACTTGAGAAAAGTAACGAGTATTTTTTTTAAAACGGTATATTAGTGTAAAAAAAATTCGAAGGAAAGAAATTTTTAATAAGTACTTAAATATTTCTTACACTATTATAATAAGAAAGTACAAAGGGCAATTTCGTCTTTATTATACATATTTTTCAGCGATTAGTCCCCAGAGCACCCAACGTTTTAAACGTAGTCCTGGGTAATATTCAACGTTCTATAATACATTTTTACGCCATCGTTGCTTTTTCTTTAATATGAGAATTTGTATTATATGAGGTGACAACGACAACAGTTCATATAACTTACACTGCATACTAATTAATTACAACTTTTATTAACTATAAACTGTACCTACTTATCTGATATCTACAGTTTCAGGTAGTAATAACCATAGTTGATAGCTCTATATGTATAATTTGATAGAAATAATTTACTTGAGTTGTCTTGAAACTATTTTCTAATATAGTAATTTTAAAACTCTGAAAAATTAAAAGTGGCAATTTTACTTTAAAAGTTATTGACCACCAAAGGAGCTTTTGTAGTTGTCTCTAATTATTATCTTTCAATTTAGGAATTATTAAAAAGGAACTAAGTATAAAAAATGTAAGTCGTTCAAAAACCAATCATTTTTGATTATTTTAACATAGTCTGATTCAATCACCAAAAAAGTATTCGTTAAATTTCATTAGTTAACTGACTTCAACCAGATTACTAGAGTTATTTATAGAACCAAGCTGTAAATATTCAAAAAACGAAGTTATTGAAAAGTCTTGGAAACCTAAATTCTTCCTTAATTCAAAATTAAACTGGACGATTTCAAGTTAGAACTGTTAATAAACTATCTACTAACTCCAACAAAAATTTCCTCTGAAATTTAAATTAAAATAAATAAATTCTTTACTAAAATATTCAGATATCTACGGCGTTTACATTGTTTATTATTTAAAGTCAACAGATTTTACATTAATAAGTAAAACCTGATAACTGATTTTTAATGATTTTGGATTATCATGTTGAAAAGTACGATTCATAAGATTTGTCCGATTTCTGTTTTGATCTTTAGATTTATAGATGTATTAACACCGGCGACTTCGCCAAAACTATAAATTTAATTAAATTTCTGAATAAAACACTGTCAAACTGTTAAATTGAAGTATAGATGAATTTCGTACAGGTATCTTATGAATAATTTTTAAAAATACCTAAAATGACTAAGTATCTTTCACAAAAAATATTCTCAGATTCGAATTTTGGGGTGATTCTAACATTCTAAAATCCTGATTCCTGGTGTGTAAAAAAAGTATCTTGTTCTGCCTTATCCGTTGTTAGGGGAACTGCAACTATAGAATCAACGAAGATTTTTCTAAACAAATGTCTTCAAATGAACAAAATTTCTGAATGGGAGGAAAACTATTCGATGGCCTAAGTTATCGGTCAAAAAACACAATTTCCTAGTGATCCTGAAGATAATGTTTATGCTCGAAACACATACAGAATTCAGAATATCTAGGAATCTAGCTCAAGTGCTTTTTATGAACGCAGCTCTGCAACTTAAGTACAGGGTGGTCCAGTTACGGTGTCCTCGTTATTATCTCAGAAACTATTGGGCCCACGAAAAAAAGTTTTATATAGAAGTTGTACAGTCTATAGCATTCTACATTTTTGAAAATATATTACTTATACAGGGTGCGTCATTTTCATGTGGCGATATAAAGTTTCATTTTTTTAAATGTAACACCCTGTATTTTACCTAAAATTATGATTTCTCGTCCAATTTACGATAAAAAATATATAAGGTTTAATATGCCTATTATTGATAGTTTCCAAGATATTCGAGAAAATATCTAGAAATACTATGATATCTGCCTGTTTATATGAGCAATGTTAGTTCTATTTTTTAGCTAGAAAATTTTATTTCTGGTCTCAAGAATCAAGTAAACTTTAAATTGATATTATATGTAAGAAAAAGTCGTAGTATTTGACAAAGAACTATTATTTTATAGAGTAGACCTAGAAGCTAATAATAATGCTCTGATGTCAGGTAGGCATTGGAAAATAGTTAAATTTTTTAAAATATTTTGTTTTTTATTATAAACTAACTAAATAAAGAATATGTTTTAGTTGAGTATTTTTGAAATTGAAACAAATAAAATAGCTTGCTCTAACATATCTGTTGGAAGCTACACCCACATAATACAATATTATTTTTCAAAATATTTTCTCGAATATCTTGGAAACTATCAATAATAGGCATATTAAGCCTTATATATTTTTTAACGTAAATTGGATGACAAATAATAATTTGGGGTAAAACACAGGGTGTTCCATTTAAAAAAATGCAACTTTATATCGCCACATGAAAATGACTGACCCTGTACAAGTAATATTTTTTCAAAAATGTAGAATGCTATAGACTGTACAACTTCTATATAAAACTTTTTTCATGGGCCCAATAGTTTCTGAGATACCTAATACCGAGGACACCGTAACTGGACCACCCTGTACATGTCTGTCTCATTTCATTCTACACATTTCGTATTAGTTGTTTCGCTGAAGCGACCGACTATTTGTCATTCTGAAATCTGTATCTATAGTACTTTTTGAATAAAAATTTTTTTACGCCATTATTCTTGAAAATATTGGACTTATTTACAGCACTCTACGTAGTAAATAGTTGAGACAACATCCAGTCGATGTTCCTATAGTCTGGTAGGTTAGGTTTGACAAATTAGGTTAGACAAATTTTGTAAAAATCGTCATGAAATTACCTGATGTATCTCGAAAATACCCCACTTTATAGTAGAACTGTTAAGTAGAAACTTGAAAGATCTACATACAAAAACTGCTCTCTTAAAACCGCTTCAGGTTAAAATAGATACCAATGACTTCATCGAGGACTAAAATTTTAACTATTACTGAAATGCAAATCATCAGAGTTGGAGAAAAGCAACATAATTTCGATACTACAGAAGAAGAAACTGGCATTAGATGGAAAGTTAATGCTTTGTATAGTGGAATAAAGACCAAAAAAGTTATCTGATATCCAGAACTAAAGAGTACGAAATGCTGTTGAAAAAGGACTAAATTAACCTTGTGATGGAACTGATACTTTGATGGTATTTTCAAATATCTGTATAAAATGTACAGTTATATGAAGTTCAAAATTAAGATTGATTTTTATGATTTGGTCTTGGATTTTGTGATTGTATAAATTATTTCAAAATTTTTATAACATAAAATAATAAAATTTTATTCTTTAATGAAGGCGCAATTTTTAACACATTTTTGCAAAGTGAATATTAAAAAAAATACAATTTCTTTACTTCTTTATTTAACTGTTCTTTATATCAATATTTGGGAATTCTTGTTAATTACTTTTCAACATTTTTCTACGTATATATCTAAATACCAGTTTTCATGCGTATAAAAACTGTTCTATATTTTCATGAGTTTAATTAGCGAGGACGAACCGTTATTCTCTTATAAACCCACAAAATAACAATCCATTGCCGCTGGTATTAAAAAAATATTCCTTCGTCATTAATTTGTGGTGGTAAATAAAAGCCAATTGCACTATGACTTGATTTTGTGAACATAAAAGTCAGACGTTGTCTGTGTGAAATAGTGTAAACAACAATTGTGGCAAAATGACAGTTATAAATAACAATTTATGTGTTTGGGAGGGATCAGGTGAGTTAACAGAATGTTTGCTGGTCAGTGCACGACGAGCAACAGGTAGGAAATTTTGTTACACCACGCATCAACTTTAACTGAAACCTTTTTCTAATGTTGAGAAAAATTAATTTACAAAAAAATAACTAGATTAGACTGCAATAGTGTGGTGGTAATTACCAAAAAAAAATATATATCCCTTATTGGAATTTTTTTGAATTTTCTTTTATTATATCAGAAAAAGTAAACAAGCTTCACTGAGGCTGTTATGAGAGTAAAGGAAACTTTATGAAGGAATAATATTTTTAATAATGTAGAATCTAATCTGTTATTAGAGTACGTTCGAGCTTTGACGATCGTTAATGCTTTTCACGAACAAACATAAAGACTAACTAAGCGTGTTTAGAATTAAAGTTACAGTATATAGGCTTTCATTAGCAACTAAATTAACGACAAAGTAGTAAACTTTTATTTTACTACGGGAGCCATAAAACGCGAGCACAAGCAAACTAAATATTGAAAAATATTAATGTCTGAGCTACAGCGTTAAAGCTTTCAGTACATAAGCTGAGGTTTTTGCACTGGATGTTCTTACTATTTACATATTTACTTAACAGAAATTTACATTGTAGTGTGTGTTATGTTTACTGCTATGTAAATGCAAATGTTTGTTTATCTCATATTAACACTATATCATGGTGTTTTACCCTCTTTAGTCAGCATTTAAACATTTAATTTAACCTTTTGGCAAAACGTACATTAGATTTCATGAGTTTTCCTACAGAAAATAATTACAAAAACACTAAATGAATTTGCCGTATGTGGACGTAAACTTAATTAAAATCAATTATGACAGAAAATTTAAATTATTAGTTTAGATCGTTCTTACAATATATCCACATATGAGTAAAGGCCGTGGAAATGTACTTATTTTGAAGCTTTAAAGTACAATCCTTTAAAAAAATTAATGTTTTTTTGCGAAATAAATTAGTGGTCTATTCTTAAACACTACTTTTAATCCCCTTGTTCCGGTACACTTTTGAAGAGGCAATTGTCAGCTAAACTCGCATTAATGAGAGTGTGTGTAGTATGTGCTTTAACAGTTTTCTAATTACTATCCTTACCCTGTAGTTGCAAACCGGGCAAAGGCCTGCATGATTTTCAAGCTAAGCTCTCGCTCCCTCGAGTTGAACTGCAATGACATGTTCAAGGGGTGACCGAACACGTACTCTATCTCATCCCCATGCATCACCCCCATCCACTCGCCCCACAATGAAGTGCTCGTCCTCTGGAAATAACGAAAATGTACATGGTTAATTTTCATCGAAAGTATTAGAAAAAGTTTGATATCATGTGTGTGTGTTGTGTAATTTTCTCAAGTTTGATTGAAGAGATTATTTCTGGTGGACATATTACAAAACAAATCAAAAAGTAATAAAAGTAATCACCAAAAGTAGCAAAACGTTAATGACTATTCGTTTATGGTGGCTTTTATTTGAAGAAATGAAGTAATCAAAAACTATCGATTTTGAAATTAATATAGAAATGTCCGAGTAGGGCCACATGATGGTTAAATATAAATAATATGGATATAAGTTCATTGTAACCAAATGCTTTTCGATGTAAAATAAGCTATTGTGTAGGATATTGATCTGAATAATAGATTGCTACTACAATAGAATTTATATACCAAAAAGGAGTTCAACCATTTTTGCTGTCAACTTACAGTGCTCTTACCATGAAATATATTGATGAAGTTTAAAGGAATCGCTCTAGGTTGCTTTTCAATTTATTCCCCTCTTTCAGGAACCTACTTTATTTTGGGTGTCATATTTATATTTATTATGGCCTTACACCACCCATTGAGAATGTATTTCAAAGCATTAAAGCAAAACTTTTGATAAACATCAATCTATTAAACTAAGGTTTGGTAAAAAATACCCCACAATGAAAACTCAATGTATTTGCGTTGTAAATTAAACTAAAAGTGTACTCAACAAAATTCCACTTGACTATAGATGGATTTATGGAAAATAAGATGTCGAAAAAATCAAAGCAGGTGATGAAGAAATATTTATATAATTTTTTATACTGCTGTAGATATCGGATGATTGAATGATGGACAAACATTTCAGTTCAAGATATTTATAGGATTTACTTTTTCTTACAAATCGTTTCCAATAATCAACTTGTTGTTGTTGACATTGGAAACTCGCTTTAAAGATTAGGGAGGCAAAATTTTACTTATTTTTTACTTTAAAGTGTAATAATTCTATTTAAGTTTAGTAAATACTTAGATAATATTATATCAAATTTTAACTATACTACAGCAGGATAATGTATGATAAATAATGAAGTTTCATATGAAGAGAAATTTCATATATCAAAAAACGAATCATGACGTGTTCTCGTTCCTATCTTTATACAAGCTTTTTTAACAAACCTAAGAACATTTTTGAGTTACTGTTACTCCTACTTTATTCCTTGTACCTAAGACTAACTAGGTTCTTATGTCAGTTGAATCCTTTGGATGTCAAATTTCATATCATGAAGATTATTTAGCAAATCTAAAAGCACTTTTGAGCTACAGCTAGTAGTTTACATTCTCAAAGACAAGAAGCCCTCCTTCAATTTTTCAACTCTAATTTTGAAGCTTTTTTAATTTTGGGGAGAAACCATTCTTAAAATGTTGTAAGACAGACCGAAGAATACATCTGAGCTACAACTTCTCATACTCCTCGTTAGTCATGTACTTCTTTATCCTTAAGCTTTAAAGCACTACAACAGAGACAGGAACTCGTTATTCAATTTTGTCTTAAGGTACCACGTCTGGACCTCCAGCTAATTATTCTTTGTCTATCTGTTTAAGTTATTATAGCCACGAAATTGCATTCTATCTTCTAGTGATTATGCTCTTCATAATTTATTTACTTTGAAACTTTTATCGCTTCTTTTATCATTTCGTCAAGGACATCAGTATCTAGGTACTGTCAGTATCATTTCAACTAACACGTTTCTCCAATGAAGAAAATCCTCAAACAAAAAAGTCTTGACGTGTAATTAGTACCCAAAAACGTAACTAATTGTTATATAAATTTTCAGCGAATGACTCAATTAAGGGTAATTTATAAATCTAGATAAACCATTAATCCGTTACTGAAAACCAATATCACCTCAAAATAGATAATCGTGCTCAAGCATCTTCTATACTTTTCCAAAACCCTTACAATTTAACCAGTTAAATTGACTTTGATAAATGTATTGTCAAAAACCGAGTATTTTTGCTCATATAGGGATACATTATATGAGGTTACAGTGCCACAGAATAAGGTCAGCTCGCATCATTTTTTAAGAAGTCAATTAGATTAGAATCGATTCAGTGGCTCCCCGATATTTCAGCTGATTTATACGTTCATTGTGTGCCAGGCAGGTGAACTCGTTATCACAGTGGCATGCGTGCCAACCTAAAGGTGTTAGAATAGCTCCCCATTTTGTTCCGGCTGCCTCAGGCAGGCAACAGGAGAGAAAACACAATCGATGACCCAGTCGTTTAGGGCAGACCGGATGTCCGGCAGACGCACTGCTCTTTAGGGACTTCCTGTCTGAAGTCTGGTTAATAGATAGACATATTAACCTGGCCCGGATAATCGTGACAATTTACCTTTACTGTGACAGCAATGTAGTGTTTTGTAAGCCGACCAACAATAATTTTACATTGACATTGACATAGTCGCTTTTTTATTTTGGCGTAAGCTTTGTATTGTAAAGTGGCACGATTAATGATGTTGGTGCGTGTCCGTGTTTATACAAATGTACTTTGTTAATGAAAGTCGACAGACCTATCACAATATGTGTGATTACCATAGGCTGATTATCAAGAAAATGCAATTTATTTCAAAGTATCCCATAGAGAAAAGCCACTTTATTTTTTGTATTGATTATTTTACATGCATTGGTTCTATTTTAATAAAAACATGATTAAGTAAATGTTATCTGTTGTATAACAGAAAAAAATTGATTGTTTTGATATATTTTATTCTCCAGAAAAAATACCAAAACATAATATCATAATTAGGAGTTGTAATGTAGTATAATGTTACGAGACATTCTCTTAATTAGATGATTTATGTCTGAAATAATTTTAATAAAAGCTTGTACGAATCTCGATCTCAATTAAAATCAGACTTTGTTTACTCGTGAACGTTAAATTTTGACAATTTTGTATCAATTAGTCAGTTGACTACGAGTTCAATGAAGAAATTTAGAAAGAGGGATTTGAAGATAAATTATTTATCATTGTACTCTACTTGTTACATTATAAAACATAAGCAAGTTTTTAAAAAAGTAATACTTGTAAAATTTAATTTGTAAATGTAGTAGATATTCAACTAAAAGATACAAGAAGTATACCAACATGCCCGATGTAAAATGACAGTACCCATCACTTTTAAAAAGAGTCGAAATGCCGATTTATGGACCACCGCTTCTGCAGCAACCTTCTGTTTTATTTACAAATGGCTATGGATAATAGTATAAAGATTTTATATAAATATACAATACTTATTTTGAATTATTTACCAAGCAAATAGATTGGCTATGGCTATTGAGAGAGTACAAATCATGTTTTTCAACTCAGGTTCATCAGTTTTCTTACATTTGTTAAGTTATAGATTTTCTAAACTTGAAATACTTGTGAAAATAGAACAAAATTTTGTAGATTTTGCAATTTTTTATATTATCGACAATCTGTGCTCATCAAAAGCAGCCACATTTACCATGGAAATTGAATAAAAAGCTCCTTGTTCACATGTTATCTTCTCTTTCCTGCAAAATTAGGTGTAATCCTGTAGTTACGACATTTTGTCAAACTGCAATTTTCTACTCTAGTGGTTTGCTGTCTACTGTAGCTACCTTTTCTTTGCCCATCATTCTAAGCATTTCTTTATTAAGGACTTTATCCACTCAAGAAAATGTCAAGATTCTTTAAATACAACTCCTCGGTGTAATCAATTAAAATCACAGTAAGAAATGTCTCTTAAAATTTCCTGCTAAAATTATTACATCACTTTCTTCATATAGGTACTTTATTTTCCTTGCATCTTTCCTGGATATGTATTCTTCAGTTTAGGTTTTGTCAAAAAGTTTTTAAAATTCTGTTGACCAACCTTTCAAACACCTTTTTGTCTCGCGCGCTCTCTTATAGTCCTTCTTGAGACGCCACGCTTTTAGATTAGGAAATTAGAGAAAATATAACACCTAACCAAGCGAATCTTCAGTTTCAGACTCACATTTCGATTGCAAAGCATCCTCTTCATATTCAGGAAGGCCTTTCGCCATTTTATAAGAACACTTTTTTGAGTTGTCACATCCTCGAGCGATTTTCGTTCCTAGCTCTTTGTATTCTGTCAGCTTTTCTACTTGTTGAATATAAATTTTATTTTATTTTCTTTTATTGATATTCCGTGATATTGCCACATTTAGGGCCAATGTTAAAACGATAGTTAACCTTAACCAATAGTTGGAATCCTTGGTTATCTTTGTTAGAAAATTATTTTATAGTTAAGGTTCAGTGGCTTAGATAGGGGGACGGATCAAGGGGATCAATCCCCCATGAGTCTTCCACGAGGCTAATTTTAGTACAAAATTTAATACTAATTATGCGCGCGCAGATTTGGTTGAAAAATTAATAATAAACAATAGGTCTAAATTAAATCCCTTCTGTACTGCACTGTACACTACTACACCAAATTTACGTACTTTTAGTCAGATTGTATAAAAGAAAATAGAACATGCTCTAATTTATTGTAACAAATTTACTAAATTTGCGCGCGCATAAATAGTACTAAATTTTGTACTAAAATTAGCCTCGTGGTAAACGGCTCTAAGTGCAAAATACAACCAATTTTTCTAAATACTAAATCGAATCGTCCCCCCAACGCAAAAAGCTATCTACGCCACTGTTAATGGAAAAACTGGGCCTTAATATCTTAAAAATGTAATTATAATTCAATCCAAAAAGACTAGAAACAGGAGAGCGCACTTCCAATGTTGCCATGTACACAGCGATGGGACGCTATGTGGCGAAAGCTCCCCTCTCAATCGCCACTCGCCATGTGCGCCCTACCCGTAAATTGCTCTACTGCGCATCTGTCATGTGAGGGGAACTGTCCCTTTCCAAGTGAGTTCGCTCTCATGTTTCTAGTCTTCTTGGTTCAATCAACAAAGCGAAACAAAAAAGAATTTGCTTACGAAAAATATAGCAAGCAATTTTTTTCTCGTCATAAAGACCATAATTTTTGAGAATTAATTATCACATCGAAAAGTTTAAAAAACTTTTTTGGTAATTTTTCGAAAAATCCCCTAGTGCTAAATTATATTATAGAATATAAAATGTCCTAATTTGAATTTTTCTGTGGAGATAATACTGTAGGCGGGATATTCTTACTTTAGAATAATGTGTAGGTATAGTTACCTAAGCAAAATAACCAATTCTTTAATTAAAAAAAAAGATTCATTTAATAGTAAATGTTATAAGAAAACTACCTTTAGTAGTTCCTATATAGTTAAATTATTTAGTAATAAATGTCCGGAATGAATTATTTGCCCTTCCCACAAACATTTCATTTCCATTATTATCCGAACTCAATCTTCGATAATGAATTTATTTTCGGTTTTTATTCGAAACACCCCCCTAGTATTTTTGACTTAATTATACTGATTTATCTGCCATTTAATAAATCTTGTTAAAAGCATAAAAACGACATTTATGGGGTAGACAATTCGATTAAAGGATTAGCAATCATAAATAATCCTTTTTGAAGTTCATGCTTTTATTGGTTAAACAGTTTACAAACATGCAAAGTTCTTGTTAAGGAAAAAGACCATTAGGTAAGTTTATTTTTTTGTTTAATTGAAATCATAAATAACTCATTTAAAACAAATTTAATTACACCTTTCATCACTACTGCTTGTACTGCCTTTTGTGTAAATCGTTTGCATAGATTATGGAATATACACGCAATGTCTGACTTATTACTTAATTTTGTAAAATAATAAAGTGAAAACAACCGTGTTAAGTAATTATTTTAATGGTAATACATACGTTTTAATACGAGGTATTTACGAGATGAAAGTTTAGTGTAAACATAAATTAACACTAACATATAATATCTATTCCCGGCGCATTCGCCATTATTGAAAAATTTAGGGATTCATGTTAATTATTTGTTATAGTATTTTACAATAATTTGATGTATATATATATATATATTTTACAGACAATAAAAAATTTCGTAGAAATTAGAAAAGTTTTATGTTTTCTAACTAAAACTGTTGCGTACAAGTTGATATTCTTTGACTATCTTTTCCATCTAAAATGTGATTTCAGTTGACAAACAAAAGTAATTTCCTCAGAAATCTATTAGAAAAATTAGTTACTAACTTAAAGCTACGAAATCAATTTTAATTACGAGAAAAGCGCTTGCTGCAGTTTGAATCATCTGCGCAAACTTTGGAAGTGTTTAGAATGTTTCACACGAGAATATAGCTTGGGTGTTATTTGTATAGTACCTACATTTCGAGTAAAACTAAGCATTACTATAACTACCAGCAAGTAGGTACTTTTATACAATAAAGATAACAACGTTCATGGTTTCGTTGGGAGAATAATTTTAGCATTTTGACTACAAGTGGATTCATGAGCTGTAAAAACGAGTTGGAAGCACTCGCTAAACGTCATAATGATAAAATATAAGCTTAGCAGGGCTCGTGGGCCCGCTTCACAGCCTACTGAATAGACATGGTTATCATCTTAACCGTTACGTGTTTTCTTTTCTCCGGACTTTTTCATACTTTTACCTTGCTTTCGAGGAAATTTCTCTTCCTTGTAATACTCCAGTGTGGGGTAGTTTATAAAAAAGCTTATATGAAGTAAAAAGGATCATATTCTTGATATATTGTTACCTACGTATGGCCTAAAAATATTTCTGGGTAATAAAGTTATATGGACCGGATGGTTTAGATTTCTTGAATGTATAAAATTTTATTATATTGAGGGGGCAGATATGTGAAGCTATATTTTACTTTAGTGAAATTTACAGCAGTTAAAGTAGAGCTACTTAGGCACGGGAAAAGGTAAAGTACTAGTCTTTATCTAAAGTGTTTCTACCGGAACATTTGCTCAAGTATTATAATGAATCATTTATTCATTTTGCACAATTTTAAAAGTCAACTTTCTGACTCCATTACTATTTTATAAAGTTAAAGTATGTACAATCTTCACTCTTTTATTAAATGGTAAAAACGAAACTCCATCGAAACACTTTTTTCGAGTAGTTTTGGATCCTCGGTTTGAATTTGACTTTATACAAAAGTTAATGTTGTTTTACCACAACAAATTGAACTTATTAGTTAAAGTTCTATTAATTTTTCAAATTACCACGTTTAAAGTATGGTTATTATTTTCGAAGAAATGCACAACTTTTGTTTTTTCCCAAAAAAATACCTATAGCAAATTTTTACCGCCATTTTTAAACATTTTTCAGCCCAATAAAGCGCGACTGTATAATTTTGAAATCACTTTTTATGTCACAATTCGTTTGGAACCTTAGATTTTTTCAAATTTAGTTACTTTTCAGTCGAAAACTTGAAAAAAAAAACATTTCTAAGATGTAACCTCAATTTTTCTATATTCTAGGATACGAAGCTGAAAAAACGGATATATTTTCGAAAATCCATCAGTTTTATAATAAAACTATTAAGACACAGATACTGAAAATATTTTGATGTGGTCAGCACATGACTCATTTTTTGGCCAAATTATTTGCTTAAAAAAATTAAACTTAAAGTCGATTCATATTAGAATTCCCATTTCTTCGAGATTTCTCAAAATCCTCTGGAATTTGGGAAACAGGAATGCCCGCTTATAAGAACAAAATGGATTACTGAACTGATATATCTAAGTTTCTTCTTCTTCTTCTAAGGCATCAACGTTAGTAAAAAATTGGACAGTTTTCCAATCGCGAATTTCGGGCCACAATTCATGAAATAAGGACGAATCTTCAAATACATAAAGGCACAAAAGTACAAAATCATTTGGATATATTTTATATTATTAGCTTTTTGTCCTTGGAAAAAATCAGTTCTAAGGATTATTTCTATTGTAGGTATATTGTGCTTTCTTGTGAGAAGTTTCCGATTTTATTTCCCCTGATTTAAAGCAGAAATTTGTAATCTAAATGAAAGCGTTACACTCTGCTGCGTTACTCCGCAATAAGTGATGAGCCTTTTTTGCTTTTTCTTAATTAAACTGTTTCGCTCCTCCTAAGTCAATCTTGTATTTTGAATAAAATCCAATCTGGTAATCAATTTGCAAATTGCATAATTGTGGCAGTCCATTGGGGATGGATAAACATATTTTTTATTCGAGTGGAGTAGATTTTAAAGATTTAGCAATAGGTGGATGTTGATCTGTGTGTAAGTGATTTAAAGTGATGCTGCATTGAGTTAGCTATGGCCTGATTCCGGACGAACGAGTCAGACGGCTGCTCCCGTAATTCCATCATTTCAAGTACACGCTACGACGAGTTTCCTTCAGCTAAACTCGAATGGGAATTCCCTATTATTCCTGGATTTCACAACCACTTATGTTCTACTTAAAACTAGTTTATTTTGTACTAGACAACATCCTTTACTATATTTACTACGTGACTCTAACTTCTCTAATGCAAACTCCATTAGCTATTTTATTCAGTATATTCAGAACTTAAATAATAGGAGAATAATGACGTTTTTAGCTTTGTTGTGTTTCCGTTTCTATCACTAGGGTCTAACTGCATTAAGACTGAATAAATAATCGGCTCTTAAGGCGAATTTCAACTTTGTATTCACTTTATGTTTGGGTACTTATGTTCGAGTATAATTTGAAAGATATTGGATATTAGTCGTAAAAGCGACGAACTTAGGTACAGAATACATATAGATTATTATTTGAAAGAGATATTGATAAAATGTCAAGATATCATAAAATGAACGAACGTATTAGTTACTAAGGTATTACCCCTGAAGGCAGATATGTTTAGACGTTTGCTTTGACTGAACCTGTTGTTTACATTATATGCAGAAGCAGCTTTTAGCGGAATGGATTTGGAAGTTTCATGTTTCGATTTGTAGTTATTTTTAACTTAATGTAATATGGGTACGCAGGTACAGGTAAACATAATTTCGGCATTGCCACAAGCAACAGTCTTATCCAATGTATTTGAAATTATATTAATTTAATGTATCAACTTGAAGCTTCAAGTTAAGTTTATAATCAGTTAATAAAAAGTGTTCTTTCCATTTTCGGTGAAAACCTCGATTTTTTTTCCTAAACAATAATTTTTCAGCAGGCATAAGCGTCAATCTTGTGGAATTAAAGTGAAAAGTTATAAATTTTTTAAGTGGTATTCCTGATTTTTTTCTAAACGGTCCGCCTGAAAAATCCACTCGAATTGGTACATTTTCTAGAATTTATTCCAAACAAATTTCTTACTTTTCTAATCAGCTTTCGATATCTCGTCACATTTTCAAATTATATTAATTATTTTTAAATAAGTGGAAAAGTTTTGCCTAGAAAATTCTTCAGTATTCTTGGCGTCTAATTACTATGAATTTGTTATAGTTTTTAAGTGTTGGTCACGTTTCAAAACAATTTTAATGGATTTTGTTTGGTTACTTCTTTAATGATTGAATGTTTTTCACTGTTGAAGTGTTTGTGTTGTGTATTTCATTAGTGGTAGCCCAACAGATGAGTTGTTAACTTTAAGAAAAATTCTCCATTTTTTTCTGCTGTAGCGTTATTACACAAATTTTCATAATTTTTTGTAATTTAGCGTCAGATTATCCTTTTTTTGTTGCAGGTCGGTCTCCTGATGCTTAAATGACGTCTACATTGTAGAAAAGATGGTGTCAAGGCAAGAATTTTTTTTTTCTTAAAATGTTTTAATTTATTTCGCTATAATTTGAGAAACTTTTTATATCATCAGCGGAATTTTCGTATGTAATATTGTTAATTATTTTAAATAAATCAAATCGGGATAATTTTTCTGTGACTTTTTAGTATTTAAACCTTAAGTACCATCAAACTCAAAAACTTTTGGAAAATTTCCATTAATTTTACAATTTTTCTGTATGAATTCAAAATTCGCTAAAATTTTGTTGATTTTAGTGATTTTCAGAGTGGTTCTCTAAGGTCAAAGTTTAAAACAAAAAAAAAATCCACGCGTGATGAATTTGAAACACTGTAGGTTAACCGTGATAAAATGGAACTATTTTAAAAAAATAAGAAAAAAAACTAGATGAAACATTAAAATGGCTATAAATCCGAAAATTTGAGCACAGCAATTGAACTTGACTAGACGAATTTTTACGAAAAATCTTGTAAATATGTAGAATTGATTAAGGATCATTATAAAAATATTACGCTTAAACCGATTTTGAAAAATGATTACAACGGAATAAAAAATACGTACCCACAAAATAATATTCATACTCAGACACAAAACTTACGTGAGTGAAAAAATAATAGTAGACCTTCATTCCCCTTTCAGCTGCAACTTCAGCAAAATCATTAGTCGGGCAGATAAAGAAATAATCACCAACCACATTTCCGACCATTTTCTGATTAAGATAACCATCATTGACGTGCTCCCAATCAGTATACTGAAAATGAAAGAAAAAATAAATTACTACGTTTTCTTTTTATTTATATTTATGTAGTGATATAAAATTTATTCAACTTATGTCTGAAATTTGTAGTAATTCTATAAAATAAACGTAAAAGCAGGCGAATACAGATATTTACCTGAAATACGATAGCATCACGTTCAAGTCGGCTCATATTCTTAAAAATCGTATCGATAATATCGTGATATTTATCTCGCTGCAGGAAACTGGGGCCGTCTTTTTCAAAGAAATCGATGAAATCATACAGAAGAAAATAAGTTCCTGTAAAAAAATAACCAAGTTAGAACTCAATTATAGCTAAACATCTTACATATGTACAAGAATAAATATTCTATTTTAAGATTATAATTTCAAAATGAAAACAATTTTTTGTCTTAAATCAATAATATTGTGATGACACAATCTTGTGGTAATAATGTGTATAAACCACTTTAATGGAATGGCCATTGTATAGTATTTGAATTGTGTATTCTCCGGTAATAACCAACCACTTACATTCCACCTTGAGTCCGTCCTACCCTGATATTATCGTAAAGGACAATGTCTTTGTTTTATCATTATGTCGTCCCTCAAGTTCGACCGAGGCGCGTTTATTTGCTTTTAATCTCCGTGGGGAGTATTCTCGGACAGCCTCGTATTTCGATTAAGGTGCACTCCTTTCTACCGCAGTTTCTTTTAAAACTTGAGAGGGAACCCAATTACTCTACTTGATTTAATTTCATATGTAGTGGTAATCTTGTTTTCAGGAAAAGTACAAGTGAAATTACACCAGCAATTGTAATTACTCTTTCTGTTCTCTATTCAATTTGCGTGATTGCTGGAGTGAAAAAAAGATATTTTTTAGGTGTTTACAAAAGGTAAGCTGTTTAAAATATTAAAACTTTCGCCTCTACCTCCATTTATTTTATTAAAAAACTTTGCGTTTGCTTTGGGAGTTCCACTTAGCGACTACTTTCTTAAATTGTCATGCTTTATTGAACTCTTTAATTGATTGATATTAAATTTGAACCGGAAGGAAATGACTACTGCTAAGGTTGGTTTACTCAATAATTACATCAGTTAATTTGATAAACCACTGAGATTTCTGAAACTTATTTTTTATTACTTAACATAAATTTACGACATATAAAATGGAATGAAATGAAAGGGTCGTAGATTTAGCTTTCATGTAAACTGATAAATTTACTGACACACTACCACAGTAATTTTATCTTAGTGCATCCTTTCCCGAGAAGAAAACATGTCATAAATTCTAGTTGTGTAAACTCATTCGTCAAAATTTCATAGGTTTTGTATCCTTCAACACAATGTAGTTATCTTGTTTGAAGTTAACAGGCTGTAGAGAACTGGTCACGTCTGTTGGTATAGGGTGACTGCACACTTTGTCTACGTCCTCTCGTACTCTCCACTCTCCTTTGTTTTCTTCTCACGTTCCTGTCCACCACATAAAACCTAATTGAACTAATGCGCAAGGAGACAAGCAATCAGAGGCGAGCTCCGCAATTGCTATATCACATATCTTTATTCGTGCATACATATTAATGTATGAAATTTTACGGTGGACTGATTAAATGTAGCTGGAGTTAATAACAATATTTTTTCTTTGAGCTTTGAAAAAGAGGGGATAGAATAATTTTGGAATCAAATACCTACTACATGTAAAAAAAATTTCTGAGAGGTCTAAAATAAGAAATCATACCAAATGCTATTTTTCTACAACCAAATCAGTCACTTGTTAAAAAATTTTAATACTTAAAAAAGCTGATATTATTTTCTCCTACTACGTAGTAAAAACTTTCTATAAGTTAATACTAAAATGCATTCAACTCGTAACACACACACAATAATAAGAAAACCCCTGCTAACCATGTTTCCTATCTAAATTACTAGTTAAAGAATTTTGTACGGTAAACTTTTGCGTTAATATCTGAAACACAATTATTTACTGAATAGCGTGCTTCCAAAATAGCTTATAATTATTCCGAACCTATCATTTCAAATTAAAATCCAAACTTGGAACTAACCAAGTTGACAGTTGCATGTCTAAATTCTTTTTGGCGTGTGGTTGTATACTTTTACACTTAAAATTTGTACCACAAACAAGTTTTGGCATGTACAAAACGGAACAACATTAATTGGCACACTAACATTTTATTTTATCAATTATTGTTTAGTTTAAGTACAAGGACATAAATTGTATAATACGAGCCCTAACAACTATATGTTCGGACAAAAGTAAATTTTTGAAGTATGAAAGGAGAACTGGAAATTTAACGCAAATAATTAGTAAACACCTAACAATACAATAAGATAAAGCCTTAACAACAATATTATGCATGGAAGAAAATCATTTATTTGATTTAACAATATTTTAACCTTAAGAATTAGCAAATTTTACAAAATGAATTTCCAACTAAATGTTGGGATAATTTTTAATTTAGGACCATTAATAACAGGTTACGTTTTCTTTTGCTTTAATAGCTGCCTGTATTCTAGCAGGCATTGTATTTATCAAATTTTGGTACAATTCTGGCGTAAAACTCCCAAATTTCTTGTATTTTGGTCTTTAAGTCCCCAATGGTTCTTGGTAGATTAGTGCGTAGAATACGTTTAATTTTATGCCAAAGAGTTTCAATGACATTTAAGTCCGGACTGGATAAGGGCCATGAAAGCCCCTTTATGTCGTTTTCACCGGTTCCAAAACTGTGATTTTTTAAAAACAGTCGTTAGAAAATTATGTCACATTTTTCAAGTGCAATTTTAAAGTTCCGAAATATGCCTAAAATCACCAAATAAAGACTTGAGGATTTTTTTGTACATAAAACCAACATCCAGCTTTGCAATAAAGTAAATTTTACCAAAATCCAACCAGCGGTTCTAAAACTGTGATTATTTAAGTGTGGGTAGCACCCTCAGAAAACACGTTTTTTTAAAAGTGAACTGTGGAACTCGAAAAAAATGCAAAAAAAAAATATTAACATTGCAGGATTTTTTCAATATAGTACGATTATTGAGCATTGATTTAAAGGTGTTTTGACACAATTCCAACCAGCGGTTTCAAAACTGTGATATTTTAAAACAGTTACTAGAAAATTCTATCATTTTTAAAGGTGCAATTTTGAAGCTCTGATAAATGCCTAAAATCACCAAATAAAAACCTGTATAACTTTTTTGTAAAGAAAACCAACATTCAGCTTTGCAATAAAGTAAATTTCATCAAAATACGACTACTAGATCCAACGTTTTGAAAATAATAATTCTTTGTTTCTACAATTTTCCCATCCTGCTGGGTTAAAGTGCCCACAGTTTTGGAACCACCGAGCGGATTTTTACGAAATTTACGTTTTTATATAACCAAATGTTGGCATTATAACAGAAAAACCATCAATGTTATGGAAGTTAATTTAGATAACTTTTGCGCGTATGGAAAAAAGACAATCAAATTTACTTTTGTCCGAACATTTAGTTGTTAGGGCTCGTACTAGGAGTGAGAGGTTCATTTAGGAAAACTGGGCAATTCAATATTTTCCGGTACAATAAAATGTAATTACTTATAATAAGTTTGGGGAATTAATAGCAGTATTTTTTTTCGTAACAGCCGTTGTAGGACTGGTTATTAAGACGGACAACCTACCTAAGTAAAAATACAGGAATCAGAGAATTTAATTTTAAAGAAGTTTCACTTTTTTATCATTTCTGTCTCTCCGTGAACTTTAATTATCTGTATAAATATTAAGGATCCTTTTCCTTGATTACTTTTGTTCTTTCGTTTTAAATGGATTTAAAAAATGTAGGTTTCCATATTTATTATACTGTACTAAGTCTAAGTCCTTCAGTTAAGATATACTCTTTTTTTAAATAATTTTTAGTAATATAATAAATTCTATAAGTACGTTTCATATCAGAAATAGGAATTTTTTTATATATCCTACTATCTACTAATAAGTAATTAATGAGTAAATAATAAAAAAACAATAACGAGTGGATATGTATATAAACCAAATTATAAATGCAACTGAACTCAAAGTTTACCAGTTTTGCATAAAGTATAATTCCAAAATTGTGACAGTTTCAATTTATCATGTGCATATGAGATCATAAAGGCAAAACCACATTTCAATTAAGTAGTTTTATGTACAGAAGTTGTAATTTGGTTAAAGTTGAATAACAGTTTTATACTATGCAAGTCAGAATTTCCGTTTAAAAACGTGGAGAATAATTTTGTACTTCAGTCGATAAAACTCTAAGGCGTAAACCACAAAAACCGAATCGTAATTTTCAATAAGATTAAATCATTTGTAAGATAAAGTAAAATGCAGTTCATATCACTAGTCAAAGCAGATACGTCATCAATCAGTGTTTCCAAAAGCATAACGTTTAAAAAACAGTATGACCATAAAATTTTGGTTTGTATTATTTTTCACAATTTTTATGGTTTAAAGAGCCACAGTTTTAGAAGCGCTGACCGGCTTTTTACGAAGTATGCATTTTTATATAGTCAAAACTGTGGGCATTATTATAAAAAATTACAATCTCAATAACCTAACTTTTGTAAAGTTTTTCAGGCAACCATAACCTCATTTTTAGGTTAGATTAAATAGTCAATAATTTTCAAGCGAAATTGCTGCAAAAATCGTGAAGGGACTTTTAAAACCTTGTAAATTTGGATGCTCTTATATGTAAATTTGAAAAGTTTATATACCGGCTTTCCAAATTTGGATTTTTTAAAAATATTTCATTTACCAATGCATAAGTATGCAATAATTAAAAGTTAGGTTACGTTCACTTATTTATAATTATTCATGATAAAGATATCGGCAGCAACCCATTAAATGTTTAACTCCATGAATATTGGATGCCAAAAGGACACTTGTAGTTAAGTTATAAACTTATGCAACAGCATATTAAATAATTATAACGGTACTTGAAATTTACATAATACAGAAACAAGTTGGTGTAAAATCCTGGTTTGAATTTAAAATTAGAGGTGATATTAAAATTAAGGACGATGATTGTTTGATTAATTATTTCCTGAATTTGAAGTTGAAGGAATGCGTACTTATATTTTCTTTCTTTTTGAACGAATTTCATTAAATATATTTACATCCTTGATTAACCATCAATAATTCTGGTGCAATGGTGTTAAAATCGACCCCTCCATAAAAATTTAATGTTCTTAAGGTTTGTATGTATTTGAGTCCGTGAGTTAATAAAATTGTAACCATTCTAGCAGTAAGAATGTTGAAGTGATAACATGAGGATTGAACTGTCGAAATACTATCCAAAGTGCCAATATCACCTAACCAACGTGATAGTTTTCTATTTATTACATTTTTCTTCTATCCAATGTTATAGGTGTACCGTATTGTTTACGTACAAGTCCTCCCCAATCCCTTTTAAAGGGATCAGTTATCAAATCCCGAGTTGATCGTAGTATAAAGTGGAAGTTAGAAGTAAGTTACCGGTTTGGAATCAATAGCGCGGTGCTATAGCTGGCGATGTTATATCTTTAGATGGTCGGAAAGTACAAATCTGGAAAGAAGGGTGAGATGAAGTCACCTGCGTGTCCTTGGAGGCCCCTGGACACGACTGGCCTTGGCCTGGCATCCATCCCTTCCTTACAAACTCACCGGCGTCTGTACGGCTAAGACGGCCACACGCTTTCCTACTACGCCGCCGCCAAGCGTATAAAGTTTACGTGCTACGATGTGCTGTAGATCAGGTATCACCCCAGCCAATGAAAGTTTGCATTTGGCACACTGGCCTACCTTGTATTTCCGGGATACAATGTTACCGGTATATTTCGCTAAACGACGTTGTAGTTTTTCTGTCACGCTAGTTATTTACCGTGACAAGCTAAATGTTCAACTTCAAAGCACTATTGAGAGCAATAATATTGCTAATAAAATAAGTCAGGTCACATTATAAGAGGTGAGATTCGTAATTTCAGATTTAAGGATATAATTTCATGGCTGAATGGGGAAAAAGCTTTATATTTCAATTAGGAATGTGTAAACTTATTGATAACACCCTCAATACATCACAAAATTATTAAGATACGAGTATTCAACAACATTAAAAGTTTTAATTTATATTTCTAGAATTCTTCCCCAATAATTCTTATTACTATATCAATTATTTACAAAATAACCATTATTTTAAATCAACTTTAATACTACAAATTGCCCTCGATTGGAACCAAGAGATCTTCTTCGTGGGTGTGTTGTTAATCGACCAACATACATATCTTTAAGACGCTATGACGCAGCTTTATAAAAATAAAATCGTCCCCTTTTATGAAACGGAAAAGCCTCAATTAATTTAGATTAAATTTGATTTGTGAACATTGAGAGGATAAAAGAGGACAATTTTTCTTGTGAAAGCATTTTTCTTAACTGCTCGCTCTTCCTCTTTGGTGAAACCCTGTAGGTAAAAATTTCGATTTTATTTCAGTTAATAAAAGTATAATTAAAATTTCTTTTTAATACAAACCTCAATATATTTTTTGTTTCATAAATTGTAGGTGGTACTTTATTAATTACAATGTAAGTAAGTTTTTTTTATGTAGTCCTGAACTAAAGAAACTGCTGAAACCGTCGCTACTAAAAATTATTTAAACTCTAAATTTAGAATCGTTTCTTCTAGTTTATTTTGGAACAACCTTTGAAATTTAGTCCAGTGCTTGCTATCTCCGATTAGAGAGAAGTATTGATTTGCATTGGGTTTTAAAAATTAATTGTTTAAAGTACGAGATTGATTAATTAACCTCTGAATTAAAATTTAAAATATTCGACTGGGACCCTAAAATCCGTATACATATTTTGGCGCCAAGTTTCTTAGAATTTTTTGTTATAATTACCTATCAGGAAAAATTATTATTTCTACTTACATTACTATTTGAAATAATCTGCAATTAACATAAACATAGTCCTCAGTGGATAATTACTAAGATGTATAATTTGGCATTCTAAAATTTTCAGTTTTTTTAGGGTGATATTTACGAATATTTCCATGTACCCTGCATTTTCATCATCCTGAACAATGCATGAAAAATTACCACAAAATTGTTTTAGTATAATTCAAAAGACGTCTACATTGTTAGACAGAAGTCACTTTAAGTAATAATTAATCTCCAGCAGACAGAAATGAAGAAAATGTACACTTAGAATTGCGACGTCATTTATTTTGTATATTCATGAAAACTAAAGTTGCTTTACAGGACAAGACGGCACTCAAATACCGCCCGTTATTGTGAATAAAACAAACTGAAAATAAAATTCCCGAGAGGTAAATTTCTTTATATTATATTTTGTTATAATTAGTTTGATTTGTTTTCATATTATAATACAGTCTTAATTGAAGTCTGTTTTTTGTTGTTTTCCCATGGAAAGTATACACAATTTTATCAAAGAAGAAACTTTTTAAATTTATTCTCTTACGGCAATTGATCAAAGGCACATCATTTCATGCTTGATGCTTGCTTCCCAACAATATAATAATGTTAATGTTGTGATTAATAAAAGGAAATTACATTCTAGTGATTTTAAACTCAAAGAATCATCAGCGATGTGAGTTTTACCAGGTGAAGGATAATCGATACAAAATATTGATTCAGATGGTTTAACGACGTTATTTTTTGTAATATGAAGTGGAAGTAAATTTATAATGAGCTTCACCAATATAAATGCAATGAAATATATTCGTATAGCGAACGAATGAAATATAAAGTTCGCATTGAATGATTACCTATAAATTTAGTAACTAATTTAATGTAAGTTAAAAAAATTAAACGATGTTTATTCTTGTTCGATTTTAGCTTGCTGTTTTATGAATTATTAAAAAGAACTTGAAACAATTTGATAGGCAGGTTAAACTGTAATAAATTATGGAATAATCGTGATTGCACTTAGTTTTCGCGCCATATTATAAGAAATACCACACATATTTAAAGTTTATTAATATTCACTGTCGTCTAAAGATAATAAATAGTTATTTAAGATACAAGTGTAAAAAGTCATTCTTTATTGCACCAACGTCGTACTGATTTAAAACACGAGCGAGGTACGAGCGAGTGATTTTAAAAGCCCGTGAGATAAAATCTTAAATAAAATCGTAGATAAAATATTTTTATTGATCCAAGTACACTATAAAGAAATTAAAAAATAGAGGTTCATTAGTAATCACCGTAGACATAAGTAGCCTAGAATATAGAACTTTGATGAACTCGAATTTTGGATTTCTTAACTACATCCTTATAATTATAATATTAAACCAAAAAAAACCTTCTAGTTTTATAAAGATTTATAGAAAAGTTTTTTGATTCCTTAACAAAAATTATTGCTATACAATTTTTATCAAATGGACAATTTTTATAAATTTAAAACATAACCTTAGATTTGCTGCACTACATATAAACTTTTAGTCTCTTTATTTCTATTAGATGGAGTATCCTTCAAGTATATGTGCATATACAGAGAGGAAAACCGATTGCAAATTTTCCTTTAAAGAAGATTGATGATAAAATGTTTACTTCGTTACGTTCCTTCTTTGCTCTCACCTGTTACATTTCACTCCACTCTGTTTACAAACGTGCAGATTCTGCAAGAAAATTTTATTTTCCTCATTGGATCTGTAAGTTGAATTTATTCTAAAGAAATGTTGTTTCTACACATAAAAAAGAACTACAGCGTAAATAAAGCGTTGGAAAAAACAATAAAAATGTTGAAGTGGACATAAATTATCCTTCAAATAAACAACTAATTCAAACATAATATTGATGTTAAATGTGGCTAAATAAAATAAATATTTTCTTTTAATTATATTGACAGTAGGGTGGTTGGATTTGTAATTTTTTTGTTAAATTTTATACCCTTGCCTTTACATCAATCTTGTTGATACATAGTGATGGTAAATAGTTTTCTTGTACCTTTTATAAAGAAAAATCGATTGATGGATTGACATTTAACTGATGCTTTTAAAAGTGCAAGAAATAAAAGGTTACATAAGAAGTGGTTGCGCCCGAAAAGGACAAAATAATTGATTTGTGGAACAGTAAGTTCAAAGACAACTTTCGTTGGAAGATGTATTAATGTCGGTGTTTATGACTAATTATCTCTGCGAGGTCATCAGTTAATTATCCCCAATTTGTTCATATATACGGTATACGGGCTGCAAACACATATGAATATAATTGTAATTAAAATGTTAAAGATAATGAACCGTATGAAATTTTTTCTTGTTTGTGTTAGTTTATATAGCGTAATTCATCTAGTAAAATAATTTAAAAATACTACTATAATAAGGAATTAATGCGCAACACTTTTTATAATGGGTTTAATTATAAAGAAAAAATTGTTTGCTTTTATGTCATCGAATTATAATTGATCATTAAAATTGAATATTATAACTCTGTATCTACATTATATTAACGCGCACTAGCGATATTGATAATCAATTAGATGTAGGTAGTTTGAAGCAGCAGTTCTAAAGAACTCAGCACATTACCTCGGGATTTGGCCTCTAATTCCATTATTACATCTAAAAAACTCTATCTAATAGTTCTGGAGTTTTGCAATTTTCTTATAACAATTCTACAAGCCAGAACGAAAATTACAATGTTTGAAAAAAAATCTGGGGTTTCATGATGCTTTTCACTTTCTATATCTGAAATTTGAAGCAATGGAGAATAAAATTTTAATTAGATAAAAATTGAACAAAAATAAATTATGACTAGATTTCTTATTATACATAGATTTTTGGGTTGCTTAAAAAAGTAGATATTACAGGAAATTAGGAGCATAAAACTCGGGGAGTGATTCTACTCGAAAAGTTAATGCGACAAGTTCCTATAACATTTTTTTCCGAAAGCTCATTAATATTGGGGTTACAAGCCCCAAAAATTTTTTTTTTATCAATTTTTTCTAATAACTTTTTTCTACATTTTGATGATGTCAGATTGAAGAACATCGAAAAATCTTCCAAAAAGATCCTCTTGTTGAATATCGAGTAGTTTTCGAGAAAAATGCCCTCCTATTTAATGCTTGCTTTGTTAATCTTGAAAATGAGCTGTAGTTAGTTGATATTCATTTAAGGCGTTTTTTTCGAAAACGACTCGTTTTATCGTGATGCAGCAAGAGTATCTTTTTGAAGATTTTTGATGCTGAATCGGGCGTCATCAAAATTTAGAAAAAGTGCCTAACAAAAAAGTTCTGGGTCTTTATCCAAAGGTCAACGTCAGTTTCGACTATTTGACACTGGGGGATTTACCTTAATTTTGGTGCAGGAATACAAATAAACATTAGTGATAATTGTGATAAAATTTGAAATGAATCGGTAAACTAGAAAAAAGTTACTGAAAAAAATTGATTTAAGAAAACCAACTTTAAGGCCCTGTAACCCCAAGATTAATGAGCTTTCGGAAAAATGTTATAACAACTTGTCACAATAATTTTTCAAGTAGAATGACCCCCCGAGATTTTTGCTCCTAATTTCCGGAAACCCTGTATAATGGACAAAGGATAGGCAAAACAACTACCATAGTTGAATTATTTTCAGTAGACAGCTGTCACACTCTTCCTCTCTCTTTCGCTCTCAAGAATGTGAAATGATGCAATGGTCTTCTGAAAATAATGCTGATTTACAAAACACCTGGTTGGTCTAATCGTTAAGGACTTTATATACCACGAAAAACCGATAACCGAATTGTTTCAGGTTTTCTTTGTGCAGCAGTATTTTTCAAGACTTGTATAGGTTTTTCTAGCAAAATTGAGGTTTAGTCATTTTTAGTTTTTAAAATTAGTAAAGTGGTTCAATAAATCGTTTAGAGAATAGCCAAATTTTAACAAGTGTTTCTATTTGCGGGGGTTGTTGAAAAAGTTAAGTACTCATAGCCAACTTCCTATAATCAATTTCTTAGAAGACTGGACTAAATCTTTAATCTTTTGGCAACATCTACAAATTCCATCACTGATTACAGCTAGAAGAACTTTAAAGAGTGTAAGGTACATGAGATTTTATTAAAAATAAATAAAACTATTGAAATTCAGACATTTTTTCGGGTACGACAAAGTAATTTAAATTTTTTAAAGTTGAATTTTACATTATAATAGTTTCTAAATTAGTGGAGATAAAAACTGAATAATGAAAAGTACAAGAATTCGAAAAATTCTATGTCAATCAGTTTTTATCACTAAAAATTTGTTCTCTTCTCCGTCCACCACCAGGCATAAGTACAAATTATTATCTATCACATAATCGACATTTGATAGCACTACATGAAAAGACAAATGAAGTACTATCGACGCCAGCCAAATTTGAACGGTTAATTTTTCTATTGTAACTTCATAGGCGTACTGTAATGTGCCAGATTTGGCACATTGCAAAAATTAATCTGTCATTAAAAAATTCCATAAATTTGCCGAAAAATATGCCACGACAATTAACAAAAGCCGAAAAAGCAAGGGCCATAGCCAAGTTAGAAGAAAACTGGACGTTATGTGAAGTGGCAGCTGATTTAAACGTGTCTAAAGGCTACATATGTTATGTTCGGAAAAGATGGCAAGAAGAACTGAGATTTCAAAGGCCAGCGAGACAGGGTCTCGGAAGGATCTCTAATTGGGTTGAAGACAATGTGTTAATTGAATATCTTAACCAGAATCCTTTTGACAGCGTTATAAGAGCTAGAGAAGAAACACACATTCCAGGATCTCCTATAGGAGAGCACAGAGACATCTCAAAGAGTCTCATTTAAAGAACGGCGTTGCCGCACGCAAAATATTCTTATCTGCTGAATACAAACAGAGAAGAGTACAATTTGTAAATCATTATTTTAACATTGATGAGGAATTTTGGAACACCGTGGTATTTTCTGATGAGAAGACTTTCCAATCCTGTAATAGTGGAAGACTACTAATTTTCCATTAATTTTTAAAGTAGTATCAAGATATAATTGAGTTTAGGTGAAGTATGTATATAAAATATGTCACAATATAATCACAATAAAAAAAATTGAAATTTGATAGTTATAGCTTTATGACCGCTTCTAAAATCGTTTCTACACATTTAAGGCACAACTATACAGGAGCAAGTCTCTAAAATGAAATATAAGTTTTTTAAACCACTCCTGGATTAACAGCATCTAAGGCCGGTCCTGGTTTTGACGTCATAACAAGATGAGATCCGCTCTCTAAGTACTGTAACATATATTTTATCCATTTTTTTTATTTTAATTTTATTTTATGTGCAGTTTTTATATTTATAGAATAAACATTTTAATTTAAACTTCTAATTGCAAATTTTGTGTAAATGCGTGTGAGTATTGTTTGCAAATGATATTTAATGTATCTAACGTATCTATGCTTTTAAATGAAATTAGGGATTGTAGTAGGTACTCATATAATGAATAAATAAACAATGTTTGTCTGTACTCCACCATGATATTGTAAATAAGGTCGAATATTATTATATGAACCCATATTGATTTCAAGTTATAATTATAAATATTTGATACGAGTACAGCCAAAAGAAAATTATTTATTTGCTACGTGCAGTAAATAATTAACAGAAAAGATAAGATGAAAAAAGTCGGAAATGAAAAGAAAACAAAAAGTTTACTTATAAATCAAAATGTTTCATATTACCTTTTCACCCTTGTTTTGGAGTTTGGGGCAAAACTTTCTAGCCAGAACCAAAATTCCCAGCCGTAACTCAATTGTTAGTAAAGTTTTGAAAGGTCCAGGCAACGTGATGTTTCAACTTGAAATTTTTCGCCTTGCAGCATCCAGCCTGTTGCCAACTAGCTGACAGTCAATTCGTTAATAAAATATTTAAGCGGGGCTTTTTTCAGGAGCATCTTACCTGGAGCTGTTTGTTGTTTACTTTGCTAAACATTGATCGTACTTATACTTCAGCTAATCTGCATTATTATTTTTACCAGCGCACTCTTTCAAACTGTCTAATGGATTATACGGTTTTTTATTTGGTTCAATAATAGTACAACAAAACACAAAGGTGGATAGATATTTTATTGGAAAAATATTGAATGTACACAATTCTATTTATTGTAAGTGAAGTTTGAAGTTTCATAACAATAGTTTAATAAAATTACGGCAATTATTGATTTATATTTATTTCAACACATTTTACGTGAAGCATAAATCTTACAAAAAATATGAATGCTTCAGTAAAATATACAATACCATTCCTTTGAAAATAATAAATGCTGAAACATTTGTGAAAAAATGTAAATTTAAGCACAAGACACCCTAAGCATATGTTGATTAATAAATAAAGGGTTTTCACTTTCTCGCCAACACTTCATGGTCTAAATATTATATAAGCACCCTTTCTACCCTGTCATAACACAAAGTTTATACGTTCCTCGGTTACGTTTCCTACTCTAACAACTGTTTTGTTCTGCCGACAATAATTCAAACCACTCGTAAGTTAAAAGGAACTTGTGTAAAACTATTCAATCAGGATAATTGTGTTATAGAAAATATGAATTGTCAATAATTTAGTAAAATAATTATACATGTCAAAATATAATAAATTGAAAAATGAATGGTTCTATTTTAATTTATAGAATTGGTTCATGGACAATTGTTTTGATAAGAACGAGGGTAGGTGTAGAAATAAGCTGATGTACTGCTCAGCATGTCTAAAGCCCCCGATTCTAGACGCATGAGAAGACAGCGATGTGAAACTGTTTTACTACGCTAGTACAATCAGAGGAAGAATATTATTTAAAAACGTACAACTTGTATGTATTAACTGCGAATTTTTAAATCATAACGCATGTTCTACATAATGGGGGGGTGGATTTTACACTTGTTGATTTGTATCTTATTTACGTTGTTCTATAAATTTGAAAATCATCATTACTCACTTGCACTATTTACCATAATTTTAAAACCCCTATACTACAATTTTGGTCTTTTACATTTTAGAAAGCATTATAAATTTTACAGATTTTGATACTTCAACATATATCTCCATAAACTAAGGACGAGCTTTGTACAAAATGTGTAATCCATAATTTAAGAGAATTTTAGAAGAAACATGTCTAAGCTAATCTGCCTTGGCATATTATTATGTAACAAAAAATTGATGTGACATTTAGCAATAAAAGATGCAGTCGCGAATCTACTTATAACTTATTCATAATACGTACAGCGAGCTTATCGTTCAAGTAAAAATTCGAAATTTAATATATCCAAGTTTGTTTGAGCTTTTCCTTGTTTATATGCATGTAAGTATGTATGCGTTAAATTAAATATAAAATTTCTTTTTTACTATTCTTTTTCACAACTAGAAACTAAATATCTACTAAAATTTTAAAATTGAACTTACTGTATGGTATTAATATTATAAGTCGAGTACTAATACATGAGATATTACTAGGTCAGGTCAACATCATTTACAAATGGAGTTTATGTATTAAACGCATAATGGTTTAATTAGTTATAAATAATTCAGTATTTGATAAGATATTTAATTGTATTTAGATAGACAGTATAAGGGTTTTCATAGTTAAGTTCAACGAAACTTTAATTGAAATATACCATAAGAAATGGACGTATTTCTTTATAGTAGTAGAAAAATATCATTTAGATTGTAGTAATAAATTACGGCGACTAGAAACTATAGAGTGTATTACAACAAAGTCGTACCATTACAAATTTTAAATAAAAATCACGCGTGATTTGATTTTTAATTATCAAAGGCATGTGCGTCACACCTTTCCTCTCCTTCGCTCTCAAGAATGGCGAGCAAGAGTTAGCGACAGAGACAATGTGACGCATATGGCGTTGGTTAAAATAAATTACTTTAAAAAATATTAGAGATTTACATAAATTGTTTATAAAGTGTTAAAAAGTCGCAAAGTATTATGAGATTTTAATTATTAATGACTCAATATTTTATAAATGCATGTTTACAATATGTACTTTTATTAAAGATAGTAATTTATTACCTGAACTATTTTCTAGATAATGTCCTATAAATTAAAAGTATTCTGCCACAAATATCTACCTCTCTATCACCTAATTTTATGTAATTGTTTAAATTTGTTATTTTTTACTCAATTCAGTTTTAAATAGGTTCAGTTTGAACGCCCACGAAAGTGTAATGCCTAAAAGGTCAAATGTTCAATGTTTCAACTGTAAAATTTGTTATGGGGGAACATAGTAAATAAACAATAAAAAAATTACTTTTTCACAAAGACAATTTTTAATTCCAAAACAGATATAACAGGGGATCAAATGGAATGTGGATACAATTCAATAATTCTAAAAATAATTATAAGTTATATCTAGTTTTTTATCATATTTGGATACCCATCATTTTTTGTTGTAAATTTTGCTATATTTTCGTTTAAAATTTCGAAATAAATACTGAAATAACCTTATCGATGTATTGATAAAATAAAAAAAATTCTTGTAGGTAATATTATAATTTAATATTATAATTATCATAACATTTTCAAATAAACTTTCGCCATCCATTTTCGATTAATCAAAATTTGCAATTTAACATTAAAATTGCAATTTTGTTTGTAATTTCATGTCATACACTTATTTTTTTTCAACAACTAAACTTGATAAGCAAAAGGAACAAATTCCTAAATCCCTGGATATATTTTTTACTGAAATATTTCTAAGCACCTTGAACATGTGGGCGTACAGACATCTTCCATATTTCTACAACAACGAACACTGAAAATACTTGTAATCATTGTAATCCAACCCACACAAACGCAAATATAGTTTAAATTCACACTGTTTATTTTTAGGAAAATCATTCGCGAAATCATACCTACTAATAATATATTTAATGATACAATGTTATAAATACATCCAAATTTATAACAGTTTAGTGGAGGTCGATAGTTAATTGATTTGAATAATAATTGAACAAGATAATTTGATTTGTGCGTAGGATGGGGTACACATACGCGTGGGCTGCCAAAACATTTCAGTTTATAGTCCTACCACTCCTACCTACACATTAGAAAACTTTAGTATTTTGAAGATGAAAATATTTTGCTAATATTGAACATTAGATAATTAAATTTTTTATGCAAGGCGTTTTCCTCTTATACATACACACATACTTGCATCTTTAAATGTTTAATAAATTATACGCATTTTTGATTTGAAATATATTTATTTAGATATGTACATGAATGGAGAAAACAGAGTACACTATACACGGTGTGCCAGGATAGATACGAAATATTTGTAGGTGTGTTTCTTGAATAAATTCTGCTTCGCTCTATATAAATTTTTTATCCCCAACAAGGGTTAGTTTTCGAGCAATCATCTCTTGAATGTTGAAAATTGTAGATTGCAAAAGTAAAACACTGTTGAATAAAAAGAAGCCAGTCTGCTAAACTATTTGATTATCGAAAATGAGTTATACATGAAATTTGTAGTTGAGATGATTTGCGATCGAAAGTATCTTGTAATTTTTTTGATAGTGTTAACCCTGAAAGAATTATTAGTGTTCAAATTTTGAATTTGAAAAAATAAATCATGTTCACGTTTCATTTAATTTATTTTGAAAACTAGTGTTGAAAATAGTTACAAATTTCATACATGATGAAAGATTGGTTTATTTTGAATCGAAAAGTTAGATTCCATTTTCAACATAAACGATGTATACTAGGAGTAATTATTAAATTTTTAAAAATATTTCCGTAAATTGCCACCTGCAATAACTTTATATGGAAAATAAATTAAAAATAAACCGGATTGGAGATAAAAAAATTAGACAGGACAATGCAGAATGTATTCAAGAATCATACCTAGAAATATTCGTGTTTATCCTGGGACACCCTGTATAAAAAAATGAACCAAATACTGATACATCATGATGTATCAAATATACGAGCCCTAACAACTAAATGTTCGGACTAAAGTAAATTTGATTGTCTTTTTTCCATACGCGCAAAAGTTATCTAAATTAACTTCCATAATATTGATGGTTTTTTCTGTTATAATGCCAACATTTGGTTATATAAAAATGCAAATTTCGTAAAAATCCGCTCGGCGATTTCAAAACTGTGGCACTTTAACTCAGCAGGATGGGAAAATTGTAAAAACAAAGAATTATTATTTTAAAAACGTTGGATCTAGTAGTCGGATTTTGATGAAATTTACTTTATTGCAAAGCTGGATGTTGGTTTTCTTTACAAAAAAGTTATACAAATTTTTATTTGGTGATTTTAGGCATTTATCGGAGCTTCAAAGTTGCACCTATAAAAATGATAGAATTTTCTAGTAACTGTTTTAAAAAATCACAATTTTGAAACCGTTGGTTGGATTTGTGTTAAAAAACCTTTAAATCAAAGCTCAATAATCGTATACTATATTGAAAAAATCCTGAAATGTTAATAAGAATTTTTTTTGTATTTTTTCCACAGTTCACTTTTCAAAAAACGTGTTTTTTGAGGGTGCTATCTACATTTAAATAATCACAGTTTTGGAACCACTAGATTGAATTTTGGTAAAATTTACTTTATTGCAAAGCTGGATGTTGGTTTTATGTACAAAAAAATCCCCAAATCTTTATTTGGTGATTTTAGGCAATTTTCGTAGCTTTAAAATTGCACTTGAAAAAAGTGACGTAATTTTCCAACGACTATTTTCAAAAAATCACAGTTTTGGAAGTCGGTGAAAACGACATAAAGGTGCTTTCATGGCCCTCATCCAGTCCGGACTTAAATGTCATGGAAACTCTTAGGCATAAAATTAAACGTATTCTACGCAATAATTCACCAAGAACCATTGGGGACTTAAAGACCAAAATAGAAGAAATTTGGGACAATTTCACGCCAGAATTGTACCAAAATTTGATAAATACTATGCTTGCAAGAATACAGGCAGCTATTAAAGCAAAAGGAGACGTAACCTCTTATTAATGGTCCTAAATTAAAAATTATCCCAACATTTAGTTGCAAATTCATTTTATAAAGTGTGATAATTATTAAAGTTAAAATATTGTTAAATTCAATAAATAATTTTCTTCCATGTATAATATTGTTATTAAGGATTTATCTTATTGTATTGTTACTTGCGTAAAATTTAAATTTATCCTGTCATACTTTAAATATTTACTTTTGTCCCAACATTTAGTTGTTAGGGCTCATATTTAAGAAACCGTTACATTTTTCCAATTATTTTTCCCTAACTGAATCCGAGACCAAATTCTTTTTAGTGGTCTGGTAATAAATATACTAAATTTCGAACAATTTTCTCTATTTTGTTGTAAATAATGTAATAAAGTCTAATTACTGCAAAGCGTTAAACACTTAATATTCTGTAGTGGCATTTCAGGATCAATAACCACATCTTCGTTCTCATAAAATGCACCAATTAAATTGTAATATAGTAAAATCTGTACCTTATTTATATTCCAGAGTAAATTAATTTTTATGGGAAAGTGTGAATTGGGAGGTAAATTGAAAATTGACTTGGTGCGGTATCTGAGTTAACAGTATTTGTGTTCCGATTAAGCAATTTCCCGGCTCGGTGAATGTTCGTTATACGCCTCCTCTGCTGTGTTATCATATTAATTTGTGCTCATTTAATGCATACACTAATAATTACAATAATAATGCTTAACTACCGTGTCAATACCTTTACTCTGACAGACACAATTCCACTAATAGTTCGTAGTTTTATGCAGAATAATAATTGTTCAATTAGCATGGAAATGTATATAATTTTGCATAATGTAACGAGTTACGACACAAACTCTAAACAGATTGTCACATAGTTTAGCAGAAATCATAAACAAATTCGTTATTTTAGTTTACCTCATAAAGAATATCAAACAAATCCCTAATGTATTAAAATTAAGTTAGTGGCATTGTAACAAAACCTGAAACCAGCTTTTTATGTAACAATTTAGTTCACTTAGCTGAAATGAATAATTTTCTCTTATGTACAGTACGTATACATAAGAAATTGGATGAAGTGTCTGCAACAAAGCCTCCATACAATAATATAAATATAAGAATAAGAAAAAGAGGCAAATAAGAATAAGAGAAAAAATCTTGAGATAGAAAACCGCGGCTTCAAAACAGCAATACGATATTCAGATGGTTTTGCATTTATCAATAAGTAATGCATTCGTGAAAGGAAAGAATTCACGGCGCCGATTTACAGCGGGGCTCAAATGAATAAAGTATGTTTTCATTTTCTGCAACTTCAATTCAATTTTACAGGAAAATTCAAATAAAAAACTAACTAATCAATAAATTAATTTAAATAAATTTACACACAATTTCTAGATTAGACGTACAGGGTGTCAGGAATTGACAGACACGCCAAATGCAAAAAATTACCTCATTTTATTTCTCTAACGCTTAAAACATTTTAAGTCAATTAATCAAATAGTTAAGTTAAAAAGTCGTATACTGAACGAAATATTCAAACACGTAAAAATAGCCTTGTCATTTTACCCGATTAAAATATGTTTACATGCAGTGAAGGGTGAATTTAAGGACCTTGTACTTTTATCCTTGGATCAAAATGCTAAATTTTACGTGATACAGTCGATGTTTAGCAGGTTTTCTCTACAAACATCCCAATTATTAATAAATACCGAAACAATATTAAAACATATACTGCATGTTAAATCAAGTACACTTCATTTATAATTTAGAATTAATTAGCAAAATAAATATTTTTTGATCTGACCTAATTGATATAAATATTGAAAAGTGTGTATTCGAGGCAATCAGAATTTAAAATCTGGATAGGTACTATAAAAATACCAAATCATACGTAATAAAAATCAAGAAACTTATTAACCAAAAACGCAAATGTATATTTTAAAATCAATATCTATGATGTTACGTCATAAAAACTAGTATAAAATCACAAATTGATTTGCAAAACGTTCTGTATTTGTGTTTATCCATTTCAGTAGCATGGCCTGAGATATAAATAATGCAAAGAGGCGCGTACAATTCACGTGGAGACACGGTTCGATATCGAATTTTTTTAAATAATTAACGACATCCTCGGGCTCTGTTATTCAAGCGCCAGACTACTGCGGCCGCATTTCTGCCTCTGCTTCTAATTAGCACCGTTAGATTTTCATACAAAATCTAACTAAACGCAGAATTATATTATATTATATTTTCACTAATAATAGATTAGTCAGTTATAGTTTACCTAAATATCCTAAATAGACGCATAGGTACCGATGTAGTTTGTCTGAAATTTTATAATAGTATAAATGTTTAATAATCTACGTGCAACTGTCAAAAGTGAAACATTTTGTGAGCATACATAAAACTTTATTTTTATTTGGAAACTTTTACCTACAAAATAACTTTGGACAGTTCAAGAAATTTTAAAAACAACCATAAAGTAACAAATGTAATAATAATAATAATAATAATTAATGAAATACAGTGGAATTTCTTTGTAAAGAAACAAGGTGGTTTTCAATTAAGACTTGGTTCATTTGGTAGTAGGTAAGGGGATTTTACAAAACACACTTGTCTTGTAATTATCAGTGTAGAAGCTTAAATCTTTGCGAGGACTTGTTCAAAGTGAGAAAAGCAGCCACAATCTGCCTGACTGAGGACAATTTCGTCTACAAGTACGTCTGAAGACATTGTTTAATTGGCCCAGCAGTAGCTTCATTAGTCGCTCACTAATAAACCTGCTTTCAGTGACATTTCAAAACGACCTACAATGCCAGATCCACTATTCGGTATATGAAACTAAGTTTTTTAATGATTTTAACAAGCACAGTGCAAATAGTCGGTAGCTTAGAAACTACAAAGTGTCATTATAAATGATAGATATAAAAAGAATAAATATGTGTATATGTAGCAGATAGTTATTTAAATGAAACGCCTTTTGTCAGATGCCTTACATTTGAATGACTTCGAAAACAATAGAAACAAAGGAAAAGTACGTTTTTAAGATAATCTCAAGTGATACTATAAAAGTATAAACACATATATGTAACACACCTTTCTAGATAATTAAATTTTATAGGTACTCTCCCTCCTTCATATCAAAATAAATTGAAAAGTATTCATTACACTTTACCATACTTCCTTATACCTATTTCAAAGAGAATTAATTTATCATTTCTCAGATTCTTTATCAATTTTCTGTTTTACTCTGTATATAGGGTGTTTCAGGATTAATTGGACAAACTTAAAATCTGATTTCAGGACCTCAAAATAATGAAAAAAATTTCTATGAAGGTATGTCCGGAAACGTTTTGTTAAAGAGTTACGCCCCTCAAATTTGGATCAAGATAAAAAAATTCACTTTGGTATGGATCGGGACTATTTTTTTTTTATTTAAAAAGTATCAGTTCTATGAAAAATATGAAAAAGACAAAATACTTTAAATGAATCTAGCTTTCCAGAGCAATTTTTTATATGACAAAATTCGGGTCCGTTATACAGGGTGTCTCACGCTTGTGGCCTATTAGAAGTATTAAGAGAACCAAATGAGATAGAGAGCTGAAATTTTGCATGCAGGCCTAGCTTCATATAATCTATCAACTGAAAATATTTGCAAAATGGCGGCACATCCGGTTATACCGGAAGTTGATACCAACTTCGTTATTTTAAATGGGATACCCTGTATTTATATATTTTTTCTAATTCCCCAAGAAATTCTGAGTCTTTTGACATAAAAAATCCTATACCTAAATTTTACCGTTTTCGAGAAAAAAAATATTATCTAAACTTTTTACAAAAAATCAAGTCACATTTAAATTGTAATATCTTCGTTAAAAGTGAAGATAAAAAACTGAAATTTTCAGTAGAGTTATGGGACTTTGTGGCTTCTGTCCATGGCAAATTATTTCAAAATTATTATGTACAGGGCGATATTTAATTCATAACATTTCGTTCTCATAAAATGTCAAAAAACTCATTTTTCTTAAATAGGACACTATGTATTATTCTACATCATTCGATAGAATGTGAAATTCTCTATCTATTCATATCAGGTGTTTCTATACCTAACTTTAACTGTTTTCCAGTTATTTGCTATTTTATAAATTAGTTACAAACCTATCATTAAGAAATTATTTATACCTCGATTTATACCTAAACTATTAAAAAAATATCGAAGTTGATACAGAGCATCATCTGATATGGTTCTTAAGATATGAAAAAGTAGCATGCATGGCCCCCCATGTTATGTTGACAACCAATCTGTCTACTGTTCTCTAAATCGTGGCTTACTATTCGATTTCTTAATGATAAATATGTAACTAATTTATAAAATAACTGGAAAACAGTTAAAGTTAGGTATAGAAACACCTGATATGAATAGATAGAGATTTTCACGTTCTATCGAATGATGTAGAATAATACATAGTGTCCCATTTAAGAAAAATGAGTTTTTTGACATTTTATGAGAACGAAATGTTATGAATTAAACATCGCCCTGTACATAATAATTTTGAAATAACTTGCCATGGACAGAAGCCACAAAGTCCCATAACGCTACTGTGAAAATTTCAGTTTTTTATCTTTACTTTTAACGAAGATATTACAATTTAAATGTGACTTCATTTTTTGTAAAAAGTTTAGATAATATTTTTTTTCTCGAAAACGGTAAAATTTAGGTATAGGGATTTTTATGTCAAAAGACTTAGAATTTTTTGGGGAATTAGAGAAAAAATATAAATACAGGGTATCCCATTTAAAATAACGAAGTTAGTATCAACTTCCGGTATAACCGGATGTGCCGCCATCTTGAAAACATTTTCAGTTTATGGATTATATAAAGCTAGGCCTGCATGCAAAATTTCAGCTCTCTATCTCATTTGGTTCTCCTAATACTTCTAATAGGCCACAAGCGTGAGACACCCTGTATAGTTTCAATAAAAAAATTAAATAGGGGTTGCTGATTTCACCCCTTTTATCGATAAGAGATAATTAAAAAAATATTCTTAAGAAGCGTTTCCATTAGTAGAAAATCCCTGCCAAAGTTCATTTTTTCATCTTTATCCAAATTTGAGAAAAAAATTAAAAACCTTTTCATTATTTTGAGGTCCTGAAATCAGATTTTAAGTTTGTCCAATTAATCTTGAAATACCCTGTATATACAAATCTAAATAATATCAACTGAAAAAGTTATGCTTTAGAAAAAAAAATTGACACTCCTATTAATTTTGCAAAATTAACGAAACGAAACATACAAAGACAAGATATTTATAAGTATTAAATCGTCTTGTCTTACTGGCGGCTCCCAAACCTAAAGTACCAATTTTTCTCTTTCAATAACACTTTAAGAGTTGGCCCGATATTCGAGCTTCTTACAGTGACCGCTATTTATTCGAGGTCGCTAGCAAGTGAGCATCAAATACCTGCGCAGAACTCCGTAATCTATCGGTCTGCCGAATATCAATCATACGTATCAGTGGTTTTAATTTTTTATTGATTTTTCCCTTTTTATCATTCAAATTTTATTATTCATTTCAATTTAAAAAGCATAAATATTAAAACAGGCACTGCGAATTATTAGTAAAATGTAATTTTATATGTGAAACCATAGAAAATGAAACAAATAAATATTACTCCTTTACAAATGAAACTTTACCAAAAAGGAAGCGAAGTCTAATAAATTCCAATAAAGTACCTACCCAATTATTACGTAGTCACACGAACCTGGATACAAATTTAAGATACACGCTAACCAATCCGCATCTTCTTTCTTTCATAACGGTAAAAAATTTCGCTTCAAATCCTAAAGATTAATGGGAGATGCAGATTTATAGAAATTGTCATAGAAAGTAGTATATTATTCTTAATCATTCATTATTTATTATATAGGTACCAGAAAGTGCTCGATAAACAAAAGAATGCAGAAGAGGAAGACCCCAAATTAGATTCTTAAACCTGACCTGAAGAATATACATATGTAAGATATATGAATATTTATAAAAGTTTGTAGACGACGTGCATGGAACAGAGACAACTGGAGGAATGCTCATGAGGAGGCTAAGGGCTGTAACTCATAAATTCTACGATTTTTTGGAAAAAATGCTTGAAAAAGAGAAATAAATAATGCATGCATTTTTAAAATAATGGATCCTTTTAGATGAGGACATGTGACCCAGTACCGAGAGATCAAAAATTATCTTGGTCAAAGGTGGTCATGGATTTTAAAATAATTGTCGGAGCTAGTATCGTGTCAATACTTATTTATGGCACATAACTTAATAAACTTCAAAAGGATGATACAAGCTAAGACCGTCGTTTTTCATTTCATGACCACCTTTGACCAAGATAATTTTTGATCTCTCGGTATTATAAAAATAGTAATTTTGCATTTGTTTTATCTGTGACGCATTTTCTTGGAGGAGGAGGAAGAAGAGGAGATTTCGGGTGCCACATTTTCTCCTCGTAACCTGAAAATTCGAAACCCAGACAGCTACAGTGAAGACACGGTAATCCAGGGGTCAATTTTTCATGATTAATTGAAATTATGTATGGAAGAGAAAATAAACCGAATGATTAAATTAATTAAGAAATAAAATTATGCCTTCAATATTTCATTTAGTAATTTTGCATTAATTCAAGATATTTTCTTACTTTTTCCATTAATTTACATGATCTCAGTGGAGGAGTTTAGTGTCCTGTATTATAGAATGTTAATATAAGAAAATCTTTTCTTGGCATGACATGCAATTATTTTTCTGCTTCTTTGTAAAGTATGATATTCGTATTATATTTGTTATATAAATAAATGCTTGTTGTTGTAATGAAAATTAATAAACGACCTTTAGAAATATGCATACCTTAATATGTATAACAAATATAAATAATAGGATGCTGCTGTAAATTTCTAGTAACTTATGAGCGTCATTATAAACTGAGTTTGACGTCATTTAGTCTATTGTAGCGGATTTTGTAATAAACAATTAAACCAGCATTTAAATTAACAGCACAATAAATGGCAAATTTCATTATCCGCTGCTTGAATTTTGTAAAACCTCAAAAATAGATTTCTATATTACTAAAAAATTGAAATAAAATGGGTACATTTCCCCGCACACTGATTGAGTTCTCCCCTTTTCTTCGATATTTTAAATATAACCGCATGGATTTCCGTACCAACAGCTGCCACGGGTGCAATGTTTGTCAAACGTGCCGATGGCAAGTTTCCCGAGGCTTCCACCAATTTTCTAACGGCTCAAATTCAACGCTGCTATCACATCAGCTACGCCACCAAACTAATAACGTACATTTATTATGCGTGCTTGTTTAAATTAGGCTAGTGGGACCAATGAAATCACTGAAAGAGAAGGCATTTAATTTACTCCGGCTCTCCAAGACGAAATGAACCCACTATTGGAAATGAGTTGTTTGTGGTTAATGTTTTTCCACAATGTAAAAACGAGATGAAATTTACATAAGCTTAAACACTGCGAAATTGATGCTATCGTCAAGTTTTATATTATTACGTGATTTGATTTAGATGTATGAAACATTTTATAACGAATATCATCTTTAGAGGGATGTTTAGTATTCATGTATTCTTTCATAAGAAACAACGTTTAAGTCTAGAGTCATTTTTCCCTTACATTTTACGATGTAACCAAGTGTTGGTTGCTCTTCACACGCTTGAGTAATGGATTATGTTTATGAAATAGTCACACTCGCTCTTTCCTAAAAGTCACACAGCCTCTACGTGAAACGTATAAGAATGGATAAAATATTGATTTTTATTAGAGTAATATGGCGGGGGTGGCGATTATCACCGTTAATAATTGATGCAATAAGTTAGCAGTTAAGTTATTATAGCTTTAGTTTAATTTATGGTTTATAAAACAGCTACTCAGTTACTAGCCAAATTCGAGACTCTAGATTTCATCTATTATTGGTACAGATTGTGTCTAAACTTGAACTCACTCGTATATTCATCATAATCAGGAACGTTGACCATAACCTAACCTAGGTAGTCATTGCAATTTAATGTGTAATATCTATTAAAATTGTGCATTTAAGGCATTAAGGGCGGAGGGCATTCCTAAAACAAAGTTATTAATATTAATGAAAGATGAAGATTTTCTATCATCTGAAATTTGCGTCCAAGAATGTACTTACAACCATAATACCGATAAGGAACCAACAAAAGATCGATGAATGTTTATCTTTTCTGCTTTTTCTGCTGTCGCCAATCTACACCTCCAAAAAAAAAAGGAATTTTTGCGATAAAATTGGGTTCGTCGTGCTCAGAACTGCTTGGAAGACGACGGACAAAAATTGAAGCAGTAGCATGGATGTAAGTGTTCTTTGATAAGTACTGAATCACCCTGTATATTACATGTCTTGTAACGAATTGAAATAGCTTAGGGATACCTTTCGTTTCCGTGTTATTTTTAAAAGTTATACAATAGTTTTTATTTCCCTATCTCCTAAAAAATAAATTTATATACTCTAGACTTTAGGAAGCTAAACTGACATCCTTTATAAAAATACACGCAATTCAGATAAAAAAACCAACAAATAATAGACAAGATAATTTAGAAAAGAAATGATAAATTTCAGTCGCGTGAGCATAAAGTTGATTCGAAAACAGTATTTATATTGGCTGTGGGATTTAAAGTAGACACCATGGGCCAAAATACTGTGATGGAAAAATTGCTGGTATAAATTATTTATATAAAACAAATATAATCATTGAGTTTTTCTCTATTATAAATAAACGAAATAAACACAATAAAACTATATTATAAAAAGATGTCCTTAAATGATTGTTGTCGTTGTTATTAATTACTATCAAATTGAATCTAGTTGAATAGACTGCTTTACTGAACAATGAGGATATAGAAAAAATTGGGTTAATGTAGTGGGTGTTCTGATAAACAAAACTTTATTGAGGCAAATTATCCATTCGCATTCAAACACTTCGAACCATCACTTCTTTCACATGAAGTTATAAAATTGAATTATTTTATTGATTTGCGGTTGATCCATACAATAACACACAATAATTCTGCTATTTGCTTTAAGTCTTCATTTTAGTCTTTAAATCTTTTCTATTCTCTAACTGCTCAATTTTTACATAGATATACTAATTAAAAGTGATGCATTTAGTAAAATATAAATGCCTCCTCTTACTAATTTTATAATTTAAAACTTAAAATATTTTCCTCAAGAGAGTTAGTTTTCAATTCGGGTGTGGAATACGTTGGCGTTTCAATCTGCCACCGCTTGATATCGTGAATTCTCAAACAAGGTTAACCAACTACTCATTCAATTGGCCTAAACGGTTTCATAATTGGGGTAGATCCTCCCCTTAATTCGGTAATTGTTGTTAAAGACAGAAGATGACCTTCCAGAACCCGAGATAGTGTATTTCGGGTAAGATCCATTAGAATCAGTTACAAAGGCCTGAAGCTTTCCAACTTTTGTTAGTGCTAAAAAGCTATAAAAGTTGAAATTTTAACATTAATTTAAGTTGAAATTAGCAAGTCTTCGATTACTTTTCGAGGGACCAATTTAGGGAAGCCATAAAAGATAAAATTGGTATTAAGATCACATAAAACATCAAGGGATGTTCAAGAAGAAGGCTTTAGTAACATAGCATAGAATATAAAGTTGTTTAATAACGTTCTTTTTCACGTAGACTTAGAGAGTGCAATATCCGGCAAGCGGTATCTCACAACACCACCTCCAAACTGAGACCGCCTCGCCTTGCTGCCGCCAGCTTTGACGCTCCAACTACGGGAACTTAATTCAAGTTAACCACCTAAGCGGAAGATACACACGCTAGGGGTACGTTTAAAGATTTTACACCATCTGCTAGCACGTTGCTAGTCCCAGTGCTAATAATCTCCCCACTTCGTGTAAGCGATCCTCACTGATTTATAGGCCAACCCACCAGCTATATCGTCGAATTAATTTATGTATATTTTGCATTATACCCTAATAATAACAACCCAAGTGGTGGATGCAGACGGGACCAGAAATCTTCTTTACTTATAGCTAAGAGCATTGCATGCGGGAATCTGATGCATTATCATTTATATTGTTGTTAGTAAATGAGCAGGACGAAAGCTTGTTGCAAGTTACCCCTGAATCTGGAGTTGAATTTCACGTAAAAACGCGAATTGGAGTGATTGTCTGGTTTCTGTAGAACTCCATCTGTAATATGAAGCACTATGAAAGTAGGAATTATAAGATAAGAATTCGGAAGAAGTCAGCTAAATGTTTGCAATGACGACTGCATAAGATCAGTGGACTGGTTTTAACAACAAAAATAGGAAAAAAAACTATTTTTTAGATAACAAACAAACCCCAAAATTTAAAAACCTTTTAACTTGAATAGAAAATTGTCAACAACTTTTATGTCTTTATGATAAATACCCTCAACAGTTGGATAATAAAGGATATCTAAACGAAAATCCTTCTCTACTCAAATAAATATCCTCGGGAATTGCGTGTTACCAATTTTTTTAAACTGTTGTGAATAATCGTAGGTCTGGTTCTAAATTTGACGATGTGGAAGTCACGAACATCCATTTTTTATTATATCGTTCCGCTGTTAGTTGTATTTGTTCGAGTATATTTGTCACATATGCATATAATAATAATCAATTCTATTATCTTCGAGATCATTTTACATTTCGGTTTTTGGAAATTATTAGTCTTTTTTTAATTTTTTCTCGTTCACTTTTTGCTATTTCTTTTATACATATACCACAACAGTAGCCTTGGAAAATTTATTAATTTTTGAATTGCTCAGTAAGATATACAGGGTATTTCACGAGCAATAATGAGCCTGATGGAATTGAAAATGCAACTCTCAATACACCTGTAATACCAATACCATACAAATGTATTATGGGTTGCATTTTCATTTCCATCAGGCTCATTATTACTCATGAAATACCCTGTATATAAGATATATTCTAAAACATTTATTTACATTACTAGAATTGTAAACTGTCTTTTTCTGGAATACAGATCCGGAAATATAAATAAAACTATTCCATTTTCTTTTAGGTTGAATCGTTTAGATGTAGATAGCCCCACTCACCCTGAACTACGTGCTATCTCTTATTTTTCAGGGTTCTGTAACTGACTGAAAACTACTTTTAATACTTCTGTAGGTGTAAAATTTATCTCGTTCCTTCAAGTAATACATATATCTTTATAAAATAAGTGAATAAAGAGTGAGATGCATACTTTGTTATCATATAACAATAAATTATTTCTAGCCCACAGTAATTCAGTAATTGTATTTAATATAGCGTAATTTACAAAACGTCCAGATCCAGAATATCAAGATGTCTCTCTCCCCTAGAAAGCAGTCTGAATGAAATGATGAACATGTTTCCTCTTCCTTATACATTGAAATACGTCACTCTGCATACTCCCTGAGACACAAGCTGTACAACGCCAAAATGAATAAAGTATTAGCAGATGATGGCTTCTTAGTCAATATTATTATTGTGTATCAAGGGTGCAAATTTTCGGTTTGGTAAAAGAAGGAAACTGTCAGAAGTTATTAAATATGAAAACCAATAAATATATTGTATAATAAATTATGAACCATAATATTATGTAGGGGCGCTTTTTTAAAGTCACATAACCAGCCTTATAATTATTAATAATATCCGGTATTTCATTTTACATATTTTATTTATAGGGAAGATTATTTGCTAGAAATAATGGGCCGTGATACATAAGCTGGTGCGACATCTAACGTAGCTAAGAGTAGTCTTAGTCTAAGATGTTTGTGGTGTGTTGTATTGAATCCGTATGACAAAAAAATTTCATTGCTAACTTAAACCAATTTATTGCAGAATTATTAAACCTGATATATAAAATTTTCTAATACAATCCTGAATTTGTATTGTAAAAAGATTCCCTTTATCTCTATAATATAAAATATAATATTAAGCAGCTACCCGATACATCTGGACGTCTAGACATACCTAACTGATTTATAGCAGTCACGACTAATGACAAGATTTTTTGTCCATGAAATTGGTGAATTAGTTTACTCGAAAAACTCTTTGAGAGTTGTTAAAAAAAATTATTATGACCTCTTCTCCAGTATTTTTTATATATATTGTAAATCGATAACATTGAATCAGATTTTTTATAATCTAAGTAACGGGTCATTATTAAAGAATCGTAGTGGGCTGTGAAATTTAATAAATTTAAAATTACTAGGGAATCTCAAAGAGAAAAGGTTTAATGTAAATGGCGATCTGACCAATGGATACTAGTGATATTTAAATGATATTCATGAATTAACTACTCTGATTGTGAGAGATGGCAAATCCTAATACATTAAAAAGGCACAGTCATCTTTGATGTTAGATTCTTTTATAATTACCCTGTATATCTACATTATGTTTGTATAAATTACTTAGTATGTTATAATAGTATTTATAGGATTTTCAATATAATTTCTATTAGAAAGTATCTTCTAGTTCTTGTTCAAATCAATAATAAATTCAAACTCCAAAAATGGTGCAATAAATGAGTTTTTCTCATACCTGCACGAAAATGGCCACTTTATTTGCGTGAAATGCGGGTACAAAGTCGCCTTTTTAGGGTAGTCGCAGAAAATAAGGAGTGGGGGTAACATTTCCCACTTGGGTAGCCATTCCCTCTCTGTAATGCGGGAGTTATTTGTGTTTGTTTATGGTTGTCAAGGTGATTTTCTCACCGTAAAGTGTCAAGCAAAAATGTCAGTGTTATACTGTTATAGTTTGTTGGGGCGTTTCACGCAAAAGAAGTGGCCATTTTCGTACAGGTATGAGTAAAAATAAAGTATGCTACACGGTAAGAATTGATTCTGCTTCGTGTTCTTTTCACACTCGTCAGAGTCTCTTAATTCCTACCTTGTTGCATAAACTACTATTTTTTCCTAATTTATCGAAATTTTTTGTATTTTGGACAAAAATACTTCACTAGTATAAATGAAAGAAAATTATATTGTTTCTTTAGAGAAATCTCTACTTTAACTCAATAATGAAACAAAAATTTAGTGACAATTTGGATCTAACAAATTTCAGCACAAAATTTAAAATAAAATTCGGAAGAGAAAAGTTTTACTGTCAAGATTATTTTATAGATTTTTTCAAGGCGAGACAAGAATCTATTTAAATTTGTCTCCTCAACAATGTCCTACAACCTAGATTAAAAAATAAAAACCGAAGTAATATTTTGTATAAAAAATTGGTTTGAGGTACTTAGCTAAACATTTTGAACCTTTCTTGTACTAACAATATAAAAATAAATAATTATATATTTTAAGATATTTCCCCCAAGGCATTTGATCTAACTCATTTCATTACGAAACGAGATGTAATGAAGAAAATTTTACGGTTCCCAATTAGGAGTAAGTCATCTTTCTCGTTTCCTCACTTAGCATCATTAGATATTCCTATGATATAAGTAAGTATAGGTTGGTCGTTAAATTTAAGTCTTCATTCACTGGCCTATTAAACTAAATAATCTAATGCACCATGTAATATTAACTGAGGATGTGAAAATAAAGATACATTATCTTCAGTACCAGTAGTAAATGTTATTATTATTATTATGGCAAAATTATGTACTCATTTCTAAAATTTCAAAAAGTCCAATAAATTAATCATGACCGTTGTGATTTGTAAATATCCATATTTCAAAGAAAGATTATCAGATATTTATGCTTTAGTTATGATATGAAAAATACACAATAATAATCCTTCAGAGCTTAGTTGAAAAGTTCATAAAAAGAGCTACTAGATTGAAGAAGGAAGGTTCTTAATTCTATTAGCCCCTGTCGGTTGGCGCCTTGGCGAGAATAAAATCAAGAGGGTGGAGGCCGTGCTCGTTTTAAATTTGTCATAGCAGGAAAATGATGTTGACCTTGTTAATATAAGAAAAGTGGGGATCTGTGGTTTCAAGTGGTAGTTTTGGAATTACAAAAGACAGCGTACGCGATTACAGAGTTTTAGCTAAAGAGATAAAGCAGCTAAGACGAGGATTCTGCATTATTCATCGGTAGATCCTTTTAGGGATGCTGTGGATCAGCAGGCTGGGCAAACCATTGGATTTTTCATCCAGACACGAACAACGAGGTTCGCCACGATGACAGTTATGTAAATCAACTGACTTATTACTGTGTTAGATTTGTATGACTTGGGTTCACGCCTTTGGATTTTCTCAGACGTTATTCTTACATTTCATTATGATTTATAGTAGACGTGATAAAAAGGACATATCGTGACTGGGTCGCATCAGAGTGCCTGCCACTCTTGTGGCCCTCTCAAATTTTATTACTACTCCAGCCAATTTTCCACTGAATGAATTACCATTGATTAAAATCGATTAGAACACACTTTGAATAGTAATTGAACCCAAAAACTTTTTTAAATATATTTATTTATCGAGTCAATTGAAACATGGAAAGTGTCGCTAATTATCGAACATTTATAGCAAAAACTTTGATCGAAATTATTTTATTTCAATTTATAACTAAAAATTGGGAGAAGTTTTCATAACTTAGTTATTTCGTCAAAAAGTATTTAAATGTATTTCGGCAGAATGAAATGCAAGTAAATTGAATAAAAATTTAAGACTTTTAGGAAAATTTAGCCAAACCAATTAGTAACTATTTGTACAACTACTAATAACCGTACCCATTTAATTACAGTGTGGTTTTAAGTACTTACTAAAATCAAAGGGACAAAGCACATGAAAATAATTAACAATTTGTTGTTTAGAAACGCAGTAAATGGTGGTGGCAGGATTAATTTATTTGAGGTTGCATTCTACATTTTCCTGAAATAAACATCAATATCAAATTAATTTAACATGCCTCATGTGTCGACAATCATTAACAAATCTATATTAATGTGATATCAATCAACTGATTAAATTTGAAAATTTGTCAAGTGAGTTCTTACATCTCACATCGAAAATTATTTGATCAAATCCTGAAAATTCAAAGTAAAGCTATTAATAAAACTTACTAGAACAATATTCAAGCCATCAAAGGTGACCGTAATGCTGTTCCAATCTATCATACATGAAACTTTGTCCAATGTACTATCGATTGGAAACTTGTCCTTGAATTATCCTTTATTCATCAAGGAGTTGAAAGTCGTTCTGAGTTGCTACTATTATTGTTCTTTACTTGTACACTATAAAATCGATAAGTGATCAATAGTGGAACTGGAGCTACATAAATATATTCAAACGTAATAATGGTTAGTGTTTGTTTTGTTGATTAAGTGTAAGTACTTATTGTAATATTTAATAATGATTAGTGGCCTCTTGCACATCATTAATCTTGTAATCCAAAAATTAGACAATGGGTTTAATCGAAACGCAAATATAACTATTTTTTTCGTAGAAAGGTCATTTAAGTGCACTTGGAGGATATTTAGGACGAGGTTAAGGGTTGTTTATGGTTATTTTTACTAATCCATCTTTTTATAAATCCCAGTTTATATCATCAGGAATTCACCAGTCGATAGTTTATCGAAAATTAAAGGTGATGGTTTGTCTAATAAAATATCGTCGAATTTTGCTTCCTTTTTGATTTACAGGATGTTAAAGAAAATGTACTATTTTAAATATTTTGCTATAAATCAATAATAAAAAAGTTAGCTTTCTGAAATTTTGCATACATCTATTTTTTGTATTCTCAATTAATAGTAGTCGCAATTATTTTACTTAGAAAACAGAGGCGTGCTTACGGGCTTCCTCATAAATATTTTATTTAATAAAACGTACGCCACTGGTTTGTTTTACAACACCAATATGCAGAGACAATTTTTCATTCAATTTAGAAACTTTTTTGTATCTTACAATTTTTTGATAATTTAACTCAAAACAAAAAAATAACAATAAAATGCGTGATGTTACTGTTACAAATAAAGTAAATTATTAAAAACATCGAATTTTGAGCTTGTTTTTCAAAATAAATATAAACAACTATATATTTTTGAAAAACCCAAATTTTGTGTCCCATTCAAAAAATCATCAAGTTGAATTATTATCTCAAAAACTAAACTTTTTAGACAAAAACTGTCTACGCCACTAAACTCTACGTAAAAAACTCTATCATGATCAGTTTTTACTTTTTTGATAAGTAGACGCTTAACGGAAATACGAGGGGTGTCTAAAAAGCAAAGATTTTCAGAATCACTCTATAGATTAAAAATAAGGAAGCCATGACAAATTTGACCCCGGAATCTTTCGTTTAGTAAAAAAGTAGGAGATTAAAGTGAAAACCGCAACACTCTGTCTTTGATAATATGTAACTCCAATACCCCCAAAAAAGAAGCAAAATTCGACAATATTTTATTAGACAAATGAATATTGAAATATTGACCCTGTATATGTTTTAAATATGTAAGTACAGATAAGTTTTTTTTTGTAATTTTGTTATATTAATTTTAAGAAAGTATCAAAATATCTTCTTCATAAAATAAATAATTTCTTTCCGTCTAATATCTCAATGTTTTTGGAAACTATAAATTTGTCTTATTTAATAAAAGTCACATGTTTCTGAGCTCACCTTATCAGTCATAAAGTTCGATTTTTGAAAAATTCTACTAACTAAAACATTCGTCAAAATTTTCAAATTAACATGATTTTTAACGTTTTCGATGTTCTATTACTTGTATATTTTAGATATAGTGTACAGGGTGTAACAGTTTTAATCGAGCAAACTTTCATGGTACATTCTCCTAATCGTCCTGATTCGGAAAAATGTATATTATATACATCTATCTCGATTCCTAAGAAATATACAGGGTGTTGAAGAAAAAATCATTTCTTTGCAATAACTTCTATAAAAAAAGCTTGGATTCAAACAAAATTTTGCATGCCCTCCTCCTTAAGGACAATTTATTTTATGAAAATATTTTCGATTTTGGGGGGCACCAGTGGCGTGCAATTCGGCCACATTATTTCAAAGGAAAAAGCATGCCACTGTAATTTTTTAGAAATATTTTTTTATCTATAGAATTCCTTGTTCAATTTGGAGTAAACTTTGCTTTTACAGAACAAAAATTGAAGTTTTAGTTCCAGAGATAATTAGTTTTTTCGAAATTAGTCACAAATCAAATAGGATATTTATTAAAAACAAAAAGTAACAAAATATAATTATGAAATTACAGCCACTGTTCAAAATGAAACCCGCCGGCCTCGATGCATTTCTGACAACGACGAACTAATGAATTAACAGCATCTGTCATCATTCCCGGATTTTTTTGTAATTTCAAGTTAGCACGTCTTTGGAAAAAATTAATTATCTCTGGAACTAAAACTTCAATTTTTGTTCTGTAAAAGCAAATTTCACTCCAAATTGAACAAGGAATTCGATAGATAAAAATATATTTTTTAAATAACAGTGGCATACTTTTTTCTTTGAAATAATTTAGATGTGACCGAATTGCACGCCACTGGTGCCCCCCCGCCAAATCGAAAATATCTTCATAAAATTGTCCTTATTGAGGACAGGCATGCAAAATTTTGTTTGAATCTAAGCTTTTTTATGGAAGTTAGGGCAAAAAAATAATTTTTTCTTGTAAATTTCAACACCCTGTATCTTTCTTAGAAATCGAGATAGAGGTATATAATATACATTTTTCCGATTCAGGACGACCAGGAGAATGTACCATTAAAGTTTTCTCGATTAAAACTGATACACCCTGTATAATATATTTATAATAGACAGACAGACAGTCACATGACTTCCCACGAAAAAAAAAATTTTTATTAACCATCGATTTCAAATGAATGAATATTATATCATACACAAGCTTAAAAGCTATAAGGCATTATAGCTAGTAAAATGTAACTATAATTATTCACATACACAAATAAAAAAGAAGGTGATAATCAATATAAACTACTCGTATCTTTACCAGTTGTTAATTCTTTTAGAACAAGAAACGATAATTGCCTACCAAACATCTTAGATTGTAATGCTAACCGGCCAGTAAAATATTCATGGTAACTTTAAAATTAGATGATCTGAACTAGCAAAGTATCGGAAAGCTGTAACTAACTTTTAAATAGTCAGTTAAAGTAGCTATATTGTTTCTAAAACATTTATTGAACTGGTTCGTACACGTACACGTGTAGTATGTGCAATATACATTAGAGGTACAATGAACCAAACCAAGATTAAGAGTGAATTGTTCTACTCTAGTAGTAAAAAAGTTATTAGCTCGATTTCTACAAAATTGCATCCGAACTTAATCCAAAACAGAAGCAATTCAACTAGGCTGTTATTTCTAACATCTTATATTGCTTCTGAAAACATTGTAACTAATATATCCTGTCTACAAATGAATTATAGAGCAAGACCCTTGTCTTAATTCAGACGCACAAGACAATAGCTATAAGTTACGAATATAAATAGAGGCTAATAGCAGATATAAAATATAAATTCCAGGAAGTATAAATTGAAGCATGTTTTGAGCTCATAATTACACAAGTGTTTACTTTAACAATACATCAAATTTCAGTTGATTCGATAAAAGAACTAAAATAGGCGAGTTATTGCCTGGTTCGCTAATTGTACCAATTAAAACTAATTCCGCGAACTAATTGAAACGTTACAGTGGATATGTAGATTTTAAATTGCTTATTGTTAAATAATAAAGTTAGGAAAACAACAAGGATCCAACTCTTTAATTCATAATGTATGAAAGAAGTGAACGATTATGTGCTGATTTGTTTACAATAAGAATAATTTGCGCGTAAACGAATCTTGACAAGCGTATCTATATTAAAGTCAAAAAACAATTTCAATCGTGCAGTTTCATTTATCGTTTAATTACTATTCTTACTGATGAGGTATATACCATCTTCAAAAAGCTGTGTACTTTTCAGTTACTATACACGGATATAAGAATCGTGAACATTTACATTGGAGAATCATAAAAACCGTAAATAAAAATTGATAAATTTTATGTAATTATAGAGTTGAACCGTCTGCTTCCTCCCATGATTTCCGAACATGAAATTATTTAAAATCAATCTACCGATCCAAAAACACATTCTTGCGTGATTTAATGGGTACGTAACCCGTACAAACTTCTCCACCAAAACCCTGTGGATAAATTCAAAATAGTATGCATAATGTATACCGACAGGGTTTGAGATCCTAATGGGAGCAGATATGAATACCACTGCAAGAATAATTAGGATTTCAGGGCAGTTCGCGTGGGCTGTTCGGCCACATACCTTCCTACAGACCGGTCGAAATACGTTTATAATTAATGCACTCTCAAGCGAAGTGAGTTATTGTTGTCGCCCCATTCAACGCCACTGTTCTAAATTGACAGTCCTGCAGATGGTTACCGCGTCCAAACTAAAACCAAATTGGTCATTGTTCCTCTGCATACGACAGCTTGTTAGTGGCCGCTTCATCAAAGGCTTGGGAATTGTTAATTTTTTTAACGCTATTGTTTATTGAGTTGATTATTTTTCAGCTCATGTCGATGTTGAACTGACATCAATGCCTTCATTGTAACAAAATGCAATGGTAGGTAATTACTCAAGTGCAATGAAAATAATGTGTCCTGTCCGGGGGTTTGTTTTTTCCGGACAAACACGTACTGCCACAGAGGGAAATGGGGAAACTGTGTACAGTTCAATGTGGCTTTTCACAGCTAGCTCCTACAAACGTACGGTCATTTCATTAAAGCTTTAGCAATTCTAATAATTGTAATATTTCTAATAAATTTTTACATTACATAAATTTTGGTGTTTTTATGTAGGTATGTAAATTGATAAAATTTATGATTAGTAGATTTACGTCAACGCACTTAGACTCATGCAAGTCAATAGTTCAGACCTCCTAATGTATTTTTGATGCACTTTCTAACATATTTTCAACAAGTTTCTCTAACTCTCTGGATCCTGAATATTTTTTGTGATTCAGTTTGTGAATCCTATAACTTCTAATCAAATAATAGTCCTTTTATCTTTACAATAAGAGAAGATAATGATGGAGGTAAACAATAATAATATAGGCATAATTTCGACTTTTCTTTCTAAAAAATTTTGAGTTAGCGAATGATGATACTTTCTACAAAAAGTTTTTGAGAGAATCCAACACCAACTTGAAATGCTCATAATATTATACTTTATGTAACAAAGAAACTTGGAAGAGCTGTGCTTACATTATGATCATCTCTTTAATACGCAGAACAAAATTTCGAAAATTGTGGGGGTTCTAGATTATACAGAAGAGTGGAGATCGACATTTAAAGACCTAAATGTTCTCACTGTCCTATGATCTTATGATCTAAAGAGATGTCAGCTTACAATTAGTCAACATATTAGCCAATAAATCCTTTCAATTCTTTACTAACAAATATTATAACCATTAAATTCTTTCAAAATTAATAATCAAAAATACGTAATTTAAGATTGGAAGATTTGGACAAGTAGTTAAATTTTAATAATACGAACTTGACTTAATCGCTATTTTGTATGCTCATACGTAAAACGCACGATTATTCGGAGTTCGAAATGTACGCATCAACTTCTAGATTATTAGATCGCTATTAGATTTCTGAATATGAAATTTCAAAGTAGATATATATAATTATGAGATCCATTGTTATCACTCACAATTCTCCTAATAGGTTGCACTGTTTTAACGTCCTTTGAATTTGAAGGATGTCTTTAAAACCAAGCAATGTCAAGAGGTAAATATTTTTAAAAATCATAGGAACTTATTCTTACGAAAAAAAGTTTAAATGAGTGAAAGGGTTTGCTTCATTACCCAGTAAAATTCTAATTACTTTCTAAATAACCTATAAACCCTTAACTTTCCTTCTAAAAACTGTTTTACTGGGTAATAAAAAGATTGCAATAACTCCTTAATAATTTCGTTAAAAATTAAAATTTAATTCTGTTTCATTTCTCTTTTTCTCCCTCAGTGGAGTACTTTATTAGCCCTCATTTTTAGTTGTGATAATAGAGTGTGCAAACAACAAAAACCCATGTTGTTAATATTCTTATGGGCTGTGGACAACATGTCGACTGATTATTAAAAGTTATCGCTTGACATAAATCTGAACGCACAGAAATAACATTCTTATCATATTTTCATGTCAAGTAAAAATAATTAGTATTTAAATTGTGTGATATTGGAATGAATGGCAGGCGAGGGATTGCATGTATATTATTTATTTGCAAAACAATCGTATAATTCTTTATACCATGTTGTGGCAATAAACTTGAACTGCGATTATCAGATGTTCATAACATGTATTAAAGTCAAGTTTTATACATTACCCACATACTAGGCTTTTGCGCTTACAAATCAAACAAACGTTGTCAGCTTGTCACGCAAACTGTGTTTAACTTATACGGAAGCGGCGACGATGACAAGGCCTTCAAGCTATGTTCGTGCCGCCACCAATTTGTCACCTACAAAAATCACGAATACTTAATCACACTCACCTTCATCGTGATTACTTCCTAGCAGTATTTCCATGTCTTCATAGTCGCCTTCAGCTAACATATCCATGGGATGCTTGGGTAAGAACACTCCATCGACTGTTGGTGTGGATGGAAATCCTAATATACCTGAGTACGAGTTCCACTGTTGCAATGATATTGTTTTCGCGTCAACAGCCCTCATGCAATCCATCACCGCATGCGGATTTGTGTCAAGGAAAGAAGCATTACAGCCGCAATCCTGTACCAACACTCTGCCAATTTGCTCGGCTCGCTCTCCCGACATGTAACTCCACGGGGCATTCATTGTACCCGATTGTAAAATACCCCTGCGAGCTAATCCTTTAGTAACCGGACTTATCAAGTGTATGCTAACGGATCCTCCGCCTGCAGATTCCCCGAATAGCGTGATTAGATCCGGATCACCGCCAAATGCCACAGCATTTTCCTTAATCCATCGTATAGCTAGTGCCTGATCCCATAAACCCATGTTACCAGGTGTTTCGTCGCTTCCACGTGGGAAATATTTATTTAGGTATAAAAATCCGAAGGAACCTACGCGATACTGCATTGAAGCGACAATAACATCGCTAGTAGCTGCTACAATATCGGCGTCGTATATCTCTAAAGTTGAGGTACCACTCATGTACCCTCCGCCATATATCCAGATTAAAACAGGGACTTTGGGTCGCTGTTGTGGTGGTTTATCTGCGTGGTGTCTTATGCGCAAACGTTGAGGTACCCAAATGTTTAAGTAAAGGCAATCTTCTGATATGTTTGTGTTTGGGTTCCACATTTCTTCTCCTTCGAATCCAGGAAAATATTCGTATCTCTCCTGGTAACAAGAGTTTGGAAGTTTGGTGGCATCCAGAATACCATGCCATGGATCAATGGGGACCGGTCTACGAAACCTTAGCTGTTCTATTGGTGGTTTTGCAAATGGTATTCCCGTAAATACATGAACTTCGCGACCTAGGACAGTCTTGGGGGAGCCGCGTACTAAACCACTAGTTGTTTCCACAACCAAGGGGTCACTGTGGAAGTCTTTTGAACTTGGAGGGCGAGTTGTGGTTTCTTCACTGGGCCAAGAATAACCGCACACTGATGCACTAACTGAAACAATTAAGCACAACACCGAAAGCGCTCCCATTTTTAAATCGTACAACTTCTTCACCATTCACAATTATTTTTGAAATTTTTATTTATGACAGCATATTTTAAGGGTAGTCCACGTTGTGTTTTGCGGTAATGCAACGTAGTAGGTGATGGTTCTTGCCGAGGGCTGAGGAATTGCAATAGGAGAATGTCACAAAAATTACATCGGGATACCGGCGTGCGTTTCAAAGGGCACGATGTTGAACGAGACGCCGGCTTGGTGACGGGCTAACACAAACTGTGGATCGCGATGCCATGGCGGGTAAGTTGAGGCTTGCGCGGCCCATCTCAACGTTTTACACTCACTCACCGAAGTTCGAACCGATTTAAAACTTTCCTTTTTACGTTGCCGCCGCGGCTATTCCAACCAAAGCACCCGCACCCGGTCTGTAATTTTTTTTATGAAATTTATGATATGCACTTTCACACCTTTCCTTTGCACTTTTCGTAATTTCACGGCTGTAAATTATTCAGAGGGGTGGAATACATGAAAAGTCGGTTAATTTAAACTTCCTTAATTTTAGTATCAGTAAGCGTAACTGAATTATTCCCAAAGGGGCTACATTTATACTTGATAGCTTTTTTATTTTGACTCCTCTTTTAAATTAATTCCGATTTTATAATTAACAACCAAACTTCTTTCGTAAACTTCTACAAACAATAACAAATGAAATCGTAACTAAACTTAGAAAAAGTAAAAATATCGAAATTTTTATAATTTACTAATTTTGAAGGATCATTTTATTATCTATTGTCTGTCTCCGTCTGCAAACTATTCTAGAAAAAATCATTCGTAGGAGACAGTTTCCAACAAAAAACTGGTGAAAACGGATCAAATTAATTGTAACTCGACTTCATAATGGTGCGTTAGATTTATCTCGGACCTGTGGAAACACGAAAATCCAGTCCGATATCGAATTACTAATCCGCTGATACAAACAACTTACGACTTTTTAAGGAGTGGGTTACAGGATGAAATTATTTCAAACTAATTGCTAAGTAACAAAAAGCTCGATAATTATAACTGAAAAAAATTAATTAAGTAAAATACTAACCAGTTTATGATTTAATATTTCAAAAGAAAGACAGAGAAAACGATGTAATGACAAAGTGTCTTGATTTTCAGCGAAAATTTAGGCTATTTCAGTTCAAAAATGGGAAATCAACGTAGTCAATATTTGACAGGCGACATGATTAAAGCACAAATTTCTTGTTATATGACAATATAGAGCCTCATGTCACAATTATTTGGTAAAACAGATAAATAACCAAAGTGGTTGACATTTCTCAAAAACGACCTCTAGTCAGATTGTGTTAGAAATTAGCTAGAAAATTCGTAGCATAAAAATTTCCTTGGCTGGATGTGATACATTTTCTCTCTTAACCTGAACTCTGGACTTAATTGAAATTAAGTACAACGTTTCTAACGTATATTGATTTCTTATCAAAAGTGGAACACCTTTGTTCTGTTTTTGTAATATTTAATTATCTCCAAAATAACAGATTTGAAAATGAAAATGAAAAAACTGAAGCAAATTTTTCCAATTAATGAAAATATACAATTATTTTAATTTATAGAACTGTTATTTTTCCAAATCACTGGTTTCAATGAGTCCAATGTGGGAGGATTTTGGCTTTTGTGATGATGTCACGCGCTACGTGGATACGATTTGTTAGTGTAGATAGTCAGCCGGGCTTGCTGATTTAAACAGTATAATAGCCACTAATGAGGCTGATATAACCAATTGGCTTTTCCTGTCCGTGTACGATAGAACAATCAACAGAGGCCCCCACCTGCATTGCCTCGTTTACAACTAGAGATGATGATGCTGTTAGTGTTCGCTTTTGTCTGGGTCGGCAACTGATGTTGGCCTAGCCACTCTCTATTTTCTGCCCTTTGTATCTAACCAGTAAATTCGAATTAGTTTACTGTTCAACGAAACTTGGAAATGCATGATTGAGCACTATTTGATTTCATTAGATTTTTAATCTGTTATTCAGACTACGTCCAAATAATATTGAAATGGGAAGAGGAAATAAATCATTTTCCTCTGTACCTACATTATTTTTAAGGGATCTAGGTTGTAGTAAATAGCCACACAATTTTCATAAACACCAAGTAGACATGAAATGGATTATTATTTTATTGGGTACATGAATTATACGAACGTCTCTCTTTGGTATCGTTACACCAATCGGTAACTAAACTTGTTAATAATATAAATTAGATAGTCTAGCAACTCTAATATTGTATGTATAATACGATTGTATTTGTAATAGTTATGTTCGGAAACTATTGAGATTATCCTCAGCATCCGCCTATTCTGCAAAATTCCCCAACTAATTATTAATCGATTTCTACAGAAGTTCCTTATGGAATATAGAAAGCTGTTTTGTATTGTAAATTATAGTAAATTCATGTAAGTCTGAGTATGAACAAAGCCCATGTTTTTATGGTAATTATTTCGAATATACGAATATACATAATTTAAACTACTAATAAAAATTAAAATTTAATGTTATATCTAGTGGGTAGTTCAATTATGCGTGTCGATAGAAAATTTATGATAAAAAAAACGAATTTCATCTTTCTTTTTTCATTATTAAGTATAACTTTTATAAAAAGTATCAAAAAAGTAATATACATGTAGGTATAAAAAAGTTATACTGTTTTTCAAAAATAGACTTTTTCTGTTAGGATATTATTATTATTGTAGAACTCTATTTTCATTTTCGAAAAACGCAAGAACTCTTTTACAGTTAATTCTAAGAATATGAAACCTTAGGTTACTTTATGCCTAAATTTTCACCCAAATAATATACAAGGTGTTTTATTTAAAATACCAAAGCTAGAACCTACTTCCGGTATAACCTAAAATACCAGAATTTTGTCATTATTTTTATATTTATAATTAAATCATATACGACTAATAAGCCAGTTATCGTAAATGTCTCAGTATAAATATGTTGCTTTTGACACCTTCATTTAATAGTAACATTTTCTGTTGACCGAACTTCATCCACGGGAAGAAATTACTTTGCTCTCTAGTTGCACAAATAAAATAGTTATCAGTTATTCGGATTTAAAATTTTGGCGGAGGTGCCGGTCACAACTTAATTTTCCCACCCGGTTAATCAAATTCAAAAGTATAAAACTATGTAGATTTTAGTGTTTATCTTAATTGTACTATTATGAAATCTATATTTTGCGTGTTGTACGATGTAGATCATATAATTAGAATAGTTGTGCTTAAATTCTCGGGAACCGAAAATAGTAAAAATGTTATCATTATATTAAACTAATTAAATTACTTACTTATGCTAAAGTTTTATGAATAAATTAGTTACATTAGTAGTTTTAAAAAAATTACTATTCGTTGACGTATTATTGAAGTTATTGACAATGATAATCAAATTAAGTGCTTTAAATATGCAAACCCAATTTATTAGAGTTAATACTGGAAGAAGGGGTTTTAAAACATGTACACCTTTAAGACAAGTTCAAGAGCAGACTGCGAGATTGTTGTTGTTTACCGTTTATGCAAATGCGGCAATACGATTATTCCACAAACTTAAAATCTGATTACCTAAATAAATTCAAAATCCATCCTTTTATAAACCGGTTAATGCTAGCATAATATTTACGAATTCATGTTGTACCCGAAAGCATAAAACAATCAACATTTTTAGCTGCCATTTCAAAATAAGTGTTTTATAACTTTTATTATCATACATGTACGAAACAAGCTCGGTTATTTGTTTCAGTTGTATCCACATAAACGTTGAATGGTCGTTGTAATAGAAAAATAAGGTTATTTGCGTGCACATTATTTCGGAGTTTTATTTGAATTTGTAATACACATGAAATTGCATTGTTGTAGGTCAGATATTACGTTCGCCAGTTTAATCAATTGATTACTGGGCTAAAATCATGACTTGGGAACGTACACCTGACCTTGTTTCGTGACTGTAAATCATATTTTAACTAATGTAATTCAGTTTAATTGTTTAATATTACTATTACTAATTAGTATGTAGCTTGTACAAAAATTGATTTATCAATAGATTTACAAAATTTCTGAAACGTGCTTGTACTGGAAAAACTATCAGTAAAATTATAGAAACTTGTCGGTTAAGTATTTTGCAATAATTTATTAGATAACTAAATACAGGGTCCGTCAAAACCCTGGCATTCTTCTATAAATTCGTTAGGTTTGGAAATAAAAAAATTTTGTAAAGACAAAAGTTGTTAGAAATTTACTGCTCCATAACCTAAAATTATTTCCATTTATACAGGGCGTTTAATTACGGCTGGACAGCTACTTACTTCGTTATTTTAAATGGAACACCCTGTATATTAATAGATTTTCAGATTCTACATGTAATTTTATATGAAAAAGTGTAAAGGTTTCATATTTTTAAAATGAACGGTTTTCGAGATGTTTACAATTTAAAAAAAAATTCACAAAATTAGAGATTTCAAAAAACACGTTTATTTTAGTTATACTTTGTAGTTTTTGAAAAGTTATTTCGAAGTTCTAAAAAGTAAGGTCTAGGGAATCTTGTGATACCAAAATCTGAATTTTATAGTATACAGGGTGTTTGCAATTGAGCGTCAGTTTTCATTGGCTTCAAAAACTCTATTTTTTCAAATGGAATGTTGCTGATGTAGGTTGTAGAAATTTAAATTCTCTACCTTTTTCATAAAGTATTCCCTATACTTAAACTTAATATTTTAGGAGATATTTCAAATATAATTTATAAAATGATAAAATAAAGCATTTTTTATTTTCATGGCAATCTAAATTCAATAAATAGAATAGAATTCTTCATACGGTATAAATTATTGGAAATATCTCCTAAAATATTAAGTTTAAGTATAAGGAATACTTTATGAAAAAGGTAGAGAATTTAAATCTCTACAACCTACGTCAGAAATATACAACGGGTTCCATTTGAAAAAATAGAGTTTTCGTTGTTTGAAGTCAATGAAAACTGACGTTCAATTGCAAACACTCTGTAAACTATAAATTTCAGATTTTTGTATCACAATATTCACTAAACCTTACTTTTTAGAACTTCGAAATAACTTTTCAAAAATTACAAAATTTAACTAAAATAAACGTGTTTTTTGAAATCTCTAATATTGTGAATTTTTTTTTTAAAGTGTAAATATCTCGAAAACCGCTCATTTTAAAAATATTAAACCTTCACACTTTTTCATCTAAAATTACATGTAGAATCTGAAAATCAATTAATATACAGGATGTTCCATTTAAAATAACGAAGTAAGTAACTGTCCAGCCGTAATTAAACACTGTATAAATGGAAATAATTTTAGGTTATGGAACAGTAAATTTCTAACAACTTTAGTCCTTACAAAATTTTTCTATTTGCAAACCTAACGAATTTATCGAAGAATGCCAGGGTTTTGACGGACCCTGTATGTATGACTTTTAGGATAGATTCTTCTACTAAATATTTGGAAAAAAAATTCAAAACAAAGAATTCTCTGTTATTGTTACTCTGCATTCTCTGCTGCTACAATAGAGATTGAAGTTATGTCCGCCGTCCGCTAAAATTTGGTCATACGTTTTGCAGATATTCACAACAAATTAATACCATTTCCATTAACTCTTGATTACTATAAACATGTGGTGTTTTCGCAGCGCAGTTTTTTTATATCCATTCCAAATATCGGGGTGCATACATACTTAATTTTTTTCGATAAGTAGGTACTGAATCACCTTGTACAGGGCTAGTCATGAGTGGTTTATTTGTGACCAAAATTAGAACGCAACCCAAAATACTAATTAATCTGATCACTTGATATTATCTTTTATTTGATTAATAAGTCGGATCAAAGTGATTTGAAATTTTGGAAAAAAACGTAAAAGTGACAATTTATTAAAATGACAATACAATAAAGCAAAACATAACATATTTAAATTATCTACGGAAAAAATTGTTCAAAATGTGCCCCATTGCGATGTACACAAACTTCAATACGATTAAAAAACGATCGCTGAACACGCCGTAATGTTTCGGGCGTTATAGCCATGCATTCTTGGCGAATTTTGTCTTTTAACTGTTCTATTGTAAGCACTGGAGTTTTATACACTTTTTCTTTCAACACCCCCCAGAGGAAAAAATCTAATGGAGTCAAATCGGACTTCTGGGTGGCCAAATATTGTTCGATCCTCGTCCTATCCACCTGCCTCTAAAATTTGCATCCAAATAGTCTCTCACAATTCTATGGTAGTGCGGTGGGGCACCATCTTGTTGAAACCAAAGATGCTGCCTGGTATTTAAGTCCACAGTTTCTAATAACGGGGCCAGTTCCGTCTGTAGAAAATTAAGGTACATTTGTCCATTCAAATTTCCTTCAAAAAAATGGGGTCCAATAATTTGCTCATTTAGTATGCCACACCAAACATTTACCGAAAAGATATTCTGAAAGTGTGTTTCGCGAATCCATCGCGGATTCACTTGGCTATAATAATGGTAGTTATGTCTGTTTACGGCCCCATTATTGCTAAATCTAGCCTCATCGGAGAACAATACTTTCTTTATGAAATTATTATCTGCATTCAGCTTTTCTTGCATAAAACGGCAAAATTGAACTCTTTTAAGAAAATCTGTCGGCTTTAATTCCTGTACCAGGGTCAAATGGTACGGGTGGAATTTATTTTCTCGAAGAATACGCCCAACTGAAGACTGACTAATACCTATTTGTCTTGCCAATGTAGTCTGACAAACGTGAGGATTTTCTTCTATCGCTTCAAGTACAGCAATTTCATTTTCTTGTCCGGTAGCTGTCCTCTGACGATATCTTTTCATTGGAGGCCAGTTTTGACGTAGTTGATGTTCAAGATTCTTAAACGTCTCAGGAACCGGATGTCTTCGTGCTGGGTACCTTTGCATATAAAGGTCTGCAGCGGCACTAGCACTACACTCCTCGTAGATGAGGAACATGTCTGTTTTTTCATCGTTTGTATAATAATACTGAATAATACATCATCTACAAGATTAATTTTTCAGTCTTAAAACGTTAAAGTGACAGAACTGGAACAGAATCAAATGGCAAGACCGGCAATCTTAGATCCAATATTCCATTTTTAAAAAATGAGAAAGCTAGCAGCCGTTGTAAATTGTATTTTTGGTTGCTTTCTAATTTTGTTCAGAAATAACCCTCTCGTGACTAGCCCTGTATAGTTACTGTTCAGTCAAATCTATGAATATGGATAAATTTCCAAAAACACCAAGAGAAAAAAGTGGTTCTAATTAAAAACTATAATCTACAAAGAACGATACATAATAAATACTTCAGCTGATTCTATTTTTTTCCAAATAAGACTACACTATTCTTATAGTTTCTTGTTATAATTTCATACCACTCAAAATGACATAAATATGCGTAGACACATTAAATTATATGGCCCGCTCTCTATATTGTGGACAATTAAATGATTATAGAAACATTACGAATTTTGATCTTCAACCTAAGGTGATTATAAATCAGCAATGTACCTGAATTGGCTTGAAACACACCGTCTGGCGTCCTGGGGCAACATTATCACGTCTACGATGAAACAATCGAGTCCCGGCATCCCAAGTCTAGTTAAGTCCAGCCGCCATGAACGGGGTATATGACTTTGCCCACCACCCAAGCACTCACTCTCCTCGCCATTACAATGTAGTTAATATCATTCTACGAATTATTTATGAATTTTGTAGTTACCAGTAATCTAAGATGTACTCCAGGGATCGACTACAGGGTATATGAATAAGTATTAACTTATTATATCTAAAGCAACGTATGTACGAGTAGTGTAGGTTGGTATCAGTAGATGTCTTGCAACAAAATTTAATCAGTATATTATCTGACTTTAAATTAAAACTAACTACTAAATTATCTTGAGTTCATGTGGAAATATTTCGAAGGTCTTAAATTCTAATATTTGTTCTTTGTACAGCGATTTGTTTCTGAAATTGATTCCTTTAATAAAATGATATTGCGTGATTGGGTTCTATTAGAGAACTGTTCAATTTTTCAACGTTTCCCTACCAATTCCATATTAAATATGAGTGTTTTATGATCGGAAATCAAACATTTTTTAGGTTACTAAAATTTGATTTTTTATTATAGTCGTGGAATACAAAAGACGATATTGATTTCATAGAGAATATAAGGTTTTAAATTCTTATAATAAAACGATTCAAAAATCGTGCAGTGATATTTTGATGCCACAATCTTGATAATAACTATCGGGCAATGTCGTCATTGTCCTGTATTACATATTCAAACCGCAAATACAAAAGTAAATTATAGTTGGCGTCACTAAAGGTAGTGTTAATTGCATAATAATTTACTAGAATTAAATTAGTTTGCGTTGCCAATTAAGGAACACACGAAATTTATCCTAATTTCCCTTACATTTTGTATACGGGGTACTAAACATATTTTAGAATAAATTAAAGAAAAAATGTGGGAAATGAAAGCAAGAATTTTAATAAATCCTCACGTAACCAGTTATTAAATTAAATACAAACTGTTTAACATTTAATGTAGAGTTGAAAGTGTTTAATTCGTTGCAACGTAAATCAACAGCACATAACAGTCAGCAGGATTAAAACATCGCTAAAACAGATAGTAAAAACGCTATGTTTGTGTTATTTAGTATACCACTGGTGGCAACTGTTGTGAGTTTTATTTATGTTCGTGGGAATTATTGCTTTTGCAGCACAAAGGAGCTATTTAATAAACTTCTGTTAGCAACTAGTGGCAATTGAATGTAGCGATTAAAAAGTTGCTTTAAGACTACGTGACTTCCATCCTAATTTAATACAATAAGTCCCACAACTTCCTCTTAATGTTATGGGTTTTTTTTTGTCTTGAACATAAGCTTTTTAACTCTAAACTTACCTGAATCCGATGGGAAATAATCCGAATAAATAGGAAACTTTATTTAAGGTTCTTGTCAGGTTTATTACATCTAGATAAAATATATATGTAAAAACTAGTCTGCTTTGTATTATTAAACATTTCTTTCACGTAACATTAATGAAAGCAGTTTCTATGCCGAGAATTATAAAAGTTTTTTAATTAATGCAAACTACATCTACACTTGTATTTATTAACTTGCAATATTCTGTCTTACATACCTTCATACCTAATAATAGAAGTTACTGTATTCTAAACGGCTAAGATTCTGTACAAATTTCCACTCATTTTTAGTATAAATGGATATTTTAGGCTCTTAAGTAAACATCATCGATAATCACAAGACAATCTTTCTGAACATATACCAAGAAAGAGAAAAAAATATATTTAAAATCTCTGCCAACAAAAAATTTTATTTTATATGAACTTTAACCGATGCTTATGGGTGATAGTGCACATTTGCCAAGCAGGTGTGGTAAAAGTGAGATATCCTTTAATTTGAGAGGTTACTTATGTTGAAGAATACAGACGTATATTTTTGAGATGCCAAAGAACAAACGGCTAATAAAGTGCCTTGTGGGCAAAAGTAATCTTACCTCGAATTGTTGAACTATTCGAGCTAACCTCACCCTTTCCCAAATAATCCTAGGTACCCTTTCCCACAAGGCACTTTAAACACTTTATATAAACAATTTTCTTTTCGAAAACCATGCTCCCCCTTCTTTAAACAATTTCTCTTACCAAATTTATTATCATCTTTTGACCTCCTCCTCCTGATTTACCATACGTATTCCTGTATTTTCAGTTTTACCACAGTACATCGGTAAAAGTTCACTTGTGTCGGTTAAAGTGAGAAAAGACATCGGGCGTGTTTGCTATGCTCACATTCACCAGTCAATTTGACGGTTGTTCACTTTTACAGTACGTCCTCGAATGAGAAATAAACACGCATGCACATTAGCGTCTATTTCAAGATACTCTATTTCCCTTTTATTACACGCGTCCAACTTATAGCGAAGGATAGGATGCTAGAAATACGAGTTACTCTTATCCAGATATTTCAGAGAAGCCCCTGTATACTCGATTCTTTACATTTCGAAAGAATTTCCTCAGTAGAGCCCCAAATCAAGACAGTTTATACTCCTAATTTGACTATGATTTTGGTAGTAGAAGTAAAGTGAACCAATTTTAATTTAATAAAAATAGTGCAGTTTGTACCAAATTGAAATATCTTGTAAAGTTGCATTTGTGTACTTAGGAAAATTTCCCAGCGTGGATGTATGTTCAGACTTTGACTAAATGAAAGTTTCTTCGTCATTTTAAATATTTACTAAAACTGGGTGCAGGTACTTTAAATATTTACAATCGCAAAATACATTAAGAACAAGGGACATATTCTTATAGTGCGTTGGTAGATGGAATCGGCTTATAAGATTAAAATAAAGAGGGATGTCGGTATGATCCTGGTCTGTCAGTTGACAGTTCCTAGCCGTAATTCGTGACAATATTTTGTATCCAAGCAAAAGGTGATGATGAATTCTAGTCAGATACGGTAGAGACAGCTAATTCACAGTTCCGTGCATAGAATATTTCGTGGAGGCTGCATCCAAGTGAGAGAGGAATAACAGGCAGGCGGATGGTGGCGGTGGTAGTGGTAGTGTGGAATAGAGGAGCCACGGCACGGCCAGGTGCCTAGACAGCGGCGGCCGGAATATCTACAAACCTACTACTCAGGACACAAAATCAATATAAGCTCACCTGGCTACTAGCCGTGTGGCCATCGTATAGCTCCATGGCTTCGCTGTCAAGCCTGTTTTCATATCAGCCTTTAAACTTCTACGACCACAAACGGCATACGTATCTTTCGTAATTTTTCTGCCTGATGTTGATGGACTGCTGGTGTACAGGATACCAAATGGAATCAATTATTTATTTGTATCAAAGTTTTATTTTTAACTAAATTATAGTAATAATGAGCAGGTTCAGGAATGTTGTTGAATTTGTTACAAAGAAATTGACATTGAAACTACTTTTCTATAAAATCGACAATTTCCTAATTAGCTCTTACTAACTCCCGCTCTTACAAAAAACATTTCCAATTATTTGTTGTCTTTAACTTTATCTCCAGTTTTCCTCAGAAATTAATTATCATAATATTAATTCATTAAACTTAGCGGTATCTGCTTAAATGTTGGTATGTGTATATCAAGTTGTCTAAAATTAATTAATTAATAGTTAGATTAAAGTTAACTAAATGACCACCACACAAAGTTACTAGAATTCCAAATCAGTTTACCATGATAGTTAGCTAACACCTGAAATTCCATGTACACCCTTTCAAATTAAAAGTTTATAATTCAATTTAACATTTACTTGATAATATGTATTGTAACATATTTATTAGATATTTATGTTAGCGCTAATAACGTTATAACTGAAAATTAAATTTTAAGTAAATATAAAGTTTAGGTAATTTTATTATACCTCCAGTCCTCCGAATATTGTTTACCAAGGTTTGGAAGGTTAGGATTACTAGTTTGTAATCCTATTTTGTAAAATGAACTCAGTGTCGATACCATCCTTCATTATTATTTACCAACATTGCATCACATTCACTGTTATCACTAATTTCCTCTTATTATTCGTAATCTAACACGTTTATATACAAACTGGATAAATACTTAGTATATCTAACATTACCATCGGTTTGTGTGCAGAAGCTAAAGCACGAAAATGCTCTATTTAAAACCGATGATGATAAAATATACTATTACAAAACCTAAACCCAAACAAATAAAAGTGCACTCCAAGAAGTTAACGTACTACTTGACAAACATTATTTTATGTCAAACCAAAGTAAAAATAGAATAAGTGAAGGATAAATGGAAAATGAAATATTGGTAGAAGAGAAATAAAAACTTTTTCTTCCTCTAGACACTCTAGAGGCTAGAGCGAAATATTTCTTGACCTCAGTTATTGATGACTATTAGATTCTGTTTCACGCTCAACTCTACCCTACTTCATCCAGTTCATTGGTTGGTTTCATGGTCTCTTAACCTTTACCAAGAATATTTCAGAATTGGGTTTAGGTCCGTTCTTCGTGCTATGCTGTGAAGTTCTACAATCACGAGTGGAGCAGTATGAAGTCTGGATTAATCCATCATCAGCAAAATTTTTGACGAAGTACCTACAATCAACATCAACATCGCTGCCACTATCGCTAGTTCTGAGTAAATGAGTCAAAGAAGAAATTTTTTCCGATGTATGTGTACTTTAAAAACACAAATGATATCTGCATTTAAACTTTAAAGGGCAGGAGATATCAATGGTAAACTGTTATCTTCCCCTATAGATCCTCTCAGTACTCTAAAAGAAGTATAAATATAATTATCTGCAATAAAGTCAGCATGGTTACAGGAAGAATACATGCGTCTAATCTGTATTGGCAATCTAGGAAAAATTGTTCAAAGGTATAGATGAGGAAAATGAATTAGAACTGGTGGGCTAAGAAAGGTATTGGACACCATAAGCCATCAAGTTTCACTAGATCAATGACCTTTTTATGACATCAGAGGCCTAAAATTGTCATCCAATATCAAGGCAGCAATTAGTACCTACGGTGAAATAAAGCCAGCATCTTAATAATAAAATGATCAAGGAGTACCCTGAGGTGCAGTTCTCTTGGATACTGTAATATTTAGATATAGGTAAATAAAAAAAAATGGAGAAGAAGCAAGCAGCAACGAGCTGGTTCAATTCCAAAAAAGTCATGTGCTTTAAACTAGAGAGAAGCAAACATCTCCGAAATTTCTCGATTTATGTCTTGAACTGAAACTAATCAGAGCACTTTGGTTACTTATGTAAGAAGATCCACCTTCTGTAAAAAAGGCTGATGAAAGTTAACATCCTTACGATGGTAAAAACAGGTTACTTCTCAAGAACTCCTACAAATTCCATATCTTAGGCTGAAAGTCATAAACTATTGTCTAAATTATTCATCAAATCCGGTTTTTAAAAGGAAGAAAGTTTGAGAAGACGGTCAAAATCGTTTTAATTTTCAACTTTTATAATACTGTTGAACAGTTCATTAAATTTTTTCATTAAAACTTACTAAAAAATTATATTCTTGATGCAACTTTTATTGTAATATTTATTGCTTTCAATAAACAATTCTAATTCTTAAATACTATACAGGGTGTCCCAGTTTATATCGTCTGGATTTCACCAGTCTATAGTTTAGCGAAAATTAAAGGTGGTTTGTCTAATAAACTATGGTCGAATGTTGCTTCATTTTTGATTTACAGAAAATAAATTATTTTAAATAATTTGCTATAAATCAATAACAAAAAAAGTTAGTCTTCTGAAATTTTGCATAGATCTTTTTCTTGTGTTCTCTTATTAATAGTGGTTGCAATTATTTTATTTAGAACACAGAGGCGTGCGTACGGATTTCTTCAAAAACATTTTATTGAATAAAACGTACGCCACTGGTTTTTTTGCGGCACCAATATGCAGAGAGTATTTTCCATTCAATTTAGAAACTTTTTCGTATCTTATAATTTTTTGATAACTTAACTCAAAATAACCTAATAGTACAGTAAATAAGGGAGAAAAAAAGGCTTCAAATCGACTCTTTTTTTACCCTACAGCCAATTTTTGTAGAATCTTCTAGAGGGTCACCCTGAACGTTTAAAACTGAGTTTGTGTATTCGTAGATCCAGTCCTTCCTTCACCAGCCCTCAATTAAGGGTTGGATTTTTTTGTTTATTGAATAACTTTTTTCCTATTAAATTTTCGAAAAAAAGAGTCAGAACAAAGTAGTAAAGAAAAATATTTCCTACAACTTATCTTTTTTTTTTGACATTGTCGATATTTAACAAGTTATTCAACAAATAAGTTGAAAATTTTGGGGAATGAGTAGTAAGTAGTACCTAACTAGAGAAAAATTTCCCTAAAATTTGCAACTTATTTGTTGAATATCTTTTTAAGTATTGACAATATCAAAAAAATATTAAAAGGAAAGTTGTAGCAAATATTTTTCTTTACAACTTTGTACTGATGCTTTCTTCGGAAATCTAATAGGGAAGAACCTCTTTGATAAATAAGAAAAAAAAAGTTAAGTTATCAAGAAATTGTAAGATACAAAAAAGTTTCTAAATTGAATGGAAAATTGGTGCTGCAAAAAAAACCAGTGGTGTACTATTAATAAGAGAATACAAAAAAAAAGATCTATGCAAAATTTCAGAAGACTAACTTTTTTTGTTATTGATTTATAGAAAATTATTTAAAATAATTTATTTTCTTTAATGCCCTGTACATCAAAAAGGAAGCAACATTCGACCATAGTTTGTTAGACAAACCACCTTTAATTTTCGCTAAACTATCTACTGGTGAAATCCTGACGATATAAACTGGGACACCCTGTATAGGTAATGAGCAATAGTTTTTCGCAAGTGTGAATCTGTATAAGTTTTTATACTTTCTATGGATTTACACGTTGACCTATTATATTACCTACCGCATTGCCTACTCATTTGTGATAGCTATCTTAATTGCCACCTTTACTAATTAACTTTGTAGGAGAAATCAATGTTTATGTACAATCTATTATGTCGTGTTTTTATACGACTCCTTTATACAGATTTCTTGTAACAGTTTTTAGTTAATATTCAAACATTATTTAGTGTCGACATATGTATAATAATATAATCCAAAATAATTGTGATTTAGTTACCTGCAGTTGTTTAATTAGTTAACGGTAACAATATCACCACCATGATGTTCATTTTCCATTCACTAACTCGTTATCCTTAATAAATATGAAACTGAAACCGAGCATTAAAGAAGAAAAAACTCACATACAAGCGGCTAAGAAGCCAACCGAGATTGGCTAAGATAAAATATGTCTAGACATTTACATTTGTTAAATGATGTAGATGGGATAAAATTTAACAAGATATATCCATAATTCAGAAAATCAGAGACAGTAGTGAATATCTGCGTGACAATAAAGCCAATTGACGAGGTAAAAATACACCAGCAATTGACATGCAAACCTGAAGAACAAGCGGAGATGTCATCAGGATAAAGCACGAATTGGCACAAGGCCAACAACTCTGCAAACGAATAAATACTTCTTTAACTATTTATTTGTCAACGTTGAACCTGAAATTTTGTTTTGGAATCAAACAAAATAATGTTACTTCTGTAATTAAAATAGCAGTTCGTTAATTGTAGAGAAGCTTTTAAAAAGCTCTAGTATTAGAACAAATTACGAGTTTTTAATATTTAGACCAAATATGACTGAGAAATTGAAAACTAGATAGTGAGTGCATGATTTTTCTAAAAGTACTGATTTATAAAATAAATTTGTAAGCTTTAATTTTAATTACACGCTATTATCTTTATCCACAAAGACTCTACTCTATCTCGTGCCATTCTCCCCGCTCTTATAATAGAGGAAGGGAGCCTCTTTACATATAGCCATCTTCCAATCTTGCCACTAATTGACTCATAAGAACTTACACACCGGTTACTTTATATTTATTTCAAATTAGTTCTTTGACAAATGATTTTAGAAGTGTAGAAAATACGAGTGTCATCTATTAGTGATTTTACCAGAAATTAATAAACCCATTAACATTTCTTCTTTGCTGATTTTGACTAAAATTTAAAAGATTTACCTCAGCTTTCAATTTTTATTTATGCACGTTAAATATAATGACTTTTTAAATGTAATTAGCGTGAAAATCATTTGGGAATTTTAAAGTGTTAGTTTAAACGGTTTAATGTAAAGCCGTGGATTTGAAGTATTGTAAATGGTGTAAAAATGAGATAATTTTAAACGTTTCAGGGCTATGAATACTGATGTCTGGATTATCATACCCTCGGGTATAAAAGATGACGTTCGGCTTTTTACAGCTTAATATTTATCAATAATACATTTTCTTCGTACCACTTTTATTATCTTTTGTTATGTGTATTCAGCTTTATAATAGAATCACTGCGCTCAAAATATGAGTATGTACATAATTATTTTTAAAGCGGCAGATTTATTATTTCTTTGAACATCTTTTTGTATAAAATTGAAGTAAATTTTTATACAAATTTGTCCAATTGGTCACCAAAACCCATTTAACCCAAATCAATAACAATTATAGCCATTAATTATAGATAAAGGATTAAATTAGTAGGTTGGTACAAAACAAATCATTAAACACCCACCCAAAGATTGATTTGTTAAAAGGTTCATGAAAATTTAACCACCTACTTTGAAAATTTAATTAGCAATAGAAAATATATGTTTATAGTTTAGTTTATTTAATTTGTAGCTACACGTGTTGTTTCCGTGATGATATATTTTAGGTAAAATCCGCAAACTTGAGATGTTATTATCCTGTTCGTATAACAGGATTGGATAGGTACGAATAAGGATATTCACAAGTGTACGTGGTTAAACTAATATTTGTTTTGCGTTTACGCCTCCGTATTTGGGGATTTGATCCTTCTCGATTATTCTCATTTGCTATTAACTGTGTACCCTCACTTTCAGCTATACTTGTTATTTATAATGTATCTTTTAGGTTGTATCGAAGGTATTGATTTCGAATTTTAAGGATAAATTTAGAAAACAATATCGGGTTGTGATACCGTAACAACATTAGAGAAGTAAACATCCGGAAAATGTGTAATGTTGGTATCAGGTAAACTCAAATTAATTATATAACTTTCTTCATATAAATATGAAATAATAAAAAATCTAAATATAAGTTGTAAAAAACTATAGTAGTAGAAGTGATACTTTTTCTCAGGAAAAAAGTATTTAGTGGAAGAGGAGAACCCGAAAGGAGCGAAATAAAACCATTTCTGAACCTCAAGCTAAAATCAATCAAAAAAGACAACTTTCTTAATAGTCGAAGAAGTCGCTCATCGAATGCAATTATGTAAAGTTTTGAGTAAAGCGAACATTATGAAATATGTTGAAGTAGCTCCTCGTTAAAGAAGAGGATAGGAAAAGCAAGCTTGAAAACCAGTGTGGATATCAAGTAGGAAAATCGCAAACAATTTACTCCTTTTAAAACAACTCCCATCATATTATTTTTGTATGATTCAAAAGATACTGGTGAGAATATTACTATAGCCAAATTATGAAAATTACCTACTACAAAAATTAGATACATATAAATAAATTATTATTAACAAAATACTAGACGTCCTCTGTTATAATCTTTTTCATGAGCTTTATGACCTTCCAGACAGAGTTTCTTGCAAAAATTCAGTACAAAATTTATTGATGTAAATGTAAATGTAATTTTCGTAAGCCATCATTAGATCTAAAAATTCCATAGTTTTAATTTCAATCTCGTATATCCTTTAGTTTTTAACCAAGAAAATAGAAATTCGATTTTTTCCCTAAACCGTTTTTGGAACCCTCCATAAACAAAATTTTATAGTTTATCAGATAAGATAACAAATAATTAGCCCGATTTTCATTTTTGTATATAAGTAAGTATGTATCAACGACAAAATATTTAATCCACTTTAGATTTCTCTTCATTTACAGCGCGAAAACTAACATTTTTATTTTACACTGAAAAAAGTGTATGTACTTTTACATATAATTTACATAACTAGAACTGTAAAAATTACTCTTTTATTGAAGAATTTACACTTTTTTAGTATTTCATTGTGAAAATTACATTTTTGTTGTAAAGTATAAGTAAAAGTCCAAATAAAATGTAAAAGTTATCTATATTTAAAAAAAATTGTAATATTACATAAAAATGTAAGTGAATTTAGGAAGAAATCAGTTTATATGTAAAAGAACATGATTATTGTACTTTATTACAGGTTTTATGTAATTCTTTGACTAATCACATAGTTTGTCTGCGCCGCGTTATCTGCGCTGTACTATATTATTCCGTGTTTAGTTGATGAAAACTTAGAAGACAAAGAGAATTGTTTTTGTGCTTTTACTATTTAGATGTCGAAAAAAGGTAAGTAATTATTAATCACTAATTATGTAGTTTTTCATATAGGTAGTTAAAGTTATTAATATTTTTAGGATTACCCATTAGCTGCTAATGAAAATGAAATTGTATATATTCCTTCCATAAATGCTGTATTGTCGTACGTATGAATGAAGTGCTTTTTTTTAATCAGAAGAATATTCCATATTTTAATTTGCACAAGTCTAGATTAGCATTAAAACCTTAAAAAAATTGTGTATTTATAATTAGGCTCGTTGTAAAATACATTTTACTCATTTATTTTTCATTTTTTAGAGGATGATAATCAATTTTAGTACTTCGTGGTCATGGAAAAAAAATATTTACCATTGGTACGACAACTTCCGTGTTGCCCTCGATGTAACGTTTGGCCTAAATCCTATATTGAATTTGGCGTATCCCAAAGAGATCCCACTGCAGATCATTCAGCGTTACTTATTGAAAATACACCCTGATCAAGGATCAAGATCGAAAAAAAAGATATCTTCAAAAAAGAGGGGGATTAGCCTTATGATTATGACTATACATTATTTGAAAATTATTAAAAATTAATATGTATTGTTATGATCGCAGATTTTATTAATTATGTATTTAAGTTTAGCTTAGAGTTGTACTTTTAATTTCTTAAATCCGTTAATAAAAGTTTTAATAACATGAAATATTTTTGTAATTAATTAAAAGAACAAGCTTTATGTAAATGTACAGTGTAAAATTAAATTCTGTATGTACAATTACAATATTCATGTAATTTTAAAATTACATATTTTATGTAAAATCCCGTGAGACATGTAATTTTACCGAGTTACGCACTTTTACTATGATTATCATTGGTCACTTGTTGGCCAATGATTATCATAATAAAAATACACGTTTACTTTTTTCAGTGTACTGAAAATTTCTGTTTACATTACCTAGTTTGTGTTTCATAAAATAATTTTCCCACCGGAGGCTTGAAGTTTAAAACTCATATTGTTTGTTTCTATTTTGAGTAAGAGCGGAATGCTTCAGTGGGGAGGCATACAAAATTCGGTCCATTTCTGAGATATACGAGTAGTAAGGTAGTAGGTAATAAGATGATGAACCCTCGAAACATTTTTAATAACTGAACTATTAATTTAGGCAAAAAAGAGTTCTAAAGAAATCAGTAATTTCTACAAATCTAGATTTAAACATTTCCAATTTAAATGACATTTCCAAAAAATAGCCTTATTTAATTTCCCAATTAAATTCACTTATGATTGAGATAAATTAATTTTAAAAATAAAGAAAAAGCTCTCAACACATTGTGAGATGAAAAAATAAACCTCATGCAGTGAAATAAGATTAAGACAATCTTCCAGTTTGAGTTCCTTCAATTTGCATTATTAAATTTCCTTTTGGATTATTTTAAAAGTACATGCAAATATTTCCTACATTTTTAGGACATAAATTGCCAACTAGCAGGAATGATTCATGACTGAAGAAAAAGATTTTATTTATCTACTTTATACATAGTATATCTAGGAAAACTTTAAGTTGCGTTATTAACAAAATATACCTAATGTTTTTAAAATGTGCTAGACTACATTTCATTCGAGTATACGACAGTCATAAATAATTACAACTATCCCTTATTAAAGCTAATGAAATTCTTGTTTTCCGTCTGGTTTTATGTAATCCTTTCTGCACGTGTAGAGTGCGGCGGTAAAGGATTTTACCACACAATGACAACACAAACAGCTAATATATGCAATTTACTTAAACATCATGACTCTTGTTTATTAAATTCACCAGCGTGTCATAAAATTATACTATAACCTAAACAACATTAGCCAGGTGAGAAAATGTACTGAAACATCATCAGTAGCAGAATAATAATAAATTGTGGAATAATCTAAAGTTTTGAAAATAATAAGTGATTAAGTGGTTGGTTATTAGTAGTGTGTAGTATAAGTTGGTAATAATAAAAAGCTCATGTCATATCAATTTCATTTTTACTGATGTTTCCTGTGGCTATAGAAACAAAATCGATTGGTTCATCTTACAACTTTCGCAATATAGCACAAGTGATAAATTTAAGTTTGTAATAAACCCGACGGATTTAGTCGCACTTGTTCAGTAATAAAACAAAACTGGTTGTAAATTAATACAAAGCCATACGAAAGGCAAATTTATTTGTTGCAATTCGACCATTACCTGAAAACAATAGCCTGCTAGTGCTGGTGCAGAATATAAGGGGAATTACTTAGTTATAGGCATCTAGGGAGAAAAAATAATTAACAGTTTCTAAAGGAAAGGCCTGTTATTTATCACCGACACATTGTGTGGTGTGGCGCGGTCGATAAAGGCCAGGTGAGTCGTAGAAAGGCCCAGGGGCGGCGGATGAGGAGGTTCGATACCTAAACGGACGACGAAACGCGTCTCTGGGACAACGGAGACGACGACTGTTGCGACTGAAGGCAGCAGTGGCAGCAGGAGCAGGAGCACCACAGCTCAGCCTGCAAGCAAGCAGGATGCATAAATCAAACTCGACAGCTTGCTGACAGCTGATGTAGTGCCGATAATATCCAGATAATATATCTGACAGGATTTCCACATCGGAAACGATTATCTATTCAATACAAATATTCTTATCAGCGAATTAATTCCGACAGGTGTAATTCGGATATTGAATTAATTCTGAAACCGCTGTATACTAACTCTATAAATTTAAAAAAAAATAAAAAGAAGGAAAATAATCTTAGATAAATATTATACGTTATAAAACATGGTCAATGTTTTTAACAAATAATATCTATAAAATAAAAAAATAAATACGTACTTTGAAAACATTTTATGTAACAAAATATGTTGATTATTTTAGAAGGAAGCTGTATTTTAACGTCTTTCTATGAAAAAACTGTTATTTAATTAAAAAATTGTTCATGAGCCAGCAACGAATTTCTTCAGGAACAAAAAAACCTAAGAATATTATTTAATTTTTAAATAATTTAAAAATCATGCCAAATTTTCGTTAGACATTCTATTATATAAATTACATTAACAGTGATGCTCAAATAATGATTATAGTTTAGTTTCAGTCAAAAATCAAACAAATATTATGAAAAACTTTTGTTTTAAAATGTAGGAAGTTATTTTTCAATGATTCGTCTTAGAACAAAAAAAAAATCATCACATTCCTATGTTCACTGATTCACACTATAAACAGTAAGTTTTTCTGAGTTTCTAAGTGAGATCTTAGAACCTTTTTCTTATTTTGAAAATATTTAAAGTTATTTTTTTAATTTAATTATTTCTCAGTTTATTTGACTCCCGAGTTACTTGTAAGGTTCAATCCGAAAGGAAACTTTCTTAAACATTTAAATTTCCAATTTTTATTCAAACTTTTAAATTTTCCCAACGTACTCAGACTTTTTTTGGAATACCGTTAACTTAATTACGAAAAATGTGCCAGTGCAAATTTTGTAATATGTAACTACGAGCCCTAACAACTAAATGTTCGGACAAAAGTAAATTCGATTGTCTTTCTTCCACACGCGCAAAAGTTATCTAAATTAACTTACATAATATTGATGGTTTTTTCTGTTATAATGCCAACATTTAGTTATATGAAAACGTAAATTTGGTAAAAATCCGCTCGGCGATTCCAAAACTGTGGCACTTTAACCCAGCAGGATGTAGAAACAAAGAATTATTATTTTCAAAACGTTGGATCTAGTAGTCGGATTTTGATGAAATTTCCTTTATTGCAAAGCTGGATGTTGGTTTTCTTTACAAAAAAGTTACACAAGTTTTTATTTGGTGATTTTAGAGATTTATCTGAGTTTCAAAGTTGCACCTTTAAAAACGATAAAATTTTCTAGTAACTGTTTTAAAGAATCACAGTTTTGAAACCGTTGGTTGGATTTGTGTCAAAAAACATTTAAATCAAAGCTCAATAATCGTACTATATTGAAAAAATCCTGAAATGTTAATATGATTTTGTTTGCATTTTTTTCGAGTTCCACAGTTCACTTTTCAAAAAACGTGTTCTTTGAGGGTGCTACCTACATTAAAATAATCACAGTTTTGGAACCATTGGTTGGATTTTGGTAAAATTTACTTTATTGCAAAGTTGGATGTTGGTTTTATGTACAAAAAAATCCCCAAGTCTTTATTTGGTGATTTTAGGCATATTTCGTAGCTTTAAAATTGCAATTGAAAAATGGGACGTAATTTTCTAACGACTGTTTTTAAAAAATCACAGTTTTGGAACTCGGTGAAAACGACATAAAGGTGCTTTCATGGCCTTCATCCAGTTCGGACTTAAATGTCATTGAAACTCTTTGGCATAAAATTAGACGTATTCTACGCAATAATCCACCTAGAACCATTGGGGGCTTAAAGAATAAAATAGAAGAAATTTGGGACAGTTTCTCGCCAGAATTGTACCCAAATTTGATAAATACAATGCCTGCTAGAATACAGGCAGCTATTAAAGCAAAAGGAGACGTAACCTCTTATTAATGGGCCTAAATTAAAAATTATCCCAACATTTAGTTGCAAATTCATTTTGTAAAGTGTGATAATTATTAAAGTTAAAATATTGTTAAATTCAATAAATAATTTTCTTCCATGCATAATATTGTTATTAAGGCTTTATCTTATTGTATTGTTAGGTGTTTACTAATTATTTGCGTAAAATTTCCCGTTCCCCTTTCATACTTCAAAAATTTACTTTTGTCGGAACATTTAGTTATTAGGGCTCGTACATATTTTTCTGCTGTTACTCAGGGAATTTTAGTCGGTTTCAAATAGCAAAGGAAGGCTATTTGTCATTATAGAAACTGGAACCAATATGAAACAAGAAAACGAATAACAAGCTTTTTTCTAACACTTTTTATTAATTCTAAATAGACAATTTTCTACTGTTCTTTACTTCTTTATGGAGTAAAGTATGATTTTCGCTCTTGTATAACTACTTATTTATGATTTCCAACTTCACAAGCTAATTGGTAAGTTTATGCCTTATTTTTGAAAAAAATATCCCCTTAGACTAAAAAGATTTTAAAAATGGAGTAGGCATCCACTTTTATATAATGTGATGAATTTTCAAACTTCAGCAAAAACTAACGCTTGACTTAAACGAAACCTCGTGTTTGACCTTATTATTATTTCATTACTGTCATTATTTGTTTAAAATTGTTATGGTGCTAATGTAAACTCATTATAAACACCTCCAATTATTCCAAATAACAAAATTATATGTTTAACTGCACCAGCATAAAACGCTGCAAGCAAATACAACATTCATCAATTCCTGTCTAAAGTTTTGGGTTGCTTTTCATGGTTGTAAATGCGAAATCAATACCCCTTTTATAATTACAAGGACGCCAAACTAGGTTAGACTAGATTCGCTGGCACTTTGACACGAAATAATACCATTCTATTGATATGTAATGGATTATTTATCATTATTGATATTTCAAGTAATTATTAGGCAATTTTCTCAAATTTTAGTTATTCCATAATTAATCTGATGAAGGTACCGAAAGTACTAATAATCTCTTCTGTGCCTATGATATTCCAAGTTACTTTTTCACGTGCATAAATACCTGATATTTTAAATTGTTATGTAAATCAATAATCAATGAATTCTTATTGAAAAAAATTATGGTTTTCAATAATTTATTTCTACGGAAGATTTTTCATTTATCAACGTCACGTCGGTCAGAGTGTCCGTTTTTGTTGCATCCAAAAGTCTATTTAGTCCTAATTAGAAAATGCGAGCAAAAATTTTTAAGAGATTACCCTGTATAAAAACTGAAGTAAGTAAATTTTAAAACAATTTAAAAGTATAGTAGAGAAAAGTTTAAAACCCCTTATCTAAAGTTTGCCGACAGGATCATTTTCTAACCGAGATTATCTTAGCAAAAAAAGAGGATAATAGACCAGAATAGAATCACGTAAGGTTGATAAACGATCCTGAAAGTCCGCCTACAAAAGTTTCCCATGGTTTTTCCACATTGTCTACAAGTAAAAGTTAACCACCGGTACACGTTGTAAAGATTTCAATTTGTTAACTGGAATCGAATGTATTTACGTGAAATTGTTTGTGAGTAAGTAACATAGTGTTGGAAAATCGTTGGCGAACCTTATCGACCGCACACGTAGCCAACAGGTCATATAATTTTGCTAACGTGTACTATGGATACACACGAGTTTATGAATCTTTTAATTGGTTATGAAGCGCGTTTGTTTTAGAAGTGCATAAAATGCATTTTCCAAATATCTATAATAGTGTTGGTATTGATTGGGTTGTCTGCTTTAATATTCCATCAGAGAATTATGCAACACACACTAAATCAATATACGAGTAGATAGAATTGCAAATTGGAACCCAATTCCATTATTACGTTATTGGTCTTCAACTTTAAACAAAATTTTATATAATACACAACAAGTTCAAAATATAGTGCTATACAAAGTTTTAAGTGACTGTCTTCTTTATTATTTGCATTGAATGTGAAAGTAGGTACATAAAACCGCGAGAGCAGAAATAAATTTAATACAAAAAAAAAACGATTAAAATCGGTTTATATTATGCTTTGAAAACATTATTACATCTTGGGTATATTGTTTTCCTCTTTACACAACACTTGATGCTAGATACATATAAAATTTTCATTTTTATTATGTTAGAAAACATTTTAAAAAGGACTGTTTGGGCAACACTGTTTATGAAATCCCCTAAAGCGTTTATATATCGCCTTAAAAACATTAAATTTTCATCTTGTGCGTGTCACCCTGAACCACAAAAGCTTTAGTTGCAAAAGCACCTGTTGTGGATCGCGATATTCTCAATTTAATGTGCAACAAAGAAGTTTTAATGCCGTGAGCGCTTCCAACGTATTTATCTCTTCCTTCAACTTATTCACAAAGTGAAGTTGTATTTTGAAATTATTTGTTTCATATCATTTATTTCCCTAAGAACCTAATTAATTTAACTTCTTTACGCTTGAATTTAATTATAATCTATTTAGGTGTTTAATCAGTGAATTAGTGCAGATAGTATAAAGTCAACTGAAATCGAAATAATACAAAGGATCATTCGAACCTAAATAATTAGGGTCAAGGGCATAAACAAGGAAATTTCTACGCACTGTTTATTTTGTCTTAAATAAATGTTTGCTTATCTGCCAATAGTGCTTATGACTAGAAACAAGAAACTAGACTTAACCAAATAACTAAAATTTCTGTGTGTATTCAGAGCTATATGGACTGAACCTCTAGGGTAAATATTAGATCTGCAAGATACAATCCCGGCGCCTCCGCCAGAATTTTAAAATAGACAATTAGGTTGTTATTTATTTTTAGGATATGTACTAAATCCGAAATGCAGACAAATAAATTGCAGCTCATTATTAAATCATAACATATTTTTTAATTTTTCTTATTACTCAATCATAGAGAAAATAAAAATGAGCTTATGAGGTTAGATCTATTTTTCAATAGCCAATCTGAACTCTATGGCGTTTTCAAGAAAAAAAACAGCAATAAAACATAAACTGAAAATTATATCATAGCACATGAAATTCAGAATTTTGCTTCATTACTCTTTTACCTACAAATTTGTTACAAACTCAGGATATTTTGTTTAGTAAAGATTTCACTTTTTCAGAGGATTTTAATATTGTATTTTTAGGTACTATACGTGGACTATGATAAATACTATGACCAGAACATCTATAGAAGGAGTCCGATTCCTAGCAAAACAATTCATTGATCTACCATTTATTCAAGCAATACAAACGAGAGTTTTGCCAACATGCATCCTCCATATGCCGGTTGTCCTTGATCTAAGGAAATAATAGGACGATTTTACTTTTATATTGATTCAGAAGAAGAATGACGTTGTTTAGTAAGTAGCTATCTTAATAGCAGAGTATACTATAGTACAAGGATTAGAACTTTTTCTTGATATTATTTTTCACGTTAATACTTTTATTTGGAATAATTCCTTTACAGAAAAAAGTAACATTTTTATGAAGAGACGAATGTGACATAGAGGTGAATACTTTTTATGAATGTGTGTCACATTCGGTTCTTGAAAATGGTGTAGTACCCTCTACCGATAAAATGACCTAAATCGATTAATTTCTGTTATCCTCACCATTTTATAAGTGAATACTCTGAAGAAAATTCATCTATGTATATTCTCGTAAAAAACTATAACAAGAATAATTCGACTCACTATTTGACTAGTAACTTTTCCCATAAGTTCTAAAAAATAAAAATCGATAACATGGTCATATTAACACTATTTGTATTGTACTCCTAATATATTTTTAATTATTTAGTTTCATACATCAGTTAGCTTAGTACCACTGCATTTCCCTATAATATCAAATATGTATGAACATAAATACTAGGTATAATATCTTGCACACAATATAATCGATTCTAAAAGCCAGAAGTTAAATTTTAATAGGGAAACAAAGAGAGGTAATTTAGAATTGAATAAGTCAAACCAGGGACAAAAAAATAACGGGTGCTTAAACTTAACGTTTAGGGGGCCGGCTGTATAAGGGCGTAATCTCGGGGTTAAACTTTTTATTCTCCAAAATAACTACTATAAAAGGTCTTTACAAAATCCTACTACAAGTTTTTGGGCTCAAAATATTTCGATTGAACCAAACATACCTTAGTCCAAAAGTCCTTCCTTACTGAGTTACAGGGCGCTAAAAAATATCTTTCCAAATCGTTTTTTAAGTAAGTAGTATATCTACAGAACGGTTTAAAGTAGAGATTTGAAATTTGGTGGGTTAATAAGTCTATAAAGAAGCTACAATGTGATGGTATTACAACAAAAATAATATTGTTCAGTGTCGTACTTATAGGGGGGGGGCTCAGTGTTTTTTTGGACATTTTTTGTAGGGTATTGAATTTTTTTACAAAATAGCAAGAATTATGATAGATACGCTCAAGACACGTAAAAAAGATATACTTGTTTGACTTGCGTTAACTCAACGGTTTGCCAGATATTTCACTTTGAAAATTTTTTTCCTATTAAAACGACAATTTGTGACTTACCCTGTAAAGTAAAAAATATTGGGTCACTCTAATACAGCTGATTCTACGTCCAAAACTAAGCATAAATGGTTGTAGAAACCGACCCCCAAAAATGCTTCGTTACTAAAATAAAAAAATAAAAGATGTATTTTTTATTCGCCCTCTATCTTTTTTAGCTATATCTACAGAACGGTATAAGATAGAAATTATGATTAGTTTTGGACGTAGAATGAGCCGTACTAGAGTGACCCAATATTTTTGACTTTACAGGGTGTCACAAATTGTCGTTTTAATAGCAAAAAAATTTTCAAAGTGAAATATCTCGCAAACAGTTGCAAATCAAACAACTATACCTTTTTACGTGTCTTGAGCGTATCTATAATAATTCTTATTATTTTGTAAAAAAATTTAATCCCCTACAAAAATTATTCAAAAAAACCCTGAGACCTCTTCGATCAGTACGTCACTGAACAATATTATTTTGGTTCTAATACCAACAGCTGTAGCTTCCTTATAAACTTATTAACCCACCAAATTTCAAATCTCTACTTTAAACCGTTCTGTAAATATACTTAAAAAATTATTTGGATAAATATTTTTTAGCACCCTGTAACTCACTAAGGAAGAACTTTTGAACTAAGGTATGTTTGGTTTAAACGAATTATTTTGAGCCCAAAAACTTGTGGTAGGATTTTGTAAAGACCTTTTAGAGACACCCTGTATAGTAACAATAAACTAACAATCGTTTCTACCTATAGATGTTTAACCTTTTTATTGTTTATTTCGGTATTAAAGTTTTATACAACCAGAAAATCGATCGAATAATTTATTTCGAAATAGTTAAGATCACTTAGCAATTAAAATTGTTTATATTAAGTCTCTAGTATATTTTGATTGTTTCGAACATCAAGTTCAGAAAACACCCAGTATAATATCAACTAAGTACTCACTGTATAATTGAGTACAAAGATAAAACTAACAAAGATTAATCAATATCCAAATCTATTATATTATTGAACTTAATATTAGTTCATTACCTACTACAAGTACTACAAACTTTCACGTGTTGTTTAATTGTAGTTTTATAAGTAAATAAGTAGTATGAAAAAAAACATATATTGAAATTGATGCATATTTGCCCAGTTTGCCATCTGTTGGAAAATTTTCCAAGTTTACTCACTTATTGATTATTTGGGCAAGATTAAAGATGGACTCTGTAATGGTATGTACCCATTCTGAAAGTTACATCCGAAAACGTAAACTGTAAATTGTAAAATTATCTGCAGATTTTATTCGTGTTTCACATTATTTATTACTTTCTTCAAATTTCTGCTTACTAGAAATAAAAACGAATTATTTCTGTTTTCTATTTTTCCTGTAAGGAATCCATTGTTTAAGTTGCAGATGCTGACACTGACACAAAAGAAATATCTGCCTTACATTTTATATGTATAAATCTCATAGAAAAAAAAATACTTTTATTTTCCATAAATGAATTTAGGAATTTAAATAATAGTATATAAAAAACTAGTTTTGTAAAACTTATATTAAGATACGAGTCCAGGTTTGCAGCACGACTGCCATAGTCAGGAGTGCCTGTAAAGAACGAGTGCTCTTAAGTTTTACAAAACGAGTTTTTTATACTATTTTTTCTAATTTGCATATTAAATACATTTTTTTTACAAATAAAATCAATTTAGGGAATTTTGTGACAGTTGGTGACACTTTTATTTCAAAGTTGATATTTACAGGTAACTTTTAAATTTGAATCAAGTAGATACATAATTTTTTTTCATTTTTCGCGAAATGAATTCAGAAATTTCCTGCACTCCGCCAGAAATAGCTAGGACGGCAAATTACATAAAATTCCACGGTTAATTTGCTGCCTTTAAAATCTCATGATAAATACGAAAAACAATAAAAAACCGTAACGTCAAATTCACACTGATATTAGACATTTCGTTCAATATGTGTTACCAACCGAAAAAAAGTTTCTAGATTTGGGGGGGGGGGTTCGTAATGGATATTAACACACTCAAAACGAGTGCTGTAATAGCTTTGTTACGTCATCAACTTAGAAAAATATTAATAAAATTTTATAAACTGGGGAAAATGGAGTTCAGTGAGCCAGTATTCAGTATCAATTTTAATGGAAATTATTGAAAGAAATTGCAAACATTAAAAAAAGTTGCATATTTTTTCGGAGTAACGTAATTTTTTAGCTCGTCTCCAGTTGCCATGGACTTTTGCCACAAGAAGTAACATAGTAAGTATAGTTCTTGTAGTTATAAGATCAGAATATAATTTGCAACTCTCTACTGGCGTTAGAAGAAAACCACTCATTTATTTTAATGCCATTTACTACGACGAGAAACTATATCTACCTTTAAAAATACCAGCAGATTCCACAATTGGCTTTTCGTATTACCTAAACACTGTCGAGAGCTTTTCGAAATCCAATAAACCAGCAAAAACTTCTGCAGTGAAACCTCCTTAAATTTTACACCTTGAATATGTTTATTTGAGGTCCCCAAATTTTTTCTGCTACCACAGGCTTCAATTTTACTGTACAGAAAATTTGAATCACTTTATCGTTGTCGAATTAAGCGATGAAGTCATACCATCGGTTTTGCTTATCAATTTAAGCTTGTTTCGCTAAGATATTGTTTGAAAAGGTATAACAAACAATATTTGTCTATTTTTGGTCAAAATTATACACTCTCAATAGTTCACACTCCTAATCAAGAACAAATTATCCTATCCGTGATGAAATTAGAACAGCCTTAAATCCCTGGATAATTTTAGATCAACGAACCGTTCATAAATTACTCTATACATATTTACGCCTCCCTACCTATTAGTTTAAATTTAAATAAAACAATTTATTATACTTGTTGAAATTTTACCTTTACTTGATACTTTAAAACACATTTTTTGTACACATGTATGGTATTACTAATGATATTTATTTTTTACAAATAAAGTAGCTACACTACACTCATTGTTTATTGATATTATTCAAGTCCTCAAGTACTTGTTCAGTTTCATAATTGTTACTGTAAAGATGAAACAGATCTCCTTAAATTTTATTTTTGTCTAAAAATAAACAAAAATTTTGCACACGACAACGAATATTATTAGTTTTTTTAACTGAAACTAGTCGAATATATTTAAAATTAAAAAATCTTATGTCCATTAAATATATTCGAGTACTAACAGTCTAACAGACAGCAAGTTCATGAGATATAGATGTTTTTTCTGTGTGTAATTAGTAACCTACTCAATTAAATCGCCCTCCTGTTCACAAATTACACTCATGTATCCATTGATGTCCTCCTCGTTTAATTGTCTTATGGATACTGTAACTGAGTTATCGAATGCCCCGCTGGAAACTAGACGGATAGTCGTTGTACCACAAGCAATAATATCATGATGTTTGTCTGGAAGAAAGAAATAAGCATTCAATATTAAATTGGAACACCTATAAAAATATATTTGTTAGTTAGAAATTTCTAGAATTTCAAACAGCACAATCTGGTTTTAAACTCAGATTTTAGGTTTTTTTATAGAAGAATATTTTCTTTATTTCGGTTTTATTTCTGAGGCTATAGCTAAGTATTTACTAAACACTAAAATTATATTTCAATTATACTCTAAATCTCTCCAACTTTCGTAATGGTATAACTTTAATATAATAGTAAAGTTCTAAAGTTAGAAAGTTACCCATGTACAACCGTCACGCCCTTTTACTATCAAATAAGAAAATCAGATTCAGTTTAGGTACATATTTCTTTAGTATAAAAGACATAAACAAAAAGCACTTATAACGAGGTTGTTCTGAAAACCAAACGCTGAGGGGTTGGTGATTTATTTTATTGAATCGACTCTTATTAAAATAAAATGTGAGTTTCTAAGCTAAAACTAGTCTCATATTTTATATATAGTCATTAAAATTGACCATAAATTTTGCTAGAAAAACAAACAAATAATTTGACAAAAAAGATAAATTCTGTAATGTAGCATCTTTGATTTATTACATATTATTGAAGGAAGTTCGCTCAAGTGCTTTTGATGAACGCAGCTCTGCAACATGTACTGGTCTGTCTCATTTCATCTTATAAATTCTCGTATCAGTTGTTTCAGTAATATTTCTGGTTAGTGGTCATTCACCTATCTGTATACGAATCTATGCTGTTACGTCTAAACTAATATTTTAGATACGTTTTATAAGAACTGTTAGAATGTGACTTAATAAATGTAGCGATTTTTGTAATAATTTTCATTATTTCCTACGCAGGTATTTTTTCTAGTTCTCTAATCAATAAAACCAGTTTCCTATTTCCGTTAAAGTGCATCGACTAATGTTTTCAAGTTAAAAGCTATTCTAAATATATAAATTTCCTGTTAAAACACACCTACGATGTGCAAGGAAATTTAGCATTCAATTTTACACCCTTTTTCACAGAAATATTTTATTCATATATTATTTTTAGCCTCAAATCAAATTGATTATTGCTGTGTGAAAAATGAATAAATGGATATTTCTTAAAATAGTTACAGTAGAAATGTTGCAATTATCCTTTATGACCTCAAAGACAAAATCAATTTAGAAATAATAACTAAAAATGGCCACAAGTGGTATTCATCATAAAAATACTCGTATAGATCACTCACAATAACGATTGCCAGAATTCGATTGAATGACAATAAGTAAAGTCAATTGTTGGGAAATATTTAGCTAAATGTAGCACATCAATCACAAGGAAGAAGGAAATAGGGGTAAACATAAAGTGAATCTCTTGCCTGTTTTGATAAGAAAGTTTTTTATATTGGCTATTAAAAGTAGCCAACGAAATGGAAAACTAAGCACACTGACAAATAGTAGACACTTTTTAGTAGAAGCGTTTTTATTATTGATAAGATTAGAGTGAAGACCTTAGTATTAAATACGTGCTACAACTAGAAGTTCGTTTTCAATGAAATTTATCGAGCTTCAGTATTTTTAAATGTGTATATTTTATGAAATTAAGTGTTTCAGTAAAAAGTTTATAAATAATGTATTAGTTTAGTACAAAAAACCCACCGGAAGATAAAGCTTACTAGCATTCGAGTTTCAGAATCAAATTCATACAATTTAAATATTCTGTTCCGTGCTAAATAGAAAAAATCAATGAACTACCCCCAAAACAAAATGCAAATCTCACAAACTTAATGTAATTGATTTGCCCCACAATTGGAATTTGCGAGTTCAGTAAACTAACCTGGCTTAGAATCCAGTCCACACACGGAATCTGCAAGTTGAAGTTTTGTGTTATCCAAGCCCGTTGAGCCTCCGATCTGCACGTAATCATCTAGTCCTCGCTTTTGACACTGGAAATGCAAACTAATTAATCGAAATCCGTTGTCACTTAGAACATCTGCACTACAACAGAACATTCAATATACATATACCATCATCGTCATCTCTGAAAACGAACAGAGGAAACCTACACATACTTTAGTTAATTGAAATTTTACGTTTGCCTAATACTAAATGGGGCTATATAAAGGGTCTTTACATGCAAATGGTGTATAAACTTGCACGAGAATGGAACGAAAGCAAGAAATAAATTTAACGGACACTTTGTCTTTAGAATGTGCGAATTATATAAATTTTCATCAATATTGACAGAAACCAAGAATCTTCGATTTCTCTACTTCTTAAAGTATTATTTTAGCATGCAATACCTGGAACCGCACCTTGTGGATGGTGCCAGTCTCAAGTTCAATTCCACGAACCACGCTTGTTACTCCAATATTAAGGGACGCTACCTTCACGACTGCAGGGAAAAGAGTACTGATGCTGCAATTTGATCGTTTACCATAATTCCTCAAAGTGTAAATGTCTTCAGTACTTTGAAATAAGACATTGCACGCTGTAACAGTAATATTACAACTGAAATACAGGCAAAATGGTTTATTGCTACTTACGTCTTGAGTTTCTTATGAATTTAACTGAAAAACTGAAACTTGTACTTCGGGCTGGCATTCGATATTGTATCAGAGCTGCATTCTGTGAGCTAACAAATATTTGCTTAATTTTCTTCTGTCCACAGAACTCGTTGAATCTAGCACCTAGTGGTTTAGGGTGATCGTGAGGACTTGGGAAAAATTCTCCATTCAGTTCCCAACCATCTACTACCTAAAATTGTAAACAAAGTTTATAAGTAATTTGGAGATTTACTTTATTATCAAGCGGCGTTTTCGTTCCTATTTTAAATGTTACGTCTTCTGGCACAAATAAATCGTTAATTACTTTCTCATACGAACTAAGCAAGTATAGTACATGCCTACTGTTGATTTCAAGATATAATTAAAGAGATAAATAAAAGAAGGAAAAACTCGTCAGGTTACTTATCAGCTTTTAGAACATTGATATTACATTATTATTGATACGATATTTTCAAAATATGTTTTTTTCTAGACATAAGAAATGAAACATTTTTTACATTAGTCTTTGGTTATTATAAAATGTTGGAATAGAATCGAAATATTGGATATTCCGATTTTGATATCATAGATTTGATGTCTTAAGTTAGAATTTATAATTCAGGGACATCCTGTAGATACCAACTTTCGATAGAGCATTTTATACTTTTGAATTTTATATATGAAACTATAAATTTAGGTACTTAACTAGTTTTCTTTGTAGTATTTTGTACCACGCTATTATTAATATTATCATTATTATTATCAGAAGTGTATAAATATACAATATATTTTTTTTAATACTAAACACCCACGATGCCATAATATTTCTGTATCTACTTTACAAAATAACTTTTAAGTCACTAGGCTACCCACTACTTTACATTTTTAAAAGATTTTGATGTACACTTCATATCACCACTTCCGTTAAAATAATATCCCTCTAAACTTTCTTATCAAAACCGGCCCCAAGGGTGGCCACTGAGTACAGAAAAGTGTCATAATATATTCATACCGTTTCTGTATTATAATCTGTTTTATTTAATCATAAGAAGAATACGAATTAAACATTTAAATTACAAACAAGAATTTTTCTTGATTAAGATAAAAATGTGGTCAAAAAAATGTGTAAAAATATAAAATCCATTAAATTAAATTTTGAAATATAAAGTATTAAGACTTAAAATTCTTGTAGGTGTTGTAATAATATACAGTAAGTGTTTAAGAATCTATAAATCCACAAAATTGGATTTCGGATTTTAATTAATTATTATTAACAGATTAAGATATTAGCAATAACGCAATAACTAGAGAAATGTGTTTTGTTTTTACGAAGAATAATGGGAGATATCTAAATATTCTATATTTAACTCACAATCAAAGAAAGCCCACATAGCTCTTAATTAATTGATCACCGCAAAATGTCGTGAGTAGTATCATGATATCACTTTTGTAAGACCTTAGAAAGACTAATATTTTTATATTAGACTTTTGTCTTAATCCAGCAAGACAATACGAGTATATGTCAGAGTTCACGCTATTTAATGAAAGTGGGAAAGAACATTTATATACAAAAAATTATATTTATCTTGTTACATTGTTATAAATAACGCGTGAATTTATATTAGACTGTAAATTTAAATGTATAGTATTTGCAGGTTCATGTATGTATAAGCAAGAAAAGTTAGCCAATTTTCCTTTATCTTCATTATCCTTATTTTCCCGATATTTCAAATGCACCTGCATAATACAGTAGATATATAAATGTCGACTAAACTTTCCTGCCGGAAACAAGTAAATTGGTAAAAGTTCGTAGGTCTAATGAAGGTCTAATGTATCAAGCTAGTTTAGTTTTAAGGTTTAGGAAGTTCAGAAGTGTGACCATTAATTAATACACGAAACGCTACTGAAAAATGAATTATTAGTCCGAAATTCAGCAACAGATGAAGCAGATTATATCTTAATCACTTTCGAATATATCGTGGTAATTGCAAAGATGAGCTTCTTGTGAGTCTACTGAGGATAATTTAATAAATATATGAAACATTAAAAGTGGTTTGTTAAGGTAAGTTTATAGTTAACAGTTTTATACTGCTATTAAATCAATACATTCTTATCCTAATGTAGAAATTTTAGAACAGCGTTCTTGAGAATGCGTAGAAATGAACAGCAAGACCAGAACAGACGCGCAAAATGTACTCAAAGCTCGAAATCCTTCACTCAATGCATACTATGAAAGCTTCGCTGCTTCGTCCCACACTTAGAAATGTTCGCATTATATTATTTGTACTATCAATTAAGCTAATATTGCTTTATTACTGCACATTGTATATTAACAATCAGGATCAATTAAAAGTAGTTCTTACAAATTTCATACCCGTAAATCGACAATTGATATTATTAGTTAATTTTTATCTACCAATCTTTTTGTTATTTTATATATTTTCTATGTACGTCAATAACTAACACTACGTTTCAGAAAAAAAAATGCTTATTCCTAATTGAAATAATGTAGTGCCACTTGATGTAATTTGCCGCATATAGAAAGCTGGAAATTCTCATTAATTAACTCTAGTACATCTTACCGAGACTAAACCTCCATTTTCACATGGTACGTTCAAATAATTGAAACGTATTTCGATATTTTGATCAGGATCGGCAAAAAAGTAGGCTCCACAGGTTTTTCCATCATTTGAAAGTGCTTTATGATAGTATTCGCCCTCTTCGGAGCCCATAAAGATACAATCTAGAAGAAAAGTATAAATTAGTACCTACAAACAAAACAATATTGAGAAAAATATGTCACACTGTTATACGAGCCCTAACAACTAAATGTTCGGACAAAAGTAAATTTTTGAAGTATGAAAGGAGAACTGGAAATTTTACGCAAATATGTAATTAGTAAATACCTAACAATACACTAAGATAAAGCCTTAATAACAATATTATGCATGGAAGAAAATTGTTTATTGGATTTAACAATATTTTAACCTTAGTAATTAGCAAACTTTACAAAATGAATTAGCAACTAAATGTTGGGATAATTTTTAATTTAGGACCATTAATAAGAGGTTACGTCTCCTTTTGCTTTCATAGCTGCCTGTATTGTAGCAGGCATTGTATTTACCAAATTTTGGTACAATTCTGGAGTGAAACTGTCCCAAATTTCCTCTATTTTGGTCTTTAACTTCCCAATCGTTCTTGATGGTGGATTATTGCCTAGAATACGTTTAATTTTATGCCAAAGAGTTTCAATGACATTTAAGTCCGGACTGGATGAGGGCCATGAAAGCACCTTTATGTCGTTTTCCCCAAGTTCCAAAACTGTGATTTTTTAAAAACAGTCGTTAGAAAATTACGTCACATTTTTCTAGTCCAATTTTAAAGCTACGAAATATGCCTAAAATCACCAAATAAAGACTTGGGGATTTTTCTGTACATAAAGCCAACATCCAGCTTTGCAATAAAGTAAATTTTACCAAAATTCAACCAGTGGTTCCAAAACTGTGATTATTTTAATGTAGGTAGCACCCTCAAAAAACACGTTTTTTGAAAAGTGAACTGAAGAACTCGAAAAAATGCAAAAAAAATCATATTAACAATTCAGGATTTTTTCAATATAGTACGATTACTGAGCTTTGATTTAAATGTTTTTTGACACAAATCCAACCAGCGGTTTCAAAACTGTGATTCTTTAAAACAATTACTAGAAAATTTTGTCATTTTTAAAGGTGCAACTTTGAAGCTCCGATAAATGCCTAAAATCACCAAATAAAAATTTGTGTAACTTTTTTGTAAAGAAAACCAACATCCAGCTTTGCAATAAAGTAAATTTCATCAAAATCCGACTATTAGATCCAAAACGTTTTGAAAATAATAATTCTTTGTTTCTACAATTTTCCCATCCCGCTGGGTTAAAATGCCACAGTTTTGGAACCGCCGAGCGGATTTTTACGAAATTTACGTTTTTATATTACTAAATGTTGGCATTATAGCAGAAAAAACCATCAATATTATGAAAGTTAATTTAGATAACTTTTGCGCGTATGGAAAAAAGACAATCAAATTTACTTTTGTCCGAACATTTAGTTGTAAGGGCTCGTATTTCTTATGCTGTAAATAATAGAGAAAATTTAATGTTATTAATAAAAAAATATGAAATCTTCCATCAATTTTATACATTTTTTTTTATTTCCTCTTGTATGTATGTCTCTGTTGGTCATTCAACATTTAAGTACGCAACTTCCCCGTAAGAAATAGATTATATTCATAAAAATTTTAGTTACTTATGAATCACCGTTATCCGGACTTATTGAGTGGTTCACATCAACAAGTTTTCGTAGAGGTCTTACCAGCCAGATTCTTGTATACTACTAAAAAATATAAACATCTACAACAGGTTAGAAGAGCTTAAAAATGCCATAACTGAGCGATCTCTTGAAAGGGACAGAGACTTCAAAATTGTGTTGACATACCAACCTTTTATTCATTCAATAAGACAGTTTATGTGATCGTACAATTCGAAAAGATATACAGTCTGATAGATAACAAACATTAGGTAATCGATTAAAGTCTACCTACCCCGTATATAAGTCAAAATCTAATGAAACTTTTTTATTGATAAAGACACAAAAGGGGATGACGTTTATGCTTCTTAAGAGAAACTAAGTAATTGATTTTGAGCAATGTACTTTGAACTTCGAGTAAAATAAAGACTACGCTCCAACAATGGACAATTGATGGACATGAAGTGAATGTGCTCGTATATAAACTATTATTGAAAGACATTAGAGGAAATGAAATTATTGCTGAAAATCTACTTATTACAAGAGAATGATAAACAATTTCATTAATCCAATTTTATTGTAATTGAGGATTAAATTTGTGGAGACTACCAGATATATTTTCGCATATGCTGTACAAAATACAAATGTTAACATTGTTTTTCTTTCAGCAATAAAGATTCTCATTTAGAAACTAATAAAATTTTGTCTACCTCATGATGTGGTTGTAATGAAAAACATTTCAGTTGTGTATGTATAAATTAATCAGCCAGGTCTCAGTTTTGAGCTCCATCTAAAATAAAGTTACTTTGTTTGGATTAGGTACTTAATAAAGCTTTGTACGTCAACGTACACATACATGAAATGTTGCATCTCTTAATACAGTTTGTGTACAACATAACACTGAAAGCACGTATTTACTTTAAGGGATTATACGCGACTTCCATGCCAGATCATTTAAAAAGAAATCACATTTCTGTTTAAAATTACGTTACGAACTAAAAGTCTAATGGAGTGTATAAACGTTTGCTGAATAAGGATAATGCAATATACCTGTGGATTCAGTTTAAATTTAATGTTGTTTCAAAACTTCATTTTCTATTACAGAACTTAGGATGAAGTTGCGTTAGTAGACTATAGAAGGATTTTTCCTAAAATATTTTTTAGCGTCGCAATATGTTAGTTTAGTTAACTTTAGTTACACAACTCGATTTAGCTTATGCAAAAATGGGATGTGTAAACGGTAAGACACGAATTTGGTGAAATTTGACAAGCAGTAAAGGAGAGCAGACAGGGACGAATCTAAGTTTCCTTAAAATAGATACTTCACTAAATCTAGGTCTTATGAAACATAAGTGTGTGATTATTTATGAATATAGAAAAGGTAAAAGTGAGGTTAGAGGAGGTCTCCATTCACGCAACTAAGAAGTTTTAATAATATTCTAGATACGACGTGCTCTATTCACCACGAGGTTTAGTTGCAAGAAGGTCTAAATGTACAACATGACGAACTACTATCAACTCTTCTTTTCCTTCCTGTTGTAGTGGGATATAGTCTTGTCGGTTCTGTCACCTTCCCTCTATCAATTCTGATGCGCTTAAATCTGGATGATAGAGATGTGTGTATTATTGCAAATTTATATTGACGTCAGGCTTCAAATTTCAAAATCGAAGAATCTCCCTTTCTCGCTGAAGGTGTACAAACTAAGCGAGATGTTTTCCGGACTGCATATTGTTACCACTTTTCCTCAATATGCAATACTCTGAGCCAGATTATCTAAAGCTCTCAATATTAATGATGTGAGAGTAAATAATATCAGATCTTCCCACACAGTTTTGACAGCGACGAAAAAACCTTCACCTAGAGCTGAGAAATTATATAGCAAATGTTACATTTTTCCATCAATGTTGCCATATGGAGTTGCCTAAGGATGGATCCTGAATATGGCGCAGTGTAAGGAGCTAGAAGTCTAGAAACCTTGAAAATGTGAAGGATTAAGCAGATGTTGGGAATAGCATATATGGATTATCATTGAAGTGTTAGAAAAACTATGTAATGAAATAATTTTTACCATAAGGAAAAAGTATGTAAGACGAATGCTTCAGACTATCAAGGAACATGGAAGTCGGTTTAGTCAAAAGAAGAGCATCGGCTCTAAAACTTGCGATACAGTGAAGAACGAAGAAGAAGAGTCTATACTCGCTTTCAGATATTTGTATCTGAAAAATATCTGAATTAGTGAGCATGCGATTGAAATTTTTGTCTCTATCTGAGAAATTGTTAGAAATTCTGAGACATTAAATGGTGCGATAAGAATCTTGAGCAAACAGCTCAGATCCCTCTGATGTATAGACTTCAAATCACTGAAAACTTATTGAATGGAAGAAAATGACGTCAAGAATTAATAAGTAAATATTAACATCATGAAAATATGTGAATGATACTAAAGAACCAGGCATAAATTTTCTATAAATTATAACTTTCCTGTAGGTTATGCTGAATATTATCGTGAAGAATCAGAATTCCAGTCTGACCAAGATATAAATATAAGGTTTGTTCTAGCAGCAGTTACAAACCTATTGAATAAAAGTTATTTTCTTACTGTCTTCTAAAATCTAGACCAAAGAAATACATTATTTCTTTTAGTGTACCAAAACCTCTCTTGAAGTTTGTCATCAAACTGTTCATGAAACACTTAGGAATATTATATTACTTTACATGTTCACCACGAGCACATCTTCAGTGTATATTTCTGCGTTAAATTAATCCTGAGTCCTATATTAGACTTTATGCGGGTAAAAAAATGTCTCCTTATTATAGCGATTAGTTGACAAAGTTCAACAAGAAGTACCTATGTATTAAATTAAAGTAAATAATGCTTGTGTGTGCTTATCTTATAAGCAACTGAGTTCAAGTTATCTAAGTTAGCGTGGTATTGTAAATGTATCTTTGCATAACAATTTCATTGGAACGGTGCCTACATTCATGAGTATACTATTTTGTAGCAGGTATAGTCCACATTTCTAATTCGCATTTTTGTATTCTGGGCTTTGGAATATTTCTACAGTATTTATACAAATATTTATGGATCAAAAAATAAATAAAACTACGAGCAATTCATTGCAAACTTGCCTTTTACAGTCAACGTAGGTACCTACTAATCTTAGAAAAACTAATTGTTTAGTAAAGCTCGAGAGTAAACCGACGAAACTATTTTATAAATCTTCGTCGGATAGTTCGTTGTATACATTTTATAGAGACAAATCAAACTTTATTATGAAATTTCAGTTATCTTTCTACGTACCATGTCTAATTGTAAAGTAAACAGTCTGTATACAGAATATTCTACCTAAACTAAATTTTTCGATTCTGGTTTACTAGTAATTTGAAAATATGTCTCTAAGTAATTTAGTAAAAATGTAGTGTAAATATATGAATAATATATGTATAAGTATGTCTAAGTTATTACATAAATTAAGAAAATAGTTTTTTATAAATTCGTACCTGTAATATGATGCTCACTGTTCCTTTTAAATCGCTTGGCGGATAGCAAACTTGTAGGAAATTTCCGCTGAATCTGAAGTAATCCTAACGATGGTTTCGTATTTACCTGAAATTGAAATTGTGTAAAATGATTTATTAGCAGAAAATTGAGATTTGTAGCTTCCACATTAGCCAATCCCCTTCGTTACTTTTAATCAATGACGCCTAATTGGATTGTTTGCGACAATATTTTTGTAATTCAAAACGTTGTATAGGTACCTTAATTTTGCCATTTTATTTTATATATAAAGAGAGAAAAATTGACAACGGAAAGTTATGAAGTAGAGGGGAAGTATACATATTTGAAACAAGAAATTTCCATTATATTTTTTGTACATATAATATAAATCATCACCCACGACTTTAACAAGTTACATGTACACATTATTCTCTTCACACCTATTTTTAACATTTGCGTTTTATAGGCTGAAAACAAACGTATGGAAATGTAATAAATTACCAGCTTTTAATTAATGATTTGCGTTCAATTCATTTGAACAGAAAAATCAACTGTGCAATTTTACTTTTACAATAATATTTATGTGAACTTTTGTTGCACGAAAATTTGTCCAAAAATTAATATTTTCCAAAGTAACTCTTTTAATAATAATTGTTCACTTGAAATCCCAAAATGCTGACATCGTAAATAAGACTGTAGCGGAAATGCCGCTAAAGAATGAATGAGCATTTTATCGCATATACAATATTTGAAAAACCACCAGATGTACTATTGGATGAGCTTTTTATTTGCTGACGATTGTAAAAGCCACAAAGTAATAATAAAAATATCATAAAGTGGAGAAATGGAGTGCTTTATTTCTTTCTTCATTTTATTGTTTCACAAGTGTCTGTTTAACTAAGAATGGGTTTTATTAGGTTTCGTACAATTTAAATGTAATAAATAATATTTGAAATATGAAGTACTTAGTGTTTTCTTATAGTAAAATATTAAAGAAGTGAATGTGATGTGATAGAGAATATCAATAGGAGATTTTGAAAATTGATAGATTCTTCTGAAACTCTTTTAAATTTAACTTAATAATTTTACTGAAACATGTTGAATTATATTTAGGTCCAATTCCAAATTTATTTCACGTCTTGTTGGAAAATGGCCTTAGTCTACAGGGTGAGTCGCAATAAATGGGACATGCTTTACCTGTAAATACTAGGCCTAAAACTGAGACGATTGACGCAAAAAGTTGTTATACTAAAATGCATAACTAAAAAGTTATAGGCGTTTGAAGTTAAAAAAAAAACAATTTTTGCTAATAACTTCTAAACTAATTGAATGAGAAGAACCAATTCTTGGTAGTTGCTAATGAATACCAAAGACCTTTAATTTGTGAAAATTTTGTTGAAATCAAACTTTAAGAAGATGGTTTTTTAAAGTAAGTAAAGTGTTTAACCGTCTGGAACTTTTTTGTCTTTAAAATTTTAATTATAAAAAAAAATGCATTTAATAAGCAATTTAATTTAAAAACTTTTTGATCTCTTGTAAAGTTTTGATTAATTGCACCGTTAAGTTTTAAAAAATTAAAAACTAACAGCATGTTTTTACTAAGTTTCAAAAAAACAGCTTCAAGAATGCTGACATTTACAAGTTATTGACGGAGGACGGATCTCCAGCACATTATGCACGTCCTGTGCGACATTGGCTATCTGTCACCTATCCTCAACGATGGTAGAGGCCCTGACGCTCCTGTTGCATGGCCTCCTCGTTCTCCTGACCTAAACGCAATTGAATTCTGTTCTTGGGGATATTTAAAATCAAAAGTGTATGCAACACCTATTCCTTCACTTCAAGAGCTTAGAAGGAGAATCGTTCAACACGCCAATGAAGTTTGAGAGGCAGTTTATATTTTAAAAACATTCGGTTTTCAATGCAAAAAGAGCTACAGGAGCGTCATCGTCAGGGCCTCTACCAATCCATCGTTGAGGATAGGTGACTGATAGCCAATATGCTAATGTCGCACAGGACGTGCATAATGTGTTGGAGCTCCGTCTTCCATCAGCAACTTTTAAATCTCAGCATACTTGATGTCGTTTTTTTGAAACTTAGTAAAAACATGCTGTTGTTTTTAATTTTTTAAAGCTTCACGGTGCGCTTAATCAAAACTTTACAAGAGATGAAAAAGTTTCCAAATTATATTGCCTATTAAATGCAATTTTTTTTATAATTAAAATTTTAAGGACAAAAAAGTTCCACTTTACTTACTTTAAAAAACCATCTTCTTAAAGTTTGATTTCAACAAAATTTTCACAAATTAAAGGTCTTTGGTATTTATTAGCAACTACCAAGAATGGTTCTTCTCATTCAATTAGTTTAGAAGTTATACCAAAAATAATTTTTTTTCTGAAACTATAACTATAACTTTTTAGTTATGCATTTTAGTATAACAACTTTTTGCGTCAATAGTCTCAGTTTTAGGCCTAGTATTTACAGGTAAAGCATGTCCCACTTATTGCGACTCACTCTGTATAACCCACAATTTATATAATCGATTAAAAATTCAACTCATTTTCATCATGCAGTTTTGACTTTTAGTTAATATTTTCCATCATCCCATGAACGGCCAATTACTTTTAAAACATGTTATACTTCCATTATCTTTACATGTTTTTACACAATTATTGCTCATTTTGTTATTGATACGCAGCTGAAAGCACACACTTTCTTGTATTTACTTAAATGTTATAGATACAAACGAATACATTAAATTTGCATGTTCTTTTGTACCCTGAAGGAAATTTAAGCGGACCTTGTGTTATAAATAAAATAGGGTTTATTTAAAACAACATCGACTACCCAGACACTTTACGTAGGTATAACTCGTGTATCAACTATACCTACACATTTAAATATACTCTTAAATTCTGTTCAGACACGACCACAAATGAAAGGTAAATATTGATACACTTGTTATTTTGTTTCAATAATGTACTCTTCGGTTTATTTGAATTGTATCATTTTTAGACACCATTTGAATGCCACATGATATGAGGTAGTGTTTACTTAAAAGCTTAATGTGAGGGAAAACAATGTGTTACTTAATCTCTAGGCAAAGACGTAAAAAGAAGTAAACACCAAAAAAATATATTCACATGAGTGTAACGAACGTATCGCTAAAAAATTTTCAAGTTTTTGTATTATACAAATTATTCATCCATCATAAGAATATTAAATTTGCAATGTTGAAACCAATAATTTCAATGCCTTCCCCTCCTACCTAAATATCTGTGAACGAAAAAATGTTATTTGAACGACAAGGGAATTCGCTGTAAAATTTTTGTAATATTATGACATTAACTTTAAAACTCGGGTGCATTATCCAATATACATTTTGTAGGCCCAATTTATTAAAGAATATTTTACCAGTAACCTCATCAAAATATTTAATTAAAATATTTTTGAGGCAAGGGCGGAGCAATCGGTAAATCGCTTATTTCTCGACAATGTTGAAATTACCCTGCCATAAAATTACTCTTCAGACTACATTAGACTTATTACAATAGGTAATTGTAATTGAAACCATTGTTTTTCAATGCAAATCTTTGTTAGCTGAAACAATTATTCTGTCACATTACGCCAATTAATTTAATTATTGTTAGGCTTTTTACAAGCTAATATATTGATGACCTAAATTTTTCTCCAATTAAATTTAACGTAGTTACAAAACGAATTAATTACCATTTAATTTGCCAGTTTATTTAATTTTCAGATGGCTCTAATTTGGTTTACACATTCACAGAACAAATTAAATAAATAAAATTGATTTCAATCAAAATAGTTGTTGCATTTTTCTACCTACCTACTTGAATAAAGTGAAGTGACGTTTCCTTGCCATAAAAAAATTTAATGATGTAGGAAATATAAGGAAAGCTCTATTATTGGTATAAGGATTTTCATTATACATCCGTCAATTATTGAGATAGCGGCAAAAAGTACGTGGGTGGTGCATGTTCTTAGCTTACACAAATTTAATTAAGTGGTCAGATACAATTTAGGGAATTATTGGTTTCTACTTTTTTCATCAAGAGCTTACAGCAAACAAATTGGTTAGACAATGCCGTTCTTATTGTGTTACGAATTCATTCGTTAATTTGGTAAAATAACAGATTATTATTAAAATTAAGTTAAAGGACTTTTCAACCTACGTGAAATGTGTCCTGTTAAAGTGTCGATGCAATTTGTGTATCCCTTGTTATATTCTCCAATGAACAAACTCAATACATATTGCAATATAACTTTTAACTACCAATAAATTGCTATTTTGAACTTTTGTATGGGTAACATTATGAAAAATCCGTAACTTTCCGACAAATTCTGATGAATAAACTACCTGAAATTGCACTTTAAATTAATGTACCTAAGTATAATTTTCATAAAGCTTTGTTGGTTTTAAACCTAACAATTAGTAGGTATATATGTTCTTCCTAATCCATCTCTGGAGCGAACCACCCTCTCGTTAATTTCGTTACTAATTGGGATAGAAACCCACGATAAACTATATAAAAAAATAAAATGTTGCTACATTCATAGATTTAGTTTTTCTATTATATAATACACATTATTCAGTACTGATCTTTCCAGTTTGTACAAACTTTAGTGGGATTTCTTTTCAATTCATAAGACTGGCACGTTTGTGTCCTTAAACTTTTAATGCACATTCCAGTTTAGTTGACACAAAAGATTCTGTAGGGTAAAATGGGAAAAACAAAAAGACGGAATGCTTTTTAATTATTTTATACATTAAAATTCTGTTTTGCTAATTTATTTAACGATAAGATTTATGTTAATTTATTAAAAGAAGTTGCAGATAACTCCTAGTTTTACATTGTTAAGCGCATTAAAAATTATACTGTTTGGGAAAAGTTTTTTGGATTTAATTTCAAGTAATTCGTTAGTGTACTCGATTTTGTACATATTGTCTTGGCAATAATTTAAATATAAATCAAAGTAAAACGCCAGAACAAATTTTGCGGTGCTAGATCTAAGAACCATAGATTTTTCGTAGTTAATTTTTGCCTTCAATGTCTTTATCTAATCGAGAAAATCTCCTTTTATAAAAATTGTAAAAAAGCTTGAAACTTTAAACTCTCTAAATGCATTTTCTTGATTCTTGTTATGAAGAAGTTGTAAAATATTCCCAAAGCTCGCCGCACCTTGTATATAAGAAGAACCATAAATCTTATGAAAATGTTATTTATAAAAGTTATCTACACCTACGATGTGACCCCACAAACTGAGATTTGTATTCTGCTCTATACACATTTTTGTAAAATTATTTAACTTTTTATTTTGACAACGTCTCAAATATGTATATCTTAATCAGGCACATGCTGATGAAAATATAACCATGACAGTGATGAATTTCTTTTCTGATTTTATTGGGTTTATTAAATATTTCGAAAAAAATTATATATTTGTTTCAGTGCATGACTGTTTAAAAAAAATATCGTCAGAAAATTCTTGTTCTACCCTAAAATAAGACACCAAAATATTTTTTGATATACTTTCACTATAAAATTAATTTTATGATTGAGTCTATATGCAGGTCGAATCGTAATATGTTCAAGATAAAAAGATATCGGCAAATTCACCGTCACGCGAATAAAAATATGAAAACATAAATATGTAATTTGGTTTCAAGGAATTTTGTTAGGAAAAATTAATTTAAATTTGTCGCGCTTCGAAGTATGGTGTGCCATTTTAAAAATTCCAAAAGAAATGAACAGTTAGGTTAGCTTTAGGAAAGTATGTAGTAACGGCATGAATACAGATTTTTCCAATGTTTCTATCTCCTGAAGATTGAAATAAGTAACAATTATGGAATTTTATAGAAACTGAAAATAGAAACGCGATCATGTTATAGAATATTCATAGTCTATCAAAAATCTACAATACATTAAATATCAGTATTAGGGTATAAATAAGTATTAAAGAAGGTTTATGGATCCTTAAATCTCCATCAATAATTTTCACAGGTGCATCTGCAAAATTTTCACATTCCACAATAATTCTCAAACGTAAAATCTTTCTATGTAGCAGGGTAATTCTGAGCTGACCAGCAGGTATTATTTTAAATCTAAAATCCTTATTCTAGTCTAGTTGTAAATGAAATGGTTTCAATTTTAAATTCCTATTACACTGAATGGAGCTCTTAACGTCTTTTTGTAACATTTTCTCCGTATACTTTTATTAAATAGAAAAACTTCATTAAATTAAAACTACTAACTGAATCTAAACATCGTTCTGTTTATACTTCTACGGTGTTCATTAATTAATAAATTTATAAACGTTGAAAGTTTCAAATATAAAGTTATAAAAGTAATAATTAATCGACTCAATAAAACATTAATTCTACTCAAAGAAAAGTTGATTCGCAGGTGGTAAATAGTAAATGTAGACATAATGGAAAGAAAATTAGGAAATGATTGAAAATAAATCTCAAAAGCTTTCTTGCACACCACGCATTAGTGAAATCATCGTAATTCATACGGAATAAAACATTTTCTTCCTTATATTTGATATTCCATCCTAACTGTAAGTTTCAAGTTTATGTTACATAATCTATAATTTTACCGAAGCTATGCTACATTTTAAGGAAAAACTCGGACTTTTGTAAGCTCTTAACATCCAAAATATTTTTTGGAAAACGTGGTCCTATTTTTCAAGATATTTGAATAATTTTTTTTATTTCATAAAATGACTTTCTGTAGCAACTAGATTTGGAATAATATTTTTGTGGCATTATTTCCTATTATAAAACTTTTGGCGATATGCTTATGCTAAAACTGTGTTTTAATTTTTTATTGTGTTTTAAATTTCAGTTTGATTTTCTTTGGCCCTATCAGCCTCATTTGAAGAACAGGGCTGCTGTCTAGTTTTTAAGAATTTCATTCAAATTATATTTTAAATTACGTAAATTTAAAAAATATAGGAATTTTAAAAATAAGGACAGTTTATATGTTTTACAAAAGCAATTTTTAGAACAGAAACATTTATTAAATAAAAATTTTTCCATAAGTAACTGAACATTTCCTAGTGCAAAGTTTTTTAATTTTAAATTATTTTTTAGTTTTCTATAGCATATAACAGTATGTAACAAATGGCATAAAGAAATGTAACTTATAGGCGTACATTTATTTTCTGTCATATAAAATTTCTTTATTAATAAAGTTTAAGAAATTTGTGACACCTTCGACTTTAATTAATTCAGAAAGTGAAAGTGTACATGTAACTCGCAAAATGTCTAAAAATTCCAACATATTAATAATTTCGTTGTAAGTTAATTATTAAAAAAATTCAATTTGTTTGTTTTCGAACTTTTGTTAAACAATAAATCCGATTTTTTGTTGTAGTAGAGCAAACAATGATCGCAAATAAAAGCAAAAGTTCCATGTGCAATTTAAGATTTATAAAATATTCCCTTTATTATATTTCAGAAAAACCAGTTACACAAACATAATCACAGTGGTTCTTATTCATTAAATTAAACATGTGCATGTTGCTCAAACTAAATTACTCCATGTTGTTTGCACACCATATCAAATTAAATCAAAACATACTCATTAGAATTTCATAAACTTTCCAAGTTTCAAAACTTACCCCTGGTTCAATAAAAGACGAAGTACCGCCATATCCTTTTGGATGTCCATTCACAACAACAGAAATAAAAAGACTTGCTAACACAGTTGTTAGAAGTGGCGGTAAAGAACACATCATAACAGGTGTGTTTGATTGTTTGGTAAGTTTGGACACAACGTCGCGACGCGTAGTGTGCCTCTGGTAGGACCGTCCTCCGTTATATAACGTCCAGACGCTCAGCGTCCTAACAGCCCTTGCGCTTCACCCTCACCATCATGTTCATATCCTGTTGGTTTTTAGTTACTCTTATTGACGAACGCACTTTCTTAATGTTGTCACTTTGTAGGAAACACTCAACTATTATTTGCACACCTTTAACACCCTGTACTTTGTTAGGGTTTGTTTGAATGTAGGTTGGCTTAATTTAGTTTTAGGCATTTTTATTATGTATGGCTTAAATATTAACACTGGCACATATTCGTTCCCACAAGGATACGTGGGAGTCCCCGAATTTATCCTGTTAAAAAAACATAAAAAACTTTTATTATGTATCGCATGGTTTTACGTTACTTTTTTGCAATGGTGTTTCGAAAAAGTTTATGAAACTTTGAATATATAGTCAATTATTTAATATACGTTAGCAAATTGCATTATTTCCCTTTGCCTATACCTATACATTATTTACAGCATATCCGATAGATACAATGAACTTTAGATCATATTAATAATTAATTTTTAATTGCTTGAACCACCTTAAAAATAATTATAATTTAATAGCAATTTGGACAATGAGTGTAAATTACGTTTGACAAACATTGAATTCAATTTAATATTTATTAAAACTAACCAGAATATTTGTTTATGTAAATACGAAAATGCTAGATTAGAAGGAAATTAAATTTTGCATATTTAATTTACCACAAGTTGTCCTTGACCTGAAAACCTACATTGAAAACGAATTATCCTAGCAGAGGATTTGCACACAATTGTGTAAAATTTAAATTTACTGTAAATAATCTCGGTAAAGTTTTCCACTAAACTACTTTTTTCAGTTAACAGAAATGAAGCTAAAAATAATTTATAATGTATTGTTTGTTGTAAAATCAATGGAATATTGTACAATAGCTAGCTGGAAGCAATTTTACGGTCTTTTCTGAAGATCTAATTACAAAAATCACTTCATTTGTTATAGAGTTTCAATCAGACGCAAGCTTTTGTTCCGAGTCATTGAAATTGAAATTCCACATTAGATATTGGAAATAATCTCGTTAAGTCGTGGGATGCAGTTGCTGAAAATTTGTCGTATGAGAAATTTGTAGGATTATTATTAATAAAACTCAGTATTACAATATATGTATAAACCATCGATGATTGTTATTGTTCGTAACCGGAAAGGATAAAGTATGAGTGAGGAAGAAGTTTTTAGAGAAATATTTGGATCAAGAATGCAGAACATTCTAACATTTTAATAACTAAATTTCGCTTTATTATTACAATAATTTTGCATCATTTAATTTTTCTTCTAAGGAAAACTTCACGACATAAAGTAAACTGCATAATAAACTTTAAACTTTAGATAAAGTTTCAATTTTGAATAGTAAAAAGTAAATAGAAACATTTTCATTTAATTAGCCTACATTTTAACTTAACAAAATATCTTATTGTTAATTGTAATCATCATTTTTTAGAAAAAGTTGTAAGACCACCTGCAAGAAATCCTAAATTAACTCGTAACCATCTTTATCGGAACAATGAAGTTATTTTATAACATGTAATGAAAATCGCGTCTAAGAAATTTAGCTTTTATTTTTGAGTAGTGCATTAAATTTAGAAATAGTTATATAAGTTCAGTTTTATTCAGTGTAATAAAGATTACAAAATGTTAAAGTGGAATACATTTTCGGAAAGTTTTTATACAGAGGATTCGTCAATATCCTGACAGAAATTCTACTTATTTATTGCATTTTCAGGATTTACATTTACTGAAATCATACGTTATAACCCCCTGTATATATTCTTCCACACAATGGTAGACGCTTACCAAACATTCTTTGTACGAGTACTGATATTGTGTTATGAAAATAATGAAATGTTGCTAAGGAATATATTATTATTTGCAAATATATTGTGTTCTTATTTCAAAAAAACCTCAGAAACGATTTCTTTCAAATGCATAAAATCTTGTACTAACTAGCAGTACATTTTAAAGAGAAAATGCTGTATTATAACCAGGATGTTCCCCTTAACAACCAAGGAAGGTATTTTACACAAGATTATTATTTCCGCCAATGAAATAAAACTATTGTTGAGTTTCTCTGAACTCTGACGCCATGCACTTATCTCTATGATTCTGGATTAATTTAAGACGAAATTGAGATTTAGAGAACATTGACAGTCGCTAAAACTGCAAACGTATGTAGATATTATTGAAATCAGCCAATTTACAAAATCACTAGACAATTTGTGAAGCGCTTGGTAGTTAGTCAATTTGCCAACCAACATAACTCCCTTCCCCTGACTCTAATTTTATTATGACTAATTGAAGATTTCCAAATGATGGCAGAATTTATTCCTACGCAATTATAAAAAAAATCACTTTTAAAGTTTCTAATGCCGCAGCTTCCTTAAGGGAAAGATGGTTCAAATTGCCTAGTCATTTTACAAATTGACTAACTTCGCAAATCGATGATATCTATCTATTAGAAATAAACATAAACCAGCAAAATTTGATATGAAAATTAAATATCGAGACACACAACGAGACTCAACTCGACATGAAAATGTAGTCTTAAAGTCGACATCGAGATAGAGACCGCATAGTCGATATCGAAGCAAGGATAGATGAAGTAATTGCAAGACAAGGCTAAACCTGGAATTAATAAAAAAAGCGCCATGAGAGGGTGTGGAGTTAAACGATTTTTTAAATCTGTGTCTTAGTTAATTCTTTCTGATGACTCTACATCTCGATGCTCGTTATATTTTATTAAATATTAAATACCAAATAACCATAATTAATTATTTAAGTATTTCTCCTACCTATACAGGGTGGGTCGTAACTATTCGGACATAGAGTAGTCACAGATAGTTCGGATCAAAATATGAGGATTTGACCAAATATGCCTTAGTAAAATGTTGCTGTGGAAAAAATTACAGGGTGTTAAAGTTGAAATATTTTTTCCTTTTTTTGGTAATACTATCACATCATCTTTATAAATTGTTACAAAATTTGGCAGAGGGGTATTACTTTAGGTAAGGAATATTATTTTATTTATTATTTTAAATTTTGTTATAGGTGGCGCCACATAAGCGATACCTGATGATGAAATTCGATCATAACTTTTGTAATTTGGTAATTTTGACTAAAAAGTATGTTGTAAATATGTAAAATTGCTGTACTGGTTTGAACTTGATAATTTCAACCGTTTTCGAGAAAAACGCCATTAAACAGTTCAGAGTCTCGAAAAGTGTTATAAATGAAAAACGTAAGAAGGCTTGTAAGTGTTTGTATTTGATCAATAAACAGGAATAATAAACAAAACTAGCTTAAAAAAATAGAAACTCAAAGTAAATGTTCAACGTTGTTGTTTCCTCCTACATCTACAAAAAGAAAAAAATATTTCAACTTTAACACCCTGTATCTTTTTCCACAGCAACATTTTACTAAGGCATATTTGGTCAAATTCTCATATTTTGGTCCAAACTATATGTGGCTACTCTATGTCCGAATAGTTATGACATTTATAATACCATATAATCAAAAATTATTTAGATAAAGGGTGGCCATGGTGAATAGATAATAATTTAAAAAAAATAGAAAATAAGCAGTAGTTTAATAACTAAGTTTTATTTGACAAACTGAATAGCTTACAAACATATATAATTTCAACTACTGACGATGAATGCAAGGTAAATTCAGAATTCCAAAGCCACCCTTTATTTAAATAATTTTTGATCATATGGTATTTATTTAAAATACTTTTCGAGACTCTGAACTGTTTAATGGCATTTTTCTCGAAAACGGTTGAAATTATCAAGTTCAAACAAGTACAACCATTTTACATATGAATGATATTTACAACATATTTTTTTGTTAAAATTACCAAAAAGGTTCGTCAAAAAAAGTTATGATCGAATTTCATTATCAGGTATAGCTCATGTGGCGCCACCTATAACAAAATTTAAAATAATAAATAAAATAATATTCCTTACCTAAAGTAATACCCCTCTGCCAAATTTTGTAACAATTTATAAAGATGTTGTGATATTATTACCAAAAAAGGAAAAAAATATTTCAACTTTAACACCCTGTATTTTTTTCCACAGCAACATTTTACTAAGGCATATTTGGTCAAATCCTCATATTTTAATCCAAACTATCTGTGGCTACTCTATGTCCGAATAGTTACGACCCACCCTGTATATTTAGTACACAAAATTTTCTTATGAATTCTAATTAATATGTTTCATTAACATTGATTTAATATTGTTATTTAAACTAATAGATTAATTAAGGAACAATACGTTTAGACACAAATTCTATTCAAATAAATCGTGTCGTATTTTCACGAATAATTTATTCAGCTACAATGAAATACATAATCCTCACTATTATGCCCATTTTCTGTTGTCGCAATAAAAAATTTAATTTATATTTTAAAACGCTATGACTTTATTAACATTTTGATCACAAAACCGCCGTCTAATGTGTTATACCCTTGTCAACAGTAAATTTAAATTGTATTACAACCAAGATCTTTTCTCTCACTTTTATTATGATTTTTCGATGTGAATACACGACGACTGTAAAGGAAGTAATAAAAATCTAGAAGATTTTATGCTATAAATAAAATTCATGTTTACCCAAAATGTTAAATAATTTTTATCACCAGCTTTATCTGTTGTATTCATTCAAGTCAGTAATTAGTACGAGTTTATTTTAATGATATATGGTGGTCGTATTTGCTAAGTAAATATTTATTAGATTCTCGGTATTATAATGTAGTGTTTGTCGTATTAACCCGTGTAGGGAATTTAAATAAAATACCCTACATTATAAATATGATTTATATACCTAATTAAATTATTGATGAAAAATTCATAAATGAAACGAGGGTTTCAGGAATACGCTTTAAATTTTTATTAAAGAGTTAATGCATGATATTGATCATGATCACATAGTACTTTCTATTAGATTTACCGTACATCCTATTACTTTTTTTTAAGTTCTGTAATATTCTCAATAGAATTCGTTTTTGTCCAATCTTTTATAGCGTATAGTTACTTGCAACGTAAATACAATTTCGCGTACGTTATAAAAAAGTTAATGTGAACAGGAACACCAACATGCACTTTTACATACTAAAGAATTGACTTGTAACCACAATTTTAATTACCTGTTATTCAATCCTGATTAACTTTTTCAGATAATAATTTTGTTAGTATGTATGAAAGGAAGTTAACAATTTTCACTGAAACTTGTAAAAATATGGAAATAAACACTCATCACTGTCGTCTGGTTTGTTCACATCAAAACGAGTAAGTACCTCTTTTTTTCTCTTTTTTATCATCTTATCATTTCACAATGTAAATCCACGTTTCTTACTTTCTGACGTCACAAAATTTTTAATTTGATGAACAAACAAATAATTACTGAAGCGTAAAATATTCTAAGATCTAAAAGTGAACAGGATGTGGGAATTTTAAGGATTTCGTATTTCTTCGAAATACAAAATGTTTAGTAAGTGACATGTTAATTATCAATAAATTAATGCTAATTAGTCCCAAAATTTTTTTTTCGAGAAAAACCGTCACTGCAATAGTAAATAAAGCAGAATTCTACAAAAAATTCATAAACAAATTTCTCCAGACCAACCTTTTACAAAAGATTTACGATTAAGATAAATTAACAATAAACGCATCACCAGGTAATAGAAAATTTCCATATAATTCAATGACGTTAGTTTACGACATCAATAGTAAAACAACAATATCTACGTGATCTACAAAACCAAACAAGGTAAAAAAATTCACGCGTCGTTTATCAAATCATACACAACTGACTTAACAAAGCACTTTGCCAGACTTTGCTTTTGAATGAAATTTGTGGAAATGTCCGATCTAAAAGACGTAGCCCCATATGTACTCCAAATAACATTACAGAGGAGATTTGTATACAAAAAAGTAAGAATATAAATCTCAATAATAAAGAAGGAAAAAGATCAACGGCTCTGGAGTAGGTGGTTCTAAACTGTCTGGCATACGGAAGTCACGTAAACTTACTCGTATTCCTGATGCAAATACAAAAGAATCCTCTTATGTTTAAGAAATCTATAAAAAACTACATTATTCTTTTATGATTTTTTATAATATATCCGCTGTTGTAAAATTTTTAAGAGGTTGGTACACAAGTAAGGGTGGAATAACTGGCGGCAGTTAATGAGAGGCTTAATATTTTAAAGAGCATTATAAAAAATGTAAATAGCTACAAGAATCTGCAGCTGTATATATTTAGAAAAAATGACAATAAAACAACCACTGTTTAACTCATTAAAAACAGCTAAAGTCCATTTTACAGAAAAAAGTTTATGAAAGTTTGATTATTTAATATTTGTTATAATATTGGGCTTAATAGAAGAGAAAACACAATTTACGTCTTTCAAACAATATAATCACATTGCGCTGCTAACAAAATGATCAAAAGTTTTAGGCATCAAAGCTAAGTAATTGTGTAACTAGAAAACTAATTGAAAATCTCTTAAACTTCAATTTAGGTGCGTTGTTTTTGCCTTGTATAATATTATAATAATTATCTCCGTGAATTGAATTTAAACAACCATTTTCTATAGAATAATTTTCCGTGGTGAAATCTCAACTTTAATTTCCCTTGGCTTATTAATAACTTCCAAGTTCATTCAGCTTTTTTTTCAGTCTGTAATGGATTATGAAAAATCTATAAAGACCAAGAATTAAAAGCCTGGCATCCGGTTACTAAAGTTTAATTATAAATTATGTTACTTAATGACTTGTTATACGTGATATTTGTACCTACTTAATATAAGAAGCGATATTAAGGAGGCTTGAGTAATTTAGTATGCCTACACACCCCCACATTTATAAGCATATTAATCCTCAGTAAAAAAAAATTTGTCGCGTCAATATTTTTTTTGTCATTACTCCTACTTGCTTAAAATTTAATTGGGTTTTCGTAGGCGGTGATTTATAAATTTTAAAGTAATTTCTATATTAATTTTATCAATTTTTATTATTAACTTTTCAATTTATATAACATTGAGAAAAAGACTAATTAAAAAATATATAAAACAAAAAGTTGATTAGGTATGGCCTTAATAATAATATACAGGGTGTCCCAGTTTATATCGTCAGGATTTCACCAGTCGATAGTTTAGCGAAAATTAAAGGTGGTTTGTCTAATAAACTATGGTCGAATGTTGCTTCCTTTTTGACGTACAGGCCATTAAAGAAAATAAATTATTTTAAATAATTTGCTATAAATCAATAACAAAAAAAGTTAGCCTTCTGAAATGTTGCATAGATCTTTTTTTTTTGTATTCTCTTATTAATAGTGGTTGCAATTATTTTATTTAGAACACAGAGGCGTGCGTACGGGTTTCTTCAAAAACATTTTATTGAATAAAACGTACGCCACTGGTTTTTTTTGCAGCACCAATATGCAGAGAGTATTTTCCATTCAATTTAGAAACTTTTTCGTATCTTATAATTTTTTGATAACTTAACTCAAAATAACCTAATAGTACAGTAAATAAGGGAGAAAAAAGGCTTCAAATAGACTATTTTTACCATACAGCCAATTTTTGTAGAATCTTCTAGAGGGTCACCCTGAAAGTTTAAAACTGAGTTTGTGTATTCGTAGACCCCGCCCTTCCTTCACCAGCCCTCAATTAAGGGTTGGATTTATTTTTATTGAATAACTTTTTTCCTATTAAATTTTCGAAAAAAAGAGTCAGTACAAAGTTGTAAAGAAAAATATTTCCTACAACTTATCTTTTAAACTTTTTTTGATATTGTCGATATTTAAAAAGTTATTCAACAAATAAGTTGAAAATTTTGGGGAAAGAGTAGTAAGTAGTAGTAGTTAGTAAGTACCTAACTAGAGAAAAATTTCCCTAAAATTTGCAACTTATTTGTTGAATATCTTTTTAAATATTGACAATATCAAAAAAATATTAAAAGGAAAGTTGTAGGAAATATTTTTCTCTACAACTTTGTACTGATGCTTTTTTCGGAAATCTAATAAGGAAGAACCTCTTTAATAAATAAGAAAAAAAAAGTTAAGTTATCAAGAAATTGTAATATACAAAAAAATTTCTAAATTAAATGGAAAATATTCTCTGCATATTGGTGCTGCAAAAAAAACCAGTGGTGTACGTTTTATTCAATAAAATGTTTTTGAAGAAATCCGTACGCACGCCGCTGTGTTCTAAATAAAATAATTGCAACCACTATTAATAAGAGAATACAAAAAAAAGATCTATGCAAAATTTCAGAAGACTAACTTTTTTTGTTATTGATTTATAGCAAATTATTTAAAATAATTTATTTTCTCTAATGCCCTGTACATCAAAAAGGAAGCAAAATTCGACCATAGTTTATTAAACAAACCACCTTTAATTTTCGCTAAACTATCGACTGGTGAAATCCTGACGATATAAACTGGGACACCCTGTACAAGCGAGAAGTAGATTCTTGACTACTTTCAGTTAAATTGTTATCAAGATGCATCAAAAAAACCTACATATTCTCTTTGAGCAATAACATTTTACAAATTCCAATTAAAAGATTGCAATCATCAGCAATGCTGACCATTAAGGCAAACATTAACTACATTTTTATTACAGCTTCTAAACTGATTGTGAGTCAATTACCATTAGGTACCACTTTAACATTTGGTTTGTCCAAATATTGGTTTTAAATATTTAAGCTTGTAGCAATAGAATTATTGATCTGTGAAATTTCAGCGGTCAAAATGTTAGAATATATACAATTCGTTTATAAATCGACATTAATTATTGAAAATTTTAGAACTAGAGCTCAATTTATTTTGGAAGTAGAAGCAATAATTTGGGACAAAATATCCTACGCCGGATAATATTTTAGTTCTAAGAATAAATTCATAAAAATAAACCTCCATCATTAATTTTGATCCCAATCACCAATTAAATTAGCTACTTATTAAGCTGCCGACTTGGGGTAGGTATACAAATCATTTTAAAACCAACACGAAACCTAAATAAATAAATCTTTATTAAGAAATAACTTATACATAACACAATATAGAAATAATAAATCATAAACAAATAGGTCCAGACTAAAGACTGAATTTGTAATTTTAATATTTATGCCGGATCGTGTCAGACCTTGGATATAAAGGATGAAGTAGATCGGGATTCTGATTTGCCTCATCGTAATAATTAAATGAACTCGGTGAAGCCGCATCGGGGCCTTCAGCACCATACGGCCAATGCCTGTCGTAATGCCCTGAAAATTATGCATTTGTAATTATGCTTTCTTTTTTAAATTCGATATGGATAATTTGAATAATTATAACTGTACTCTAGATGGAACGGTGACAGTTCGAAGAATTGTCCAATTAAATTAATTTATGCATTTTCACCGTCGTAAGCATGTGATATGTGTATTTAGAATAAATTCATATTGTGTGTGTTTCGCTTCTTAGTATTGTATTACTGTCGACATATTGTCTTGGATATTAGATTAATACAAATATGATTGTAACGCATGCTACTATATGTATATGAAACCTTCTTGGAAATCTAATTGAATATACCGCTATGTTACAGAAATTTACGTGATGTAATGGTTCAATTATTAATACAGAATCTGGAAAATGAAATAAAAAATTACTCTTAAAAAATATTCTTGCTGAACTCAATAAATAAAGCAAATTAATTTACTGGACATTTCCTGTTATATCTTTGTGCCAACCTGGTATGGACAAGTCCTCCACATCAAAGCTGACAAAGATATCATCCCCGTTATCTAGAGTGTCACATTCATGAGTTAAGGACCCTTCCTTACAATGATGTCCATGTCCAGCAGTGGAATATAGCCCGTAGTTGAAATTACTAGTGGCAATTTTCTTCAGGCCTTGAATTGAGGTAAGCAACAGGGCCATTTTAGCCAGCAGCAACGCTTTTCCGCCGAGAACAGCCAAAAATTGGAATCCCATAGGAATCATTATCATTCCTAAGGCTACCATGCCGAAAACCATCAACGGCATCATACCGCCACGATGATGATGGCGCCTTCCTAAAATAAGATTAGTCTGTGACTGTTTGAATTAATGTTTAATACATCAAAGGAAAATGAACATTGTGTTTATGATGAAAAAGCCAAGCGTGATATTCCTCCAGAGTATTTTTATATGATCTATGTGGGAAGGGAAAAAGTACAAAATAATCAAAATATTATCAATGATTTGTGTTTAATGCACATGTCCATTGTCCACGAAATTTTTTTAATTACTGAACTACTGAAATCAAAGTATAATTGTTTTATAACTTTATTTGTTAGTACTTAAAACAATGCAGAAAACTATTGAACGGGGAATGGGGGATTGACAACATGACAACCCCCTGCAGCTAAACCAATCTATTTCGCTTAAATATTTCGATTGACTTTTATGGAGTAGCATTCCAATTGGATTCGTTATATGAAAGCGAAGAATTTTTATAAATTAATTTTTTCTAAAAAAAAATAAGAATCTAGTAGTGTATGTAATATAATACACAGAATGTTTAATACATATATCTAGTGTTTTTTGGGAATATAAAATAGTGAGTTAAAATTTAAAATGGACTGGTGGTAAAATGATAAATTTACGTACCTATCAAATTTTGTCAATCTACATCGTTACTACAGTGAAATTAAGCTTTCTTATAATTTTATTACCTAAAAAAGTGTTCTTGGTGTAAAAATGTTTATTTGTTTTTAAATTTCTACTAGTAAAGATTATTTTCTGCTTTTATTAACAGATAAGTAAAAATTTTTTAACATATAAGAATGCCAAGAAAAAAAATTATAAAAATTTGCATTAAAAACCAAACTTGGTACAAAGGAAGAATAAATATTTTTGTCACATTTTTAATTATAAAAATCTCAACATTGTATGCTGATCCCTGTACTGTCGAAATTGTAGAATCAAGAAAATTATTAACCATGTAATTAGATACTGAATCTAAGTATATGGTTACATGTAATCGACAAAAAGAAACAAGATTTATGAATTAAAATTAATGACTGAGGTCCTGATGCTTATTTATAACCCAGAAGCAATATTTTAAAATTAAGATGAAATTTGATCTTACAGCGTTATTTAAATTCAGCAATCTAACCTCTAGAGCATGTTTGAACTTCTTATAGTCGAACTTTTACAATAAAGTTTATAAGTTGAAAATATGAAGAGTATTTAAAGGGACACGAGTCATTAATTCATATTATCAAAAAACAAAACAAAATATGTAATACTAGCCCTAACAACTAAATGTTCGGACAAAAGTAAATTTGAAGGTCTTTTTTCCATACGCGGAAAAGTTATCTAAATTAACTTCCATAATATTGATGATTTTTTCTGTTATAATGCCAACATTTGGCTATGTAAAAACATAAATTTCATAAAAATCCGCTCGGCGGTTCCAAAACTGTGGCACTTTAAACCAGTAGGTGGGTAAAGTGTAGAAACAAAGAATTATCATTTTCAAAACGTTGGATCTAGTAGTCGGATTTTGATGAAATTTACTTTATTGCAATGATGGATGTTGGTTTTCTTTACAAAAAAGTTGCACAAGTTTTTATTTGGTGATTTTAGGTATTCATCGGAGCTTCAAAGTTGCACCTTTAAAAATGATAGAATTTTCTAGTAATTGTTTTAAAAAATCACAGTTTTGAAACCGCTTGTTGGATTTGTGGCAAAAAACCTTTAAATCAAAGCTCAAGGATCGTACTATATTGAAAAAAATCCTGAAATATTAATATGAATTTTTTTTGCATTTTTCGAGTTCCACAGTTCAATTTTCAAAAAACGTTTTTTGAAGGTGATGGCTACATTTAAATAATCACAGTTTTGGAACCACTGGTTGGATTTTAGTAAAATTTACTTTATTGCAAGCTGGATGTTTATTTTATGTACAAAGAAATCCCCAAGACTTTATTTGGTGATTTTAGGCAATTTTCGTAGCTTTAAAATTGCAGTTGAAAAAAGTGACGTAATTTTCTAACGACTGTTTTTAAAAAATCACAGTTTTGGAACTCAGTGAAAACGACATCAAGGTGCTTTCATGGCCCTCATCCAGTCCGGACTTAAAGGTCATTGACACTCTTTGGCAAAAAATTAAACGTATTCTACGCAATAATCCACCAAGAACCCTTAGGGACTTAAAGACCAAAATAGAAGAAATTTGGGACAGTTTCACTCCAGAATTGTACCAAAATTTGATAAATACAATGCCTGCTAGAATACAGGCAGCTATTAAAGCAAAAGGAGACGTAACCTCTTATTAATGGTCCTAAATTAAAAATTATCCCAACATTTAGTTGCAAATTCATTTTGTAAAATTTGCTAATTATTAAGGTTAAAATATTGTTAAATCCAATAAATAATTTTCTTCCATGCATACTATTGTTATTTAGGCTTTATCTTTTTGTATTGTTAGGTGTTTTCTAATTATTTGCGTAAAAATTCCAGTTCTTTCATACTTCAAAAATTTACTTTTGTCCGAACATTTAGTTGTTAGGGCTCGTATAAATTTTGGGAATGATTTTAAGCTCATCCGGAATAAATTAATTATTTTTAGTTCACAGATATTGATTTACCTGCCTATTGTATCAGACAATTATAAACGTGAATAATTCATATTAATGTGACAGTAATTATGTTTACATTGAATATTGACCAAAAAACACTAATTATTCATTATAATTATCAAACAAATATCCCACTGATGATTTATTGAAACAATGGACTCAGTAATGAGGAAAATGAGAGATAATTATTTATTCCCCTGTAGAAAAAGCCAAAATAAATCTCTCTGCGTTAAGAGCCCTACAATTATCATGATTAATCCGCCACTTTGAATTTGGTTCAATATTTTAGGAATTTTAAGAATTAGTGCCTATCAAACGAAATTATAAAACCACCCATCAGCATTTCCTCTAATTATAATAATTAGTTCGCGAAATCCGGTAGTGTTTCCATAAATCCGAGTAATTTTGTCCCATTTAAATTTAATTATAATGCTTCAATAGAATCCAGACAGGGAAAGGTAGATAAACAAAACCTAAATTTAGTAAATTTAGCTTATTTTGGAAGGAAAACATTTAAGTTATTCACCACTGTACCACAATTCCATTTTACAAGTGAATGTTAATTTAATCAAAACTTCAGGCAAGTACATTACATAACGCCTACGATTTATTTAAATAAAACTGCTACAAATTTACGGTACAAAACATTTCCTAATAAATAAAACAAGCAGTCAACGTAAAAATGGTTTGTTTATTCTTTTCAATCCCCAATTTATATTTTCTTTGGAAAAAGGTCGCTTCCACAATCTAGCACAAAAACACTTAAAACGTTATTGATGGACGGAAAAAATATATCTATGCAATAAAAAAGATTTTGTGTATCCCAAGAGAAAATATTATTTCGTGCTTACCTTCGAAGTGCAGATCGCCCAAGCTATTGAAATGTATTTTAAGAACGTGTGTATCAAAAACGTTAGCTATTCTTTGGACTACCTGGGTCTTCCAATCAGATTCCTCTTCATCGAATTTCGAAGCATCATTTCCAAGTTTTAATGCTCTAAGGGCAGCAGAAAAAAATCCATAAGCATTCATCCGAAGGGGCTATTCATAATCATATTTATACAGAAGTTACATTTACATCGGAAAGAATAAATAAATTATTTTATTTTGCTATAAAAATGGTTCAGACGTCATGTATAAAATATTGCTGTGGAATAAATTGAAACCAAACCAATTAGATAAATGTTTTTTGCATTCTGATACGGTCGTTTACAAAATATGCACTATATTAATCGGTCGAATATGACATAATGTTAACGAACATGTGTCTTTTATTGCCAATTTACGCGACATTGCAGATATTTTATGATACGTGAAACTGATACGTATAGATTTTTCTGCTTTTCATTGGATTTTAAAATTAATTTCCATTGTCCGCTTTTAAAGTTTTAGTTCTGAAATACCTTTACTTCACCACAAAAATTTTGTCCTGCTAAAATAATATTTTTGTATGTAAATTGTTATACCATAAGTTAATGTGTGGCTTATAAATTAATTAAAATATTAAAGCATATGTAATTACATGTAAATATTTTAAGCTCTCCTCATGTATTACATATTTTGAATTCTGGAAAGAAAACGGTTTTTATGAAACATAACTAATACATATACGCATTTTTTTGTATTCATATCACAATTTTCGGAGAACAGCACTCGTCCTTTATTGTTTAAACCAGAATAGGTGTGAATTATTATTTTTGTCTATTAATATCAATTTATTTTATAACTATTTTATTGCCTACATAAAATTATTACACGACCACATAAATGCTATGAAAATAATTTTATTGAAATGCAATTATTAGTCTGGTCATTTACAGCGACAGGATAATGTTGCTTTTATATTTATGGGTAGTTTTTGTCCTGGGCTGTAATGACGTGTGTGAAATAAATGATATTAAATCACTATAACTATATTAACAGTTCAAAAACAATTATATTGTTGTGTTTTGTACATTTTTATAGATAATTATTAGAAAATTGATATTACTCACAATATTTTTGATATCAATAACATTATTGTTTGCAAATAAAGTAATATAAATTATAAAAGTTCTTCATTTAACATCATTTAGTACATCACACTAAGAGTAAGAATCCTCATCCGGAATATTAACGAATAAAAGCAAGAATAGTTGCCTCCCTTAAGAATATAACAAAGTTCGTTATAAATCTGTCTGTTATATTAATTAATTGTTGAATTTAAACATACGAGAGCAATTTTTAAAATTTAATGTATACAAAAATTCTAAAAAATCTAGAGATAAATCAATTTCAGATTCCCAAAAAATAGTTCACTTTTTGACTTTTAAAGATTTGAAAACTGAAATTTTCATTTAGATTTTTATTTTGATTGCTTATAGATACAAATCTAAGTACAAAAAAAAGTCCTGCAGTTTAAAGTTTGATTACAATTCTAAGATTATTCAGATACCTTGGAAGAAATAAAAAATCATAGTTTTTAGAATTTTGTGGTTCTTGATTTAAAATCATTTCATGAAAGAATCAAAACTGTTTATAAAATTTGACATTTTATAAAAATTATCTTCTACAATTTTTCCTTGATTTACGACAGTCCGTTTTAAGTTGATATAAGCATTACAAAAAAATTAAAATAGGTACTTACATCCAGTTGATTGCTTGTTTACTGACTTACACATGGCAGTTTGAGATTTTGATTTTAATTAATGGACCAAGGACAAAGACATTTTCATTCTATTTGTAAATAATTTGTTAGGTTAGAACAAAAATATAAGAATCAAAAAAACAATATCTACACTGGAATCTACTTTTATTTGGCCAATGCCCATCCTAAAAAATGCTACATATGTCCATGACGTAAGAAGATGTTTTAAGTTTAAGAGGAAGTATTCATGGACTCACTTTTCGAGGAAAATTAGGTGTTTTAATGTTTTATCAAACACACGGGATAAAGCTTGTAAAAATCCTTATAAGGAGGTGATTTCAATGATTGTGTCGAGATAGATTCGACCGTACATTGTAGAAGATTATTGGAAATATGAACGCAAACGGCCAAGTTCTTGGAATATTTTGGAAAAGCGTTTTTCGCCTCTTATCGTCACAAAAATGGACTTATAAGGAAGTACAGAACTCGAGCGTTTGCATGAAAATCGAATGCTGATGCTAGATGGATGCTTAAATAATCATTAAAAACAACACAAGTTAACCGGAAACAACGATATTCCAATAACAGAAATGTTCAAATGCCCATGTCCACAACTCACTTCTTAGTTAGAGGTACTGTTCCAAAATATAGTATCACAGAGAAGTCCTACAATATTTTTTCGACGTTCTAATTGTAAGAGTTTTCAAAAAGAACCATTTAATTGTGAAAACTATCAGAGAATCTTGCTCCTAGAAGTTGTATGCAAGAATTTGGCAGTGAAGGCTACATGCCAGTAACTTTCAGATGAATTTATTTATAACAATTTTATAACCCAGCATTTGAACTGCAAAACCAAACGTGAAAAAATCGATTGTGTTATTGTGTGGAATACCCAAAAAAAGATAGGTTTGGACACTTCTGGAGGTATTGACTGTTCTTCTCATTAAATATTCTAATACTTTATCGCACTTGATTTCATTGATTGGAGTCTGAAATATGTCATGTCACTGTAAATTATAAAGTTATAGTACAGTAAACAGGGTGTTGAAATAGACTTTTTTTACCCTACAGCCAATTTTTACAGAATCTTGTAGAGGGTCACCCTATAAGTTTAAAACTGAATTTTTGTATTCGTAGACCCCGCCGTTCCTTCACCAACCCTTAATTAAAGTTGATTTTTTTATTTATTAAATAACTTCTTTCCTATTAAATTTCCGAAAAAAAAGCAACATTTTTCTGATATTGTCAATATTTAAAAAGTTTTTCAACAAATAAGTTGAACATTTTTGGGAAATTTTTCTCTAGTTAGGTACTACTTAGTAATACTACTTATTACTCTTACCCCAAAATTGTCAACTTATTTGTTGAATAACTTTTTAAATATCGACAATATAGATAAAAATTTAAAGAAAAGTTCTAGGAAATATTTTTCTCTACTACTTTGTGCTGATGTTTTTCTTTTTGGAAATCTAATAGGAAAGTAGTTATTTAATAAATAAAAAATTAACTTTAATTAAGGGCTGGTGAAGAAACGGTGGGGTCTACGAATACAAAAATTCATTTTTAAATTTACAGGGTGACCCTCTACAAGATTTTGATGCTGATTACTTTGTAAACATTAATTAATATAATAATAAGTACCTACTAATAACCATCACTGGATTTATCTCCTTCGACTGTCAATGTATTCTATACTTAAAGTTACTGATTTTTACACCTCCTCTAAAAATCTTCATTATTTTTTGTTAGTTTTATCTAGATATATATAAATATATAAAACACCAGTACTCATATTGTGCTAAAATTAAACAATATATGATGTTTCCACCCACACGAAATTGAAAAACCTTTCGACAGATGTGACCAGGACATACAAAAAGTTTGCAAGAACAACTTGTTTCAATGTTGCAGACAATCCCGGCAATATGAACCGAATAAAATATTGGTAGAATAAGCAAGTAAAACAAACTACATAAATCAGAATGATATATTGCATGTTATTCTGTATTAAATTATTAAATTCAATACTCAATGTATAGGTAGGTATACAACTGAAAATAATCCTGGAATCTATCTAACTACTTTATAATCTAGTTTGTTTTCAACTTTCATAAAATGGACAGATAGATGATGGAGACATCAATACTTTTTAACTTTATTTATATTATATTTAATTTAAATTATAATTTCTATAGTTTGTATATTATGTTCTTCGTGAAGTTTCTAGACAAACTGCGTATTTCAATATTAAAGAACCATTACGAAATGCAAAGAGCTGCATTCTTACAATATTCGTAGAAGTAAAATAATAATCCTCAATGTATAATTACTAAAATTTCGTAAAGATTTAAATCATTTAGAATGTATACAATGTCGCCGAAGACAAACCCTCCCTGCATCGAAATAACCTGCTCTCTAGATGCATTTCGAAAGGAAAAAAAAAGATGCGCTTCATCAAATTCAAAACGATGGATAATTCTTAAAATAATTTAAATATTTTATCGTATACTATCTGTTTGTGCTCAAAAAAAGATATTAGAGGGTCTGGAAATTCTGTATACTTATCTATAATAATACCTACAGACTTACAAGGTGTAAAGGATAATAATCTAATAATCCTTACCGGATTTTCCTCTATCAAGAGTTGAAACTTGTAAGGTAAAGTGTACAAATAATTGCAAACTAGGCATTAATGATAAGAGAAGTAAGTAAAAATATGTTAGATATATCAACATGATATTATTTCAAAAATGTAGGACGTTAATATACGTATTATAAAATAAAAAATCCCGTGCTGAAATTTGATATGTGATCACAAAAGAAAGGTTTAATCAACACACACACAGGTACCTGTTGTAGCTGGTGTCGTTTTCCTGTCGATATCTGACCAGTTTAAAACCATTTCCAAGTTCAATAACGTCACGCTTGAACGTTCTATCGAATATCATCAGACTCCTACGCTTCAGACAATCCTGCAGCATTATCAGGAATTGGTCCTGTGGCTGTTGGGAGCTTAAGCGCATACAGTTGTGTAATAATAGTCCTGTCATCCTTCCAGCTTCCAACCACATATTGCTCGTACTGTTGCTGCTGTTCATGGATTCATTACATGTCACTTTAAGCCTGTCCAAAGTTGTAAGAAGTATAAGAATGACAACGATGCCCGTTTTGTAAAGGAATGGCCTGCAAGAATAATATATGACATTCTTCAGAAGGGTCCTGAACAACTTTGGCGCTGTGTTTCAAAGGAATGTTTTATTTTAATTTGTTGGAAATACGTCTGGGAAAGTAATTTATTGAGTGTTGGAATACCTGAAGGAGACTGGTTTATTAATGCGGTGGGAAAATAAAATATTTTTTAAGAATTACGAGTGTAGGATAAAAATCAAATTACTTCTACATGATTTTTAAAATTTCCGCCAATTTATCTGCAGAAATTAAACCTATCTATTAATTGGTCAAGTTATTTTGGCGGAATTTTTAAATATTTTTAATTAATTTTATTATAGGAGAGGAAAAAGTATTCTTAATTCTACTGATAAATTTTAAAATTACTTACATATTATTTCACTTGGTGCAACTCAACACAAAAACAATAACAATCCAATCAAAATTCCTTCTCACATTCACAGTCTTACTCTAATCGACAAAATAAATATCGAAGACATAACTACACCTGCACTACACTCTATGCAAATTTCCACTTGGCACTTTAGTGCTGCATTATCGCAACTGAAACAGACAAATAAAGAATAACTTATTATATGAGCTATTATATATCAACAAACAACAACAATACACTTAAGGGGGTGTGGAAGATTGTCATATGGTGCATGAAAAGCACTCGCAGTCACTCGTACGGAAAATTCAGGATGCACGGCTGATATTAAACCAATGTCCCTTTGCAAATGACACCTTCCAATGGATATATCAAGAGTCATTACCTACTGATCTTGATGTGTACTATAGTGCGAACAAATCGTAGGTGAATTTTTATGAACAAAAAAATGTTATGGTCTGAGACAGTGGCCTAGTTTTAATCGTCGAAATGAGTGTATTAAGGACGTGGTAATGGGGAAAATTTCCATTTCAGTTTATGGATTATGATGGTTATTGACTATATGGTTTAAGTATGTATTGGACTAACGCTAATTATCTACTTCTGAATTATACAGTTGATGTACGATACACAGTAGGGTATATCACTTTCAATGGGATTTGTGGTAATTGCATTTTCAACTACTAGATTTGTCGATTAAAGTCCGAAGGTTTAAAGTTTAAACTAATTGATTTCAGTATGTAACTTATTGTAGAAAGAAATTCTGAAAGTTTTTAACTAACTAATTACATGACTAATGTATATTACTCATAAAATTACCTAATAATATTACTTATTACAATTATATAAAATGGAATGAGGGCTACAGGATTATTTATTTTAATTCTAGAGTTGAAAGTCCAGAATCAATGACACCTACACACATCGAAAGTCTTAAAGGACTACACATGATCCACCGGGGAAGAATTTTTCTATTATTTTGAAGACTGTGTAATGTACCTAGGTTAAGGTATTTTATTTAACTAAACCTTTGTCTTATGAAGGCCTAAAAAAATATGCAGAAAATAGCAATAGTATACAATTTTTTATAATAAGTAGTGATTATTAGTTTAGAAATAAAGATAGAATTTTAGTTTTTAATCATAATAAATAATAAAAGTTCCGTTTTTACAAAATAGAATGTGTACCAATTTTATACAGGGTGTCTGTAAAAAATCTTTACAAAATCCTACCACAAGTTTTTGGGTTCAAAATAATTCGATTGAACCAAACATACTTTAGTCCAAAAGTTCTTCCTTACTGATGAGTTATAGGGCGCTAAAAAATATCTTTCCAACTCATTTTTCAAGTATAGCTACAAAACGGTTTAAAGTAGAGATTTGAAATTTGGTGGGTTAATAGGTCTATAAGAAAGGTACAATGTGTTGGTATTACAAGTAAAATAATATTGTTCAGTGACGTGGTTATAGGAGGGGACTGAGGTTTTTATTGGATATTTTTTGTAGGGTATTGAATTTTTTTACAAAATAACAAGAATTATGATAGATACACTCAAGACACGTAAAAAAGGTATACTTGTTTGACTTGCGTTAACTCAACTTCCTTCGAAAGAAAAGCTTTTGAGAATTTAAATTATTTTGTTTATGTGAGGAAGAAGATTTTCTACCTACACTAATTTCAAGGTAATAATTTCGTAACAATTAGTTTCTTCTGATTTATCATCAACTTTTGCTTCTTTTCTCTTCATTATTAATGACAGTATGAAGGTCTTCAATATATGACAATATTTCATGAATTAACCCAAAATATTGGTTGAAAAACTTTTTCAGTTAAAAAGGATTTTTCAAGCACGCTTCACTTTTTCAGATCTTGGATTTGGATACTTTGCTGACTTCCAGGTTCCTCTTTTAATCAATCACTACATGAAAGCGACGCTGTAGTTGTTCCTTATTAACTGAATTTTAATGCAGACATAATTTTCCTTCATCTATGAATTTCTTGGAAGGCAAGGTGGAATATTTATCCTGAAATTTAATTTTTTCTGTGTCTTCTTGAGTGTCCATATTGTTTAAAATAATCAGCATAATAATTTTAAAATTCAATTCATTTTCATTCGATTAACGGCATTAAATATTTTTGGGGTTTTCAAAGGATCTTTTTCAGGGTTAAGTGATTCTGTTTCAGAAATCGTGTTGGTTGATATATTGGTGTTCAAAAAGAGATGATTAGTTGATTTTTGAAGCTTCTGGAAACAAAGTATGATTCTTAGCTAGAATTTATGAGACTTTTTAATGAATGACTGAAAATTCAAATAAATCCAATAATAACGAGTTGGCACTAGTTTTAATAACTAAGGTATTCTTACTTTGTTGTCTTATTTTTCAAGATTCCGATTTGAATTAAATTTCTTGCATAATTCTACACTTTATAGTGAATTTATGTTCGTTTTTAAACTATGCAATTTATTAAAATTGAACTTTTTTGGTCATCTTATCACAATTATTGGCTTGTGCAATTAGAATAGAATAGAATGCTTCATTATTTCATATAACCCGAAGGTGTAGAAAATATCACAAAACAGAGCAAATACAATACAATACATCACTAATCAAATCAAATAAAATATTTACAATACAGATAAAGATATCCAGACAGTAGACATTAACAATATTAACATCCACAACTACACATCTACACTATTAAGGAAAAAACAATACCCATCAATATATATAAAATAGACAAAATAGATAAAAGAATACACGTTAAAAATAAATGCCACAATGTTTCTGCAGAAAGTTGGAAAATTTATAGTATGTAAAGGATTTCAAAATTATAACACTTTAAAATTGAAGAAAGCTGTCGTCACCAAAAAACTCTTCCAGAGAATAATGAGCCTTTGATACCAGTATACCCTTTAAGTCTGCTTTAAGCGCCTAAATTGTGTTACTTTTTAATATTTGGGGTATTTTATTATAAATTTTAGTAACCATGTGGTGGACATTTTTTTGGAGATATGCGTATTTGTATGTCTCGCACGTTAGTTTTTGTTTGTTCCTTGTATCATAAAGATGGTCATTGGCTTCAAATAAACTATAATTGGTTTTTATGAATATGACCGACTCAAAAATTACAATGCCAGTGAGGGTAAGTATGTTGTTCAATATAAAATGTTGCTTGCAACTGTCCAGTCTCTTAATGTGGAATATATTTCTAAGACACCTTTTTTGAAGTTTAAAAATGCGCAAGAAGTCACTTGAGTTTCCTCAAAAAATTACACCGTATCTCAACCGTGATTCAACGTAAGCGTAATATGCAATCAAGGCGGTTTTTTTTGTCGATTTCCGAGCTTAGCCGTAAAGCGTATGAGTAGCGAGCTACGTTTGTTGCCAGGCAATTTGTGTGATAGGACCAGTCCAATCTACTATCCAAGCCAATACCAAGGAAAGTTAAATTGTCACAGGATTGTAAATTATTTCCATTATGGGTAAGTATTAGTTTTCCACAGTTTTTTTGGAATGTAAATTTAATAAATTTTGTTTTGCTCACGTTTAGTTTTAAATTGTTTGAAGCGAACCATTCCTCTAATACATTAACAGTGTTTACTATTTTCTGTTCCAGATCCCCCATACACTGCTCACTAATTACTACAGAGGTATCGTCCGCAAATTGAAGAACTTTTTCAGGGATAGCACCCGACAAGTTGTTAGTGTAAACAATGTACAACAAAGGTCCCAATATAGATCCCTGTGGTATGCCTCTTTTGATGGTTAGTGTATCAGATTTTAAAAAATTTCCTGTGGCGTCTCTCTCGGCAACGTATTGTTCTCTATCTCCTAAATAAGATTTCAATAGATTTAGCGCGTTTCCCCAACACCGTATCTACTTAGTTTATTCAACAAAATGGAATAGTCCACACTGTCAAATGCCTTACTAAGATCTAAACATACCGCAACTGTGGCTTTATTATTATTTAACGATCTGAGAATATCACAAAGTGCCAGATATATTGTTCTAGTCGTACTTCTTCCCTTTCTGAATCCATTCTGTGTTTCGGAAATGATGTCATACTTATCAAAAAAGCTCACCAAACGTTCGCAGATAATTTTTTCAAACACCTTACTTAAGTTGGGAGGTATAGCAATAGGCCTATAATTTCCGATGTCTTTGATGTCATTTTTTTTAAATATTAATAATTATTTTTTAAAGAATTATTTATGTACTATAAAAACTCATTCAAATAAGATATGTTTGAATATCCAGCAAGAACAAGAAGATTCTTTGATTTTATTTTTAGAAATTTAGACAAAATATGACCATTTCAAAATTAATTATTTTTTAGTAGAATCCCCACTTTTACTTAAAATCAAATTAGTTTTCTTCGTATTTAATTTGTTTACATGTCTATCCATACTAGTTTTCACGGAAATTCAGTGACCATTAAATTACCTGAAAATAATTAAACTGGCTACGTGTTTACAGTGTTAATTAATGAAACTTACTATAGAGTTGTAGGTAATTTATCTTGTTAATATTAAGTAAATACTTCAAATTTCCATAGGTACATGAAGGAAGGTCTTCATCACAATTATAAATACATAATTAAAGAAGACGCACTTAAAAACGAGATTTAAGTGACATTTTCAATTTTTTTAAATTACTTTTCTAAATAGATATATAGTTATAGTCAAATATTTTTTCATGTACAATTTCGCTTGAAACTGAAATAAAATAGTTGAAGTGAGGTGGAATATTATTCAAGTGAAACCATTCGCCATAATAGATATTATCGTATTTATAAACATTTTATCAGTTGCACGGCTACTTTATTATGCTTGTGTTTACAGTTACGCCTGTAATGTTTAGTTAGTACAATAAAAATTACTCAAAAGTACCTCTGATTATTTACAATATATTTTACTTAATGCTGTTTATGCTCCATTTGAAAACTAAAGTAAAGGGAAATTAAACCAACTATAATTTATTTAAACATTCAGTTCCACATTGTAAGCATTGCGCATTTTTATTCTTATTTAATTTCATTTATCAAAAAAATTCTGTTAGGTAGGTATATTTCCATCTATTGTAGGTACATTAAGTTTTGATGATATTTGTACCCACCCATAAAAAAGTTAAACATAGCATATAACAGAAGTAAACTAAATGAATACTGTTTTATAAAAAAATTACCATTGACCTTTCAGTTGAATTAAATTAGTATTTATCTTTAATTTCCTCTCTCTTTACTTTATGTTAAAACTAGGAGCAAAAAGATTTCGACAAATTTCCAAACAGTTCGTATAAGATTAATAATAATTATTGTTGTTTGTTAATTTGACAGGGCTAGCTTAACACTCAACACTCTTAATGAAAATACAATGCTAACTTTCTTCTTCCCACTATAATTTGTAAACAAAACTACTGACGAAGTAAAAACAAGAAAATCAATGTGAAATAATAATTATGTACGAATTTTAATACGTCGAACCCAGACAGCTTTTATATTATATTTTTTAATTAAAGGATAATTCTGAGAATTTAATTAAAATGAAAGTAATTTTGTTAGGAAAAAGTTTTTGCTTTAATTTATGTGCATGAGATAACATGATATTTTAATGTAAATGTAATCAGGTATACAGGGTGACTTGCAATAAGTGGGACATGCTTTACCTGTAAATACTAGGTCTAAAACTGAGACGATTGACGCAAAAAGTTGTTATACTAAAATGCTTAACTAAAAAGTTATAGGCGTTTGAAGTTTAAGAAAAAAAATTTTTTAGCTAATAACTTCTAAACTAATTGAATGAGAAGAACCAATTCTTGGTAGTTGCTAATGAATACCAAAGACCTTTATTTGTGAAAATTTTGTTGAAATCAAACTTTAAGAAGATGATTTTTTAAAGTAAGTGAAGTGTTTAACCTTCTGGAACTTTTTTGTCCTTAAAATTTTAATTATAAAAAAAATTGCATTTAATAGGCAATTTAATTTAAAAACTTTTTGATCTCTTGTAAAGTTTTGATTAAACGCACCGTTAAGGTTTAAAAAATTAAAAACTAACAGCATGTTTTTAGTAAGTTTCAAAAAAACAGCATCAAGAATGCTGAGATTTAAAAGATATTGACGGAGGATGGACCTCCAGCACATTATGCACGACCTGTGCGACATTGGCTATCTGTCAACTATCCTCAACGATAGATTGGTAGAGGCTCCGACGCTCCTGTTGCATGGCCTCCTCGTTCTCCTGACCTAAACGCAATTGAATTCTTTTCTTGGGGATATTTAAAATCAAAAGTGTATGCAACACCTATTCCTTCACTTCAAGAGCTTAGAAGGAGAATCGTTCAACACGCCAATGAAGTTCGAGAGGCAGTTTATATTTTAAAAACATTCGGTTTTCAATGCAAAGAAGAGCTACAGGAGCGTCATCGTCAGGGCCTCTACCAATCCATCGTTGAGGATAGGTGACTGATAGCCAATATGCTAATGTCGCACAGGACGTGCATAATGTGTTGGAGCTCCGTCTTCCGTCAATAACTTTTAAATCTCAGCATACTTGATGTCGTTTTGTTGAAACTTAGTAAAAACATGCTGTTAGTTTTTAATTTTTTAAAGCTTCACGGTGCGTTTAATCAAAACTTTACAAGAGATGAAACAGTTTCCAAATTAAATTGCCTCTTAAATGCAATTTTTTTTATAATTAAAATTTTAAGGACAAAAAAGTTCCAGAAGGTTAAACACTTTACTTACTTTAAAAAACCATCTTCTTAAAGTTTGATTTCAACAAAATTTTCACAAATTAAAGGTCTTTGGTATTCATTAGCAACTACCAAGAATTGGTTCTACTCATTCAATTAGTTTAGAAGTTATTACCAAAAATTATTTTTTTTTCTGAAACTTCAAACGCCTATAACTTTTTAGTTATGCATTTTAGTATAACAACTTTTTGCGTCAATCGTCTTAGTTTTAGGCCTAGTATTTACAGGTAAAGCATGTCTCACTTATTGCGACTCACCCTGTATATTTTGACTCAAATATGCTCCGATTGTATTACGTCAGACTACTTTATTAATTATTTATTATGTTAGAGTTAGATATAGGAAAAACAAACACATTAATAAACGGTGTATAATTTATTACATAATATAGTAGATTTGACAATGCTGTGTCTTTGTGTAAAAAGCATAAGTAATTAAAAATAAAAATTAATAAATCTCTTTAAAGTTACAATATGACAACAACTATTTCAACCATAAAAATGCAAATAAACAACGGGGCAGGATATCACAGTACCTGTTTAACAAGAAAACAATTCATAATAATTTTAACAATAATTAAACATTTACATAAGTAACTATTTACTCCGGTGGTTCATCTACTCGCATATGTACAATAAAACATTTGATTTTGTAACTTGATCTAATTAGACTAAAAAATTTATAACCGTTTTTAAGACGACGTCGGGATGCTGTATTTTGGCAAACATAGTCCAAATTTAGTTTCAATTCCTGAGAAAATTGGAAGGGATACAGAATATCCGCCTATATGATCGGGATTTTGTGGTTTCTTGCCGTCACTGACCATTGATGGAACCTTCAATTCTGAACCAGTCGGACGCCTAGATAAACAATTATTAGCAGATGGACTAATTGAATCTCATAAGAAATACGTACGTTCCACCGAAATCGATATACAACAATCGTTGGAGGACTTCGTAAGTGAGTAATGTGACACCAAATTGAGGAGATGATCGGAACACTCGGGCTGAAAAGAAAATTATTAAGCACGGCTAAAAAAACATGTCAAAAGATGTGTCAAAGTTTTAATATCAAATAGCCATGAAAATTATAATTTTGTAAATTTTCAATATTTCCGTAATTCTTTCAAGTATTTTTCAACTTGCTTAAATTCAAAATTATGATTGGTTTTAATAAATTACTATTCCGTTTTATGGCTACTTGATTTTAAAGAATTGCAAACTTTTTTTCATAATAACTCGCTTATTTTAAATTATTATCAAAAAAAGTTGAGGACATTTTTTGTATAGAATTTAATTTACCATCGATTTTTGCAAAAATATATAGGGTGTTCCATTTAAAAAAATGTTATTTTTTTGAATATCTTGAAAACCAGATGCTCAATTGTTTTTTTGTTTTCACCATTGTAATCAGCGGAAAAAATGCTACTAGTTTGCTAATTTAACCGACTTTGTAGCTCCAATAATAACGAAGTTAGCAATAGTGAGCCACTTCGCGCGAACACCCTGTATATAAAACAACCAAAATCTTACATCTAAAATCCCTCGTTTTTATAGCAATTGGGATTACAGAGAAAATATAATAAAGTTGTTTTTATTATCAGGGAGTGTAGAGATTCTGAAGCCCGTAAATTATTTACAGTCGCATCCAATTTTTAAGATTTTACATGTTTAAAGAATAACACAAATTTGAATTATAAAAAAATTCAAAATTTTCGTGTAATTATACCTAGAATCTTTATGAATGTTTATTTTTCAAGTCCCACGATTCTATTCGATTTTAGATATTTTCGAAGAACTAAATAGAAAATAACTTTCTTACCAACGGCCCCTTTCCAGAATGCCCTAAACCCTTCCTCCTTATAAATCTTCCTTGTGGCATCCAACACCCCACTGTACGTCGTCTGTCCAGCCCTGGCAACAACTTGCAATCTGGTTTTAATGACATCTGCCGGCGTCACCAATGATGCTGCAGGAATACCAGCGATAGCACCTGCTAACAAAAGTGTTAGTGGATGATTGTATCCAGTTTCATCGGCCAATTTAGCTTTGGTGTGTGCGTATGCAGGGAAGTAAATCGCACTGAATGGCACGTCTCTCAGAAGACAAGCTCGGGCGCCTTTGTACAGCCCGAACAACCCCAACTCTTTCACCACGGCCCAAGCACGGACTTTTGCACCACCCGCAATTTCCCCAGCGACTTGTAAACGAATTTTGACTATTTCCAGAGGATTTGTGAATACTACTTGTGATGCCCCGGCCTGGAAAATTATTAAACTTTAATTCTTTAGTTCTTAGATTATTTTACATTTTTTTCTTATACAAAATAAGACATTGTTTAATATGTAAACAGACCTTTATAAGTTCTTAATCAGGCCTTCATAAGGTTTGAATTTTACTTACGCATGCGCCTGATAGCACTTCTCCATAAGCAGGAATATTCCCATTTTTGTCGTAAAATTTATCTCTCATGAAGTCGTTAACCTAAGAAATGAAAGTTAATACAAATTTGAGAGAAATCTTACGGTACTTACAGTTAATTTAATAGCCTTCTCAGGAGCTACCCCCATCAATTGAGGAACTAATCCCCTATACAACCCGAAAATTCCCTCGTGTCGAATCACTTTCTTAAAGCAATCGATACTGTTTCGATACATTAATTCACCAATAAATGAACCGGTTCTTTGATTTTGCATACGTGTTTTTACTAAATCTATCGGATATACGGCAGTGGCACCAACAGCTAGAAAAGGAAGAATAATAGTTTAATTTTTATTATAACAGTTAAAAGAATGTTTGTAATTTTGTCCTTAAAAATATTTTTTATGGGATAGTAAAATTAAGGTTTTATATCCTAGACCGGGAGCTGAATGGAATTGAGTATGCATAATATGAGGACCGCATTTTATCAATTGATATAAGCTCATAACAGCTCAAAGATTAATATTTTGGATGTTGCCGCTCCATCATATGGTCCAATTTTTGTCGCACCCCTTTTATATTTTTATATACAGGGTGGTAAAAGTTAAACTTCATTAACTTTGGGAGGTGATAGAGCATCAAAAAATAAGTAGACTTTATTGAAAAAACTTTGCTCAAAAATGTTTTATAACAAAGATACAGGGTGTCAAAGTATAGGATAAGAACTCGTTTTGTTACCATAACTTCTAAACCACTCGATCGATTTTCATTAAATTTCGTACAGAGAGTAATGTAGTACATTTCTAGGTAATGATGGGGTTTATTTAGAAAAAAATGTCCAGTGGTGTAGATACTGGGGGGACTGCTCCACTTTTCCCCTCCAATCTTCGACACCACTGGATATATTGCGAAGAAATTTGAATCTGCTGCTCTTATAATAGTCATCCACGATTGAGATTTTGGTTTTTTAACTAAGTCTCCTGTTGTATCACAAAACAAACACGTTAACTCGTTCGGTCTTTTTCTTTTCAAATTGGACACTTGAAACGACATTTTTTCAAATTTTTTTGAATAAAACACTTTTAGGTACTGAAATACCAGAAAAACGTTGACGTATAACAGGCACATAGGTACAGCGCATTTTTGGAAAATTTGGCGCCCTCTATCTTTTTGGGAACTTACTACCGAGAGTTCAGCGTAAGACAAAAAATGTTGCAAATTTTGAGCTATACAATTTTTGTCTTTACACTTTTTTCCTCCGACCAACAGAACATAAGGCAAATCCAAAAATCGATCCCAAAAATTTTTCTAGATGGCGGGGATTCCGAAACAGGTGGGGATACGCCAACTTAAGATTTTACCTTTCGGACCATCAGAAACAACATATTAAAAATTCAGCCTACCCGCAAGTTTTTGAATCTCAAATATCTGATTCACTGTAATAATAGTGATAACATAATAAGAGGGCGAGGGAATTGAAATGGACCATCCGATTTGCCGGCAACATGATGTTTTTCATTATTTAGGGTCTCAGATATAAGAATCCGAGCATAGTTGCCGGTCCTCATATTATGCATACTTAAGTACCTTTGGCGCCTGTACTATCCAGTGTGAAAATTAGAAAGATAAAAAAGTGGAACAGGAGAACACCCTGTATGTTTCTAAATAAAATCTTTGAAAAAAAACTACTTACCTTCAGCCCAAAAATCGCAAAATTTAAACATAAGTAGAAAGCTATAATGCGATGCATAAACAACATAAGTTACCATAAACTATAAATTAAAAGTTTTTAGACATTACCTCCAGCAATGGAACCAAGCGTAAAACGGTAAGTACTTTCTAGTACTTGAATGAAGATACCCCGGTCCTCGGGACTCTGCAACATTGATTTATTTCTAAGCAATTCAGAAATACTCTTGTGGAGGCTGGGAAGAGGATTAAGGTTAGGTAAATGAACAACCAAAATTTGCGTGAACTCACCGAAACTGCGTGAATTTCAGCCAGACGATTTGTGATTTGTTTAAAGTATTGTTCAGGAGCAATAGCGTAAAGGTCGTTGTATACTATGCGTCTAAAACATATTAAAATTTGTAATTAATACTCTGTTCTGATACGAGTGGGATATTTTATTATAGACACGAACCCATCCCAAATATCACTTTCTTCTTTGCCTAAATATCTGTTTTCCAAAAGCAGCAATAGAAAAGAATTGAACAAGTATGTAGTAAAATTTCCATCACATTTTAAAGCAACAAACATTACTTACTTATTCTGCCAATAATGATTTAATTCTATTCACATAAAATCTTAAATAAAATCGCATGTTAATAAAGGGATTTAAGACAATTACCCTGTTTGGTGTAGTACATCACACAGCTGGAAAAGTATCTCGACTTCCAATGGGGTCATTGTAGACATAACTTGTGCAGAATGCATGAACTCTTCCTTGCTCACTTCTTGATTTCTGTGGCCATTTGTGACGTTTAAATAAATACGTTTTACCAATTCCATGTTGTTTAAAAGCGAATTGAATGCAATGAAGTATGGAAAACTGACACGACGACCTCCTTGGGTGCCTTGAGCTGCCTAAAATTCATCAAATTAATAACCACCAATAACTTATTAATAATAATTACTTCAATTAAGTGGGATTGTACTTGTTTGGTGAGTAAATGACTTTTAATGCTGATCATAATATCTTGAAATTCCAAAATCGAAATAAAACCGGAGCCATCCTTGTCTGCTCTTCGGAAGCCTTCTATGGCGTATTCTTCATGAAAATCGTGTAAAAACTGGCTGAACTCGTTGTAGGATACAAGACGCTGTTTGCTGCGGCCAAAGTATAGTTGGACGAAAGGTGAGTCCATGTTGAAGGGTATTCTGTTGTGTAGTTCGGTTTTCTTCATTACCTCCAGGAATTCCTCTGCAAATTAATAACACAAAATTGGTCCAATGGTAATTATCAGAAAAGGAGACGGAATAAGATAAAAGTTTATGATGAAGAAATTGCGATAAATTTGCAGTCTGTACGATTAATACACTCGAAGATTCAGAGCCTTGAGGTATAAACTACAAGATATACAGTAGGTTATGGTTAGAGGTTTTGAACCTTTGAGTCTATTGGTCAGTCTTCAAATTATCTTCAAACAATTGACCATCTGGTTTTCGAGATATTCACAAAAATAACATTTTTTTAAATGGAACACCCTATATATTTTTGCAGAAATCGATGACAAATTAAATTCTGTACAAAAAAGTCCTTAATTTTTTTTTATTATAATTTAAAATAAGCGAGTTATTTTGAAAAAAAGTTTGCAATTCTTTAAAATCTAGTAGCCATAAAACGGAATAGTAATTTATTAAAACCAAACAATCATAATTTTGAATTTAAGCAAGTTGAAAAATACTTGAAAGAATTACGGAAATATTGAAAACTTACAAAATTATAATTTTCATGGCTACTTGATATTAAAACTTTGAAAACTTTTTTTCAAAATAACTCGCTTATTTTAAATAATTGTCAAAAAAGTATGAGAACATTCTTTGTTCAGAATTTAATTTATCATCGATTTTTGCAAAAATATACAGGGTGTTTCGTTTAAAAAATGTTATTATTGTGAATATCTCGAAAACCAGATGGCCAATTGTTTTTGTGTTTTCACCATTATAATCAGCGGAAAAAATGCTACTAGTTTGCTAATTTAATTGACTTTGTAGCTCCAATAATAACAAAGTTAGCAACAGTGAACCACTTTACGCAAACACCTGTATATTAAAAATATTAAATAAAATAGTAATATTTCCGTAATTCTTTCAAATTTTTTTCAACTTGCTTAAATTCAAAATTATGATTGTTTGTTTTTAATAAATTACTATTCCGTTTTATGGCTACTTGATTTTAAAGAATGGCCAACTTTTTTTCAAAATAACTCGCTTATTTTAAATTATAATCAAAAAAAATTAATGACATTTTTTGTACAGAATTTAATTTGTCATCGATTTCTGCAAAAATATATAGGGTGTTCAATTTAAAAAAAAGTTATTTTTGTGAATATCTCGAAAACCAGATGGTCAATTGTTTTTCTGTTTTCACCATTGTAATCAGCGGAAAAAATGCTACTAGTTTGCTAATTTAACCGACTTTGTAGCTCCAATAATAACGAAGTTAGGAATAGTGAGCCACTTCGCGCGAACACCTTGTATAGTCAAATTTAAATCGACTCCGATCATTTTTGTCTATCCAAGCAATTGGAAATAATTTGGTACTAATGAGGTTTTAACTTATAGTAAATATTTTTCGAGATTAAATGGAAAAACTGCAAAAATTGGCTGTCAATATACGATAACTTTTGAAGCTCCCAAAAAAGTGAATCCTTTCTTTTTCATAGTTACATTTTGAAATATTGTAATTTCACAAAGGCGCATCCATCCAAACCAGAGTTTAGTTTATAACTTTGGCGTGTTTCATTCAAAAAAAGACAATATTGGAATAGCGCCAACTGAAAGCGTGAAATATACAAATTCATAACTGAAATAAACTTTGTCGTGTCCACTAAAGTTTATGTAACAAATTACGTTAATCAAATAAATCTTCATGTTAATTTTTTTTAGTTTAAACAGCTACTTAACCAAAATATTTTTTGTAGAAATAAATAACATAAAAATAAAATTTTCCACGTCTCTTCTCGGATTACATAAATACCTCAAACCATATTTTGACCTTGCCAAGGTGAAATCGTGAGCAAAAACTTAAGAACTAAATTCTGAAAACTGATTATACTTACGGAAACTAACCATTCCATTTCCGTTAGTATCAAATAATTGGAATGCTGTTTTGTACAGGGCGTCAGGAAAACAAAGCAGACCTTCAAAAGCTTGAAATTCGGGATAGGAAATAAGTCCATCTTTGCTAGTATCAACAATAGCAGCGAACAATCGTACAGTATCAGCATTGTAATTTTTTTCGTCCAGTAAATTCAGATATTTAATGACGAAGTCCTCAGCTGTCATGAATTTCTCGCCATTCTTCTCAACTGAAGCGTATTTGTTAAAAATATCCTGTAGATGACTTGGATGCGCCCTTTTTAAGTAACCTCCACCCTGGAAAAGACAAAAAACAATTACCTAACAGTTAACGTTAATAATGTGATATAAAGTTCATCTAGTTTATAAATGTTAAAATTTGGGTGAAGACTTCTATTGATAGAAGCGCCAAATAAATACCTTTGTCACTGACCTCTACAACACTGTAAACAGTTTTGATTCCAATCATAGTAATTCTTAAAAAGCTGTTGATTTTACAGAAAGTTAGAGGTGAACAAAGTGTTTTAAAATGAAAAATAACTTTACTACGGACATAATTACGTCAACGTTTGGTTTAAAAATAGGTGCACCAAAACACGGATCAAAACAATGTTATACTATTCATTAGTATTTTAAGCACCGTGCTTCTAAAATGTTGTGCAAAAAATGTGCAAACCGATTAGCTAAATGTGTAAATATTGCTAAATTGCAAAAAGGCTCAGTTAGAAAAAAAAGCAGATTTGTCAAAATATTATTGTATTTTTAGAACTAGTAAGTGGGTCAACGAATTTGTTGTCTGAGTGAAAAATTAAAAAAACTATGTAGTTGGTTTCTTGTGTGTAATTTTGTGTGATAAGCTGATAAGTACTGACAGATTTGCTTCAAAAATTTACAAAAAAAATTCTTCCAAACGAGTACTAACCTAACTTTGGCTTGATTTCTTTTAAATTCATTCTTATAATAACGTCGCTTATTCAAAGTATTAAAAATGAACAAAAACAGTTATTTAATTTTTTCCTCGATAATCTTATTTTTTAATTTGTTGAATTTATTTTGAAAATTATGGGCCAATGAAATTTACTATAAAAAAACTTAACAATGATAAGCCTTATCTTGAGCAGTTTATATTAAGGTGAAAAAACATTATTTTCTTAGTTATTTCAGTACAACAGCATTTAGTCCATATCTACTAATAAACCCATTGTGTTTACTTGAACAACAAAATAATTAAATCTTTTTCTGCAATTATCTACCATGATTTATTTTATTAAATGAGTCTCATTGGAAAATGCTTATAGATAAATATCATGAAGTTTTCTTTAAAAAAAATATTTCTTATTATTTTTATTTATTAACAAGACTAGAATTATTAGATCTAACAGCTTTGAAAATGTATACAGGGTGTCCCACTTTATATCGTCAGGATTTCACCAGTCGATAGTTTAGCGAAAATTAAAGGTGGTTTGTCTATTAAACTATGGTCGAATATTGCTTCCTTTTTGATGTACTCGGCATTAAAGAAAATAAATTATTTTAAATAGTTTGCTATAAATCAATAACAAAAAAAGTTAGTCTTCTGAAATTTTGCATAGATCTTTTTTTTTGTATTCTCTTATTAATAGTGGTTGCAATTAGTTGATTTAGAACACAGAGGCGTGCGTACGGGTTTCTTCAAAAACATTTTATTGAATAAACCGTACACCACTAGTTTTTTTTGCAGCACCAATATGCAGAGAGTATTTTCCATTCAATTTAGAAACTTTTTTGTATCTCACAATTTCTTGATAACTTAACGTTTTTTTTCTTATTTATTGGTTGTTCTTCCCTATTAGATTTCCGAAAAAAGCATCAGTACAAAGTTGTAGAGAAAAATATTTCCTACAACTTTCCTTTTAATATTTTTTTGATATTGTCAATATTTAAAAAGATATTCAACAAATAAGTTGCAAATTTTAGGGAAATTTTTCTCTACTTAGGTACTACTTACTACTACTACTTAATACTCTTTCCCCAAAATTTTCAACTTATTTGTAGAATAACTTTTTAAATATCGACAATATCAAAAAAAGTTTAAAAGCTAAGTTGTAGGAAATATTTTTCTTTACAAGTTTGTACTAACTCTTTTTTTCGAAAATTTAATAGGAAAAAAGTTATTCAATAAACAAAAAAATCCATGGCTTAATTGAGGGCTAGTGAAGGAAGGGCGGGGTCTACGAATACACACCTCCAGTTTTAAACAATTTTCAACATTCAAGAGATGATTGCTGGAAAACTAACCGGGATTGGGGATAAAAAAAATTATACAGGACAATGCAGAATTTATTCAAGAATCACACCTTAAAATATTTCGTGTCTATCCTAGGGCACCCTGTATAGGTACCTACATATTCCTTTGCAATACCTAATTTAATACCAAGTGGACTTCAGAAATTAAATTAAATTTTTCACCCTTCATTCTATTTTTATCAGTAAATTCAAATAAACTGCTGGCCAATTGAAACGTACCAAGCAAATTTTTAGGTTGAATTTAAAGTCAAATATTTTGAAAAGGAGAAAAGATATCAACATGAGGTTTTCAGGATTCAAGAGATAATTTTATTGCGAAAGCAATAGTGTGACCCGATTTTTTTACTTTGAAGCACGTTACTATCTACAGGATATGAAAGAAAGTCGTCTTTTTTTTGTCAAACATTATACCTACCGTAATTCCACAAAAAAATTTTATATTTTTTTGATGTCGATTTTTTTAGTCCCTGGTTAATGAGGAAAAAACCAATTTCTCAACATTTTTATATCCCTCTTATTTTATAAGATACCGAATTTTTTATTAAATTTAATATTGTTGGACAGATTTTTGCAATAATAATTATGCTGCCATTTTGAAAGCAAATGTCATCATGTGATATGTCGATAAAAAGGTAATTTTAAGTAGAATCTAATTCTTACGGAAAAAAATATACAGGGTTGTTTTAAAAATTTTTGAAAGTTAGTAGGTGGCCCTTCCGCTGAAACCGTAAGTATCATCAGATTGTTTTAAACGTCAAAATGATTATTCCTTTCAACAATCAAACCATGCCAAATTTCAAATTAATACAGTTAAAGGTAACAAAATGGTGGCGGTTGTAAAACGATTTCGTAGCCACCCGGTATACACGAATATGAGCAAATTTTTTAAAAAGAGAAAAAACCCGTTTCGAGGATATAAGTCACTTAAACCAATGGTGAACATAAACTTACTAAATTCCATTCTATTCCATTAAGAAAATAGCCTCAAAAAATGAATTAAAAAATTTACCAATTAGCGAACGTGTACCGATTTTTGATAAGCCTCTGGTTACCATTAAATTAATGAAAATACAAAAAATGTACTTTTTATAAGAAAGCCATTCATAAGGTATCATAATCAACTACAGAGATTGGTTCTTACAAAACACAATACGGCCGAACGACAAAAAACAAAGAAAAAATCAAATTTTCAGCAAAAATTCGGTATCTTATAAAATAACAGGGATATCAAAATTTTGAGAAACAGGTTGTTTTCCCATTAAGTAAGGACTAAAAAAATCTACATCAAAAAAATTTAAAAAATATTTTGTGGAATCACGGTAGTTATAAAATTTGACAAAAAAAGAAGACTTTCTTTCATACCCTGTAGATATTAATGTACTTCAAAGTAAAAAAATCGGGTAACACTATCGTTTTCTCAATTAAATTATCTCTGAAATCCCGAAAACCGCATGTTGATATCTTTTCTATTTTTCAAAATATTTGACTTTAAATTCAACCTAAAAATTCGCTTGGTACGTTTCAATTGGCCAGCAGTTTATTTACTTAAATCATATTTACATTTTTAGAACCATTCACAAACTATTACATTATTAACTATTCCACAATATTTACGCTTGATTTGCGTTATAAATTGACGCATTTTTTTCATAATAAATCTGAATACTTTACTTTTATCTCTTAAAGATGTCACATAAGGTTAAATTGGAAATGATAAAGTTACATTAATCAAACATCACTTTATACTTAATGATTAAAAAATTCTACGACACTTAATACCTACCTGTTAGTATGATTATTTACTTTATTTATCAAAGACGTTATTTGAAAGTAGATTATTGTCAAGAGATTTGAGTTTGATAACCGTTTCACTTAAACATTTACTTAAATATGTAATAACTTTCTGGGCAACATTTCTTTCTGTTTATAAAATAATTATGTGTGGTCCGAACCGGAGATAACATAAATATTTAAGTTAACATTCTCGCTTGTCCGTTTCGGAACATGTGCAAGTACACTTCCTAATAAATTACATAATAATTATTACCTATTGTTAAATAACATGATATTAAAAACTTACCCACCTCTTGACAAAAAGCTTTAGAAAAAAGTTTTAAAGCCTCCATTCCCTCTCAAATATTATTTAGAATATTCAAGAACACAATTGATTTAAATATGTATTTGGTTTCTGTAAATCACTGGGTTTTAAAATCGAGTTTTAAAAATGTTTATGAGAACCCATGCGACACAAATAGGCAGGGTTGAGTTGTGACGTTTAGTATACGACAAGGTCAAATTAACTGTCAGCGGATTGTCAAAAACAGTTGTTATGACAAAAACTAAAAAGGTACCTGTAATATATTTTTTTTATTTTACCAAAAAAATTACGATTTAAAGGTTTGAAATGTCTGAACAAATCAAATGCGAGTATTTAGGTACAATCAAGTATTTCTTTCTGATATCTTAAAATATTTTTTTAACGCAAAATTACTAAAAGTGTTTTCTGTTTTATCGACTGGGACGCAATGATTTAAAAAATGTTTAGTAAATTTCTAGTACTTATAAATCTGGAATGGGTATTTGTTTTTTGTTAATACAATATAATAGTTCTGATGGTTTTTTGAATTTAATTGTTTTTAGAATAGCGTTATTAATTGAAACAAATTAAAATCTACCCAAAATGGTTCTGTTCTAAACTAATAAGTTATTGGCGCCCCTGTAGCATTGTGCACATGCGCACATGAAAAACTGCTTCCCGCGCTTTTACCCGTTTAGCAAAAAAGAGGTTAACCACAGCGTCAGGCAGTTTCCACTGAAAAATCATTTTGATTTTGTAATTGTAATTGTGCATTGGCTATTTTAAACAAACCTAAAACACGATGTCTTCACGTAGTGGAAAAGCAAAATCTTCAGGAAAGCAAAAGACAAGATCGAGTCGTGCAGGTCTGCAATTTCCAGTTGGTCGTATTCATCGGCTTCTACGCAAGGGCAACTATGCCGAACGTGTGGGGGCCGGTGCCCCAGTTTACTTAGCCGCCGTCATGGAATACCTCGCCGCTGAAGTTCTGGAATTGGCTGGAAACGCCGCCAGGGATAACAAGAAGACCCGTATTATTCCACGCCACTTACAATTGGCCATCAGGAACGACGAGGAATTGAATAAATTATTGTCGGGTGTTACCATTGCCCAGGGAGGTGTGTTGCCGAACATTCAGGCCGTTTTATTACCAAAGAAAACAGGAGGAACTTCTGGAACGTCTGCTCCTACTAAAGGAGCGAAATCTCAGTCACAAGACTATTAATGAAATTGATCATTTAATTATATTTGCATGTATTGTAAGGTTATTATCCTATTGCTATTATTATCGTTTATTGTTCTATCTAATGTATCTCTAATAAAGATTATTTTATAAAATAAGTTTTCTTCTTAAAAAATACAATGATTTTTATCTTACTTATTTATTTAAACTAACATTAAGCTTTGCAAAACTGTATTCTAAGTGAAAATCCGGTGCACAGCTATAAATTTTCAAGCTTGACGTTGTAGAAGATTAATGAGAAATTTTAGTTTTCTTACCATAAGCTCAAAAATATTCTAAATTATTTTCCATACTATTGATTATTTTTTTCTTAATTAAGGTAATATTAGGCTTTCCAAAACTGTATTTTTAATGAAAATCCGTTAATCTGGTGTAGAGCTACGAATTTTCAAAGAAGTTGATCAGATAAAATAAGATTGAACAAAAATTTTAGTTTTTGTTCCATTCTCTTAAACTTATCTAAACTAACTGCCATAATATTGATATTTTTTTTAAATACTAGTATCACTGAGGTTTACCAAAATGTATTGTAAGTAAAAATTTGAAATTCCGGTGTAGAGCTATAAATTTTCAACCTTGACTATGACTAGGTATGTATAGAAGATTAATGAGAAATTTTAGTTTTCTTACCATAAGCGCAAAAATATTCTAAATTATATTCCATAATGTCGATGATTTTTTTCTTAATTAAGGCAATATTAAGCTTTACAAAACTGCATTTTTAATGAAAATCCGTTAATCTGGTGTAGAGCTATGAATTTTCAAAGAAGTTGATCACGTAAAATAAGGTTGAACAAAAATTTTAGTTTTTCTTCCATTCTCTTAAACTTATCCAAACTAACTGCCATAATCATAATATTAATAATTTTTTTTAAGAAAAGTAGTACTGAGGTTTACAAAATGGTATTTTAAGTAAAAATCCGAAATTCCTGTGTAAAGCTATAAGTATATTTTCAAACTGGACTAGATATGTAGAAGATTAACGAGAAATTTTAGTTTTCTTACCATAAGCTCAAAAATATTCTAAATTATTTTCCATAATGTCGATGATTTTTTTCTTAATTAAGGCAATATTAGGCTTTACAAAACTGCATCCTTAATGAAAATCCGTTAATCTAGTTTAGAGCTACGAATTTTCAAAATGGCCCATGTAGAAAGTTGAACAAAAATTTTAGTTTTTTTCGATTCTCTCAAACTTATCCAAACTAACTGCCATAATATTGATATTTTTTTTTAAATAATAGTTACACTGAGATTTACAAAATTATATTTTAAGTAAAAATCCGAAATTCCTGTGTAGAGCTATAAATTTTCCAAACTTGACTAGATATGTAGAAGATTAACGAGAAATTTTAGTTTTCTTACCATAAGCTCAAAAATATTCTAAATTAATTTCCATAATGTCGATGATTTTTTTCTTAATTAAGGCAATATTAGGCTTTACAAAACTGCATCCTTAATGAAAATCCGTTAATCTGGTTTAGAGCTACGAATTTTTAAAATGGGCCATGTAGAAAGTTGAACAAAAATTTTAGTTTCTCTTCGATTCTATTAAACTTATCCAAACTAACTGATGCCATAATATTGATATATTTTCTAATTCTAGTAACACTGAGCTTTACAAAACTGTATTTTAAGTGAAAATCCGAAATTCCTGTCTGTAGAGCTATACATTTTTCCAACTTGACTAGATATGTATGTAGAAGATTAACGAGAAATTTTAGTTTTCTTACCATAAGCTCAAAAATATTCTAAATTATTTTCCATAATATTGATGATTTTTTTCTTAATTAAGGCAATATTAGGCTTTCCAAAACTGTATTTTTAATGAAAATCCGTTAATCTGGTGTAGAGCTACGAATTTTCAAAGAAGTTGATCAGGTAAAATAAGGTTGAACAAAAATTTTAGTTTTTCTTCCATTCTCTTAAACTTATCTAAACTAACTGCCATAATATTGATATATTTTTTTTAATATTAGTAACACTGAGGTTTACAAAAATGTATTGTAAGTAAAAATTTGAAATTCCGATGTAGAGCTATAAATTTTTTAAACTTGACTAGATATGTAGAAAATTAACGAGAAATTTTATTTTTCTTACCATAAGCTCAAAAATATTCTAAATTATTTTCCATAACATTGATGAATTCTGTCTTAATTAAGGCAATATTAGGCTTTCCAAAACTATCTTTTTAATGAAAATCCGTTAGTCTGGTTTAGAGCTACGAATTTTCAAAATGGGCCATGTAGAAAGTTTTAGTTTCTCTTCGATTCTCTTAAACTTATCCAAACTAACTGATGCCATAATATTGATATATTTTTTAATACTAGTAACACTGAGCTTTACAAAACTGTATTTTAAGTGAAAATCCGAAATTCCTGTGTAGAGCTATAAATTTTCCAAACTTGACTAGATATGTAGAAGATTAACAAGAAATTTTATTTTTCTTGCCATAAGCTCAAAAATATTCTAAATTATTTTTCATAATATTGATGATTTTTTTCTTAATTAAGGCAATATTAGGCTTTCCAAAACTGCATTTTTAATGAAAATCCGTTAATCTGGTGTAGAGCTACGAATTTTCAAAGTGGATCTGGTAGAAGGTTGAACAAATATTTTAGTTTTCTTCCATTCTCTTAAACTTATCTGAACTATTACTGCTATAATATTAATAATTTTTTTTAATCCTGTTATCATTGAGGTTTACAACACTATATTTTAAGTGAAAATCCGAAATTCCTGTGTAGAGCTATAAATTTTCCAAACTTGACTAGATATGTAGAAAATTAACAAGAAATTTTATTTTTCTTACCATAAGCTCAAAAATATTCAAAATTATTTTTCATAATATTGATGAATTTTGTCTTAACTAAGGCAATATTAAGCTTTCCAAAACTGTATTTTTAATGAAAATCCGTTAATCTGGTGTAGAGCTACGAATTTTCAAAGTGGATCAGGTAAAAGGTTGAACAAATATTTTAGTTTTTCTTCCATTCTCTTAAACTTATCTAAACTAACTGCCATGATATTGATATTTTTTTTAATACTAGTATCACTGAGGTTTACAACACTATATTTTAAGTGAAAATCCGAAATTCCTGTGTAGAGCTATAAATTTACCAAACTTGACTAGATATGTAGAAAATTAAGAAGAAATTTTATTTTTCTTACCATAAGCTCAAAAAAATTCAAAATTATTTTTCATAATATTGATGAATTTTGTCTTAATTAAGGCAATATTATGCTTTCCAAAACTATCTTCTTAATGAAAATCCGTTAGTCTGGTTTAGAGCTACGAATTTTTAAATGGGCCATGTAGAAAGTTGATCAAAAATTTTAGTTTCTCTTCGATTCTCTTAAACTTATCCAAACTCTAACTGATGCATAATATTGATATATTTTTTAATACTAGTAACACTGAGCTTTACAAAACTGTATTTTAAGTGAAAATCCTAAATTCCCGTGTAGAGCTATGCATTTTCCAAACTTGACTAGATATGTAGAAAATTAACGAGAAATTTTAGTTTTCTTACCATAAGCTCAAAAATATTCTAAATTATAGTCCACAATATTGATGATTTTTTTCTTAATTAAGGCAATATTAAGCTTTACAAAACTGTATTCTTAGTGCAAATCCGTTAATCTGGTGTGGAGATACGAATTTTTAAAATAGGTCATGTAGAAGATTCAACAAAAATTTTAGTTTTCCATTAATTTTCGTAAAACTTATCTAAACTAATTGACACAATATCGATATTTTTTTTTAATAAAAGCAAGATTGAGGTTTACAAAACTGTATTCTAAGTGAAAAGTCGGAAATCTGGTGTAGAGATACGAATTTTCAAAGTGGACCATGATTGATGAGAGTTTTAGTTTTTACCATTCACGCAAAAATTATCTAAATTTCTTTCATAATCTTAATAAATTTTTCAATAATTGGTATCAACTCTTGACTATTTAAAAAGACAAATTTCCTCAAAAACCGCCAAAATCTTCCAAATTTACATTTTTTTAAACTTTACGATTTTTGTAGCATTCGCTTGGAAATTTCAGACTATTTCATCTAACTGAAAATCCATTAAAATTAAGTCGAAAAAAAAATTACCTCAAATTATGGATCTAACGTCTGTGACACCCTGTATGTTATGAGCTGTCAGAGCACCCTGTATCTGTTCAATAAATGTAATAGTTAATTAAAACACCACCAGGTGGTGCCAATTGTTTTTTGTGAGTTTATTACGTTAAATTATTCATTTTTACAAAATCCAACATTAATAACAAATGGATATTGCTAAATAATAAGTTTGATAATTAATAGTTACGCCTGGTTACTTCCGTAATTATGCATTTATGAAGATCATTGCATTTTATTTTTATACAATAATTTCTGGGTAAAAAATTAGGTTAGTTTTGTCTTTAGGAAAGTAGCAAATTAAATTCTTTAAAAAATTATTAGATGTTAAAATTCCAATAATAATAACCTGCATTTTTACGGATTTTTACCATGTTTAAATTGATAAAATTACATTTTTCAGATGTCTTGGAAAATAGGTTAAATCGTCAAATAAGGAAAAATGGAGAACCAAGCGGGTATCAAAGAAGTAAACGAGGAGAAACAGGATGATTCAGTACGTAGTACTACCCTTAACATAAAAAAATATGTACATAACCTAAAAAATATATTCCAGGACGTACTTTTAAATCATATGGAAATATCCGTTAATGAGTCCGAGAAGAAACCAAATGGATCCTTAAACTACAAGGATTCTTACACGGTGTACTTAATAGATACCAAGTATGTTATTTAAAAAGTTCACTTTTTGATATCTACTTAAAACTTAATTCTAGAGTGACTGATCCGGATTTCCAACGTAATGTAGCGAAATTAACGTCTGTATGGAGACGTTACACAGAATTCGAGCAATTACACACTTATTTAGCAGGAACTTACCCCTACATTGTGATACCACCCTTGCCGGAAAAACGAGTCATGTTCGGATGGCAAAAGATTTCAACAGATACTTTCGATCCTACATTTGTGGACCGAAGAAGAATCGGTTTAAATAATTTCTTAATTCGCATCGCTTCCCATCCAATTTTAGGTTGGGATGAGCATTTTATAGAGTTTTTGCAACAGGAGGACGGTTGGAGGGAGTCGTACAAAACCACCAACGGTAACTAGTAAAAATTTGCAATATTTACATGGTTAATATTTTTTTATCACCAGGGTATTTCCAACAAGTCGAAAATAAATTTAAAAGCCTATCAGTGTCCCTTCGTCTTAAAAAAGCTAATCCCCGATTCGATTGCATCAAAGAATACAGTTCCATTTTACAAGTAAATCTAAACAACTTGCTAAAAGCCCGCTCGAGGGTGGCTGAAAAACAGTACAACGTCCACAAACTCCACGCCAATTATGGCCGCGTTTTCAGCGAGTGGAGTGCAATAGAAAGGGAAATGGGGGATTCCTTGCAGAAAACCGGCCACTACTTAGATTCCCTGGCTTCTAGTATTGATTTAGGATTGGAACCAGAAGAGGGATTAGCCAACGAATTAAAAGAGTATCTATTCTTCACCACTGCCTTGCAGACTGTTGTAAAGAATCACGAGATTTTACAACTGGCTTTGGAGGATGCCGAGGATAATGTAGCTAATAAATGTGTGGAAAGAAACAAAGTTCAGCAGGGGAAAAATGGGCTGTTTTCTCGGTTGTTTGGGACTGTTGATACTGAAGAGGTGCGCGAAATGAAGGTTAATCAGTTGGATCAGCAAATACTAGAAGGAGCTGCAGCTGTGACTACGACCAAAGAAGATCTGAGGTAAAAAGTTATTAAGAGAGTATAACCACTTATGTTATATTTATATTTTTTCAGTAACTTCTCCTCAAAAGCTTTGACGGATTTTGAGCGGTTCCAACATCACAAAGCACTTGATTTAAGGCGTACTTTGACTGAATACGCTATCTCGCAACTGGAAACTGCCGAAAAGGTAACCAGTTTTCCTGGTGTGGTATCGTAGAAAAATATTATATTTATGTGTTTTTTTAGGGCCTACAAACTTGGATACACATCAGAGATTGTCTTCAAGACATTCCATAAAACGGAAGTTTTTCCGATTTTACCAACTTTAACTTTCTGTTAATTCTGTTGCAAATTATGTACAGGGTGATTCTTTTATCTGGGGAAATGCGTTTTTCTCGTAAACGGCTGAAGGAAATTAAATTTTGAAAAAAGTGTTATATACCTACTGGTTGTCACTCAAAATTGGGATAAAAATATAGACTTTAATATGCATGACGCTAGGCGTCGCGACGCTCCAAAAAAATTTCCAGCAACATACCACTTTTATTATATCAGTGGAAAGGTCTTTTAATTTTGAGTCTTTTTTCTAAAAACCAATTTTTTTTATTCTTATTTTTTAAAATGTTATGATCCAATTTAAATTATTTCTGTTCTAACTAAATTTTGAAATATTTTTAACAGTAGGCCGAGTTTTCCCTCAAATACTAAAGTAAATCTTATTATATAAAATAAAGTAGGCTTAGAAAAAACAAAACCTGTTATTTGTCAACATATTACAACAACAAAAAACTTATTAATACCTAAATTAAACAAAAAATTTAATGAAAAAGTTGATTATTTTAAGAATTGTTCAATATGAGTACCATTGTTATCTAAACATAAATTATAACGTTTTCTTATTTCATTATACGTGACTTTTCCTACAACATTAGCATTAATTTCAGGACAGGCATCGACAATGTTTTGTTTTAAATGATCTATATTATTAGACCTTGTTTTGTAAACTTTATTTTTAAGAGTTCCCCACAAGAAAAAATCGAGAGGTGTTAAGTCTGGAGACCTAGGAGGAAATTCTACTGGCCCGTAAATTCCCATCCACCTGTCTTCATATTCTATATTTAAATAATTCCGTACAATAGCAGCATTATGACAAGGAGCCCCATCTAGTTGAAGCCACAAATGTCTTCTAATTTTAAGAGGCACATTTTTTTTGTTTAATTTAGGTATTAATAAGTTTTTTGTTGTAATATGTTGACAAATATCAGGTTTTGTTTTTTCTAAGCCTACTTTATTTTATATAATAATATTTGAAGGAAAACTCGGCCTACTGTTAAAAATATTTCAAAATTTAGTTAGAACAGAAATAATTTAAATTGGATCATAACTTTTTAAAAAATAAGAATAAAAAAAATTGGTTTTTAGAAAAAAGACTCAAAATTAAAAGACCTTTACAGTGATATAATAAAAGTGGTATGTCGCTGGATTTTTTTTTAAGCGTCGCGACGCCTAGCGTCATGCATATTAAAGTCTATATTTCTATCCTAATTTTGAGTGACAGCCAGTAGGTATATAACACTTTTTTCAAAATTTAATTCCCTTCAGTCGTTTACGAGAAAAACGCATTTCCCCAGATAAAAGAATCACCCTGTACCTAATACTTTTTGATATATCAAGTTTAGATTATTATATTGTCGATCTTGTTTATTAACACAAACTTATTCATTCCTACTGTGGTATTTAAAGGTATAAATGTATCTCAATTGTATAAAATATTAAAGTTTATATACTCATTTTAATAATAATAATAATTTATTTGTTATCTATTTTCGTAGTGTTTTTATTTATCGAACTTTACCCTAAATTGAGAAAAAACTTCCTTTATAATTATCTCGGTAAAATCAATGCGATATTATAAGAAAAATGTATATTTTGCTTGTGTTTATCACGGGAAAAACATTTATCTTCACAGAAACTAATAATTATCAATAATTTAAAAAGCGCGCCTATATTATTTAGTTCCAAAAAATGATACAGTTGGCGCAATAATTTGAAATCAGTTTCTAGTGAACTACGCTTCTTCTTCATCTCAGTATTCATCAAAAGTTGTAATTATTTAATTTAACAGTAATTAAAATAAGCAAATATCACAATGATACTTTCGCTAAAACAATGACACAGTTGACTAAATTGTAATTTTGTCTGCAAAAACCATTTAAACTTATTATAAGCACCTCATTGACACCAACAGTGAAAATAGAAAATTACTATATTTATTTAAACAATTTTTTTCTAGAAATGTCTTAATTTAACAATAAATTCAACTAAAATACTTTACAAATTTGTACAAGACTACTAGTAGACTAGTATTTTATAGATAAATTATTATATAAAGAATAATTTTGACAGTTCATCTACCCCCACTCCCAAAAAGTCCGTTGGAATTATATGACTTTGACGGTTTGAGTTTTGTACTTTAAAAAAACATCGTTGAATGTTTTTGTGTTAAATAATTCGTTAAATGTATGTAATTTGTCAATTAATTGTAAGGGGCCCTTGATGTGATCACAATGTTCAATACGCAGTTTTTCCAGGTGAGTTTTATTTATAATTTACATGTTAGTTCAAAATAAAATAAATCTTATGGACTATCACACAAATTCCAATCAGAATTAAAAGTTAGAAATTGTCTGTGAACACTAACATTATCCTAATCATCTTATGGACTATCACACAAATTCCAATCAGAATTAAAAGTTAGAAATTGTCTGTGAACACTAACATTATCCTAATCATCTCACTGACTCTTCTGCTGGTAGTCTGAAGAGATAAATTTGTGCTCTTCATTACTTTACCGTCTTAATAGTGGTTGAAAAAACGATGCCAAAAATTACCATTTTTTTAGATATCTCCAGGAACATGCAAGTCAAAACATAAACCCAAAGTACAATCACAGAATCTAAGTGAATCTGAAGAGATTGCAATCTTATCACTGGCCCCATTTACACCCAATCCGAAGATATTCTTCGAAGATGTTAAGGTGGGAAGTTCAGCAAGCAGAAAATTAAAAATAAATAATCCAACATCACAGGATATTAATGTAATTACTTATAGAATATATCCGAACTATTCCTACTTAAATTCGGTTTGATTTCAGTTATTTGTGAGTAAAAGCGTTCCAGAGGAAGTCGATTTACTTCTGAGTTGGGTGGAGAAAACTATTGAGAGGAATTCGGAGGTGATATTGGAGTTAATTTGGACACCGCATAGTGCAGAGTCGTTTCGTCATAGTATAACTTTAGAAGATGGGCATAAAATAAGGAGAGATATCCCAGTGGCTTTTAAAGCGGTTGGAACCAAGGTAAGATTATTTTTAAATTTTTTTATATCAACTAAACTTAAGAAATCTATAATAATTATTAATTAAATAATTTCATTCATAAAATTATGACAAAAATGTGAAAAAATTCGACTTTGCGCTGCTATATTATTTAAATAATAAGAAATGTGAAAAAATGTTATAAACAAAAAACGTGTGGAATTTAATTCTCTACAAAATTGCTCTCGGTCACTTTTTCGAAAAAAGTGACGGGTTCCGAGATATGCCTAAAAAGTCAAAGTCGCCCTTATTTGAAGATTACGGAAAATGAGACGGGGGTGGCTTGTCCAATTGTGGTCTATTATACTCAAAGGTCGACCCCTCCCCACTTCGATCGCAATAGGTTCGGAAGACCCGAAAATTTTATCATAGAAAAAGTCTAATGTTCCTGTACTAAAAATTAAAAACAAATTCGACATTTTTGGCTTCTGTACTCGAAAATTTTCGATCCCCGGAGAAGATTGTTTAAACAAAAATCGATGAAAATATTATTCTCTACAAGATTGACCAGGAGGAAGTTAATTGGAAAATATGAGGAAAAAAACTTCCGACACTTTTGGTCGCTGTATAGGGTGTACAACTAAGAATGGTCGCCGGCTGTATCTCAGAAACTATTTATCGTACAGCCTTCGGAAAAAACATTTATAGTAAAAGTGGCCAAAAGAAATCGCTGGAAATTATTTTCAAGTTTCTAGCTTCGCCGCTAGGGGGCGTACCTGCCATGGCAAATGATAAAATCATGATTTTCTCCAAATTATAGGCAATTAAGGTAACTCAAAAATAACTTTTTTGGAAAGCTGAAACAATTATACACAATTTTGGTCTAACACTTTTTACTCTAGCTCATCAAATAAGGGTGGGAGGAGAAGGTGAATTCTTCTGTACGAAGATGCTTATAACTTCTGTTTAACTTTATAGAATTTGGCAAACTTAGTATCGTTTGAAAGAACTTTTCTTGCTTCAAACGATGTTCGATAAGAGAAGTTGTTAATTTTATCGATTTTTCTTGAAAAATTTAAATGGACTCATACACTATTGGACAAAAGTGAAGCAACAACTATTAATTTTGAAATATGTGAACAGAAAATAAAACTTACATTTAAAAATATGAAAAATATGATTTAATTAGTTTTCTATAGTCAAAAACATTTGATCTGGAGATTCATACTTTTATAATATTTCTTATTAAGTCTCGATAAAAAATTAAAACCAATTGTAGGAAAAAGGAGTTGGACAAAAGTAAAGCAACATTTCAATTTTATTGAACTAACTGAACACTGACACATATGAAACAAGTAAACAATAAATATAATATTTTGTAATTTATTGCATATCCATTACTTGCAATAATTTGCACGCATCTTCTTAGCATCGACGAGATTAATTTTTGTATAACACTTTCCGGAGTATTCCTTCAAATATCGTTGATTTTGTCGATAACCGCCTGCTTGTTTCTAAATAATTCCGGAGTATTAGCAACTACAATGAAAGAGGACATCTAGAGACTGCACCAAAATCCGGACGACCACGGAAAACCACAATCCACACGGATAGATTAATTAAAAGAATTAGTCAGAATGACCCTTTCAAATCAGTTCCAAGTATTAAAGCAGAAATTGCGAGCCTAAATATTAGTTGCAGGACTATTCAAAGGAGACTGGTTGCTGTAAAGCTGTTCAGTAGAAGACCTACAAGAAAACCTCTAATTTCAGCAAGAAACAGGGCCGCCCGACTTGTCTTTGCACTTGCTCACTTGAATTGGACCGTGGACGACTGGAAAAAAATATTTTTTAGCGATGAAACCTGGTACACGATTTTTAATTTCGATGGAATGCGTCGTGTAAGACGACCAGTAGGTCAGAGGTTTAATCCAAAGTTTGTTACACCAACCGTAAAGCATGGCCATGAAAGCATGTTCTTATGGGGTTTTTTCTCATGGAATAGCGTCGGCCCCGTCCATTTCAATGATGGCTTGCTTATAGGGACATTCTCCAAAACACAATGCTGCCTTATGCAGAATGGAAATGCCCGTACACTTTATTTTCCAACATGAGAACGACCCTAAACGCAAATCACGCATAGTAACAGAGTAGCTTTATAAGAGAACGTGTTCGAATTTTGGACTGGCCAGTCCAGTCACCTGACCTCAACCCTATAGAGAATCTGTGGGAAGAGGTCGAGAGACGAATTAGAACGGAATTATTTAGAAACAAGCGTTGATCGACAAAATCAGCGATGTTTGGAGGAATATTCCGAAAGGTGTTATACAAAAATTAATCTCCTCGATGCCAAGAAGATGCGTTAAAATTATTGCAAATAATGGGTATGCAATAAATTACTAAATATTATATTTATTGTTTACTTGTTTCATATTGTGTCAGTGTTCAATTAGTTCAATAAAATTGAAATGTTGCTTTACTTTTGTCCGACTCCTTTTTCCCACAATTTGGTTTTCATTTTTTATCGAGCTTAATAAGAAATATTATAAAAGTATGAATCTCCAGATCAAATATTTTTGACTATAGAAAACTAATTACATCATATTTTTCATGTTTTTAAATGTAAATTACACTTTCTGTTCACATATTTCAAAATTAATAGTTGTTGCTTTACTTTTGTCCAATAGTGTATATATTTTTTAACAATATTAAAATTAGTATAAAATATCGAAAATATTAGTGGAAACCGCAGATCCATATCTTTTTTCGTTCAGAAAATATGGACAAAATAGTTTTTACAAGATTCACAACACGTATTATTGTTATCACAAGTCGTTTTGCGAATTTAAGTGGTAGGGTTTGGAACAAAAAAAAAAGCAATTAGCCCTATATTCGCAAAACGACTTGTGATAACAATAATACGGGTTGTGAATCGTGTAAAAACTATTTTGTCCATATTTCTTGAACGAAAAAAGATATGGATCTGCGGTTTTTACTAATATTTTGGATATTTTATACTAATTTTAATAATGTTAAAAAATATTTATAAATCCATTTAAATTTTTCAAGAAAAATCGATAAAATTAATAAGTTTTCAAAAAGCGCCACCTAACAACAAATATATGAATCAAAACAACTTCTCTTATCGAACATCGTTTGAAGCAAGAAAAGTTCTTTCAAACGATACTAAGTTTGCCAAATTCTATAAAGTTAATTAGAAGTTATAAGCATTTTCGTACAGAAGAATTCACCCTCTCCTCCCATCCTTATTTGATGAGCTAGAGCAAAAAGTGTTCGACCAAAATTGTGTATAATTGTTTCAGCTTTCCAATAAAGTTATTTTTGAGTTACCTTAATTGCCTATAATTTGGAGAAAATCATGATTTTATCATTTGAAAATAATTTCCAGCGATTTCTTTTGGCCACTTTTACTATAAATATTTTTTTCCGAAGGCTGTACGATAAATAGTTTCTGAGATACAGCCGGCGACCATTCTTAGTTGTACACCCTGTACTAATAAATTATCTGTAGTTTTAATATTTAAATTAGCTTGGTATTCAGAAGAATAAAGAAAGTTTCCTCAGAAAGATTTGGTCCCTTGCATAGAATATCCTTCTAACTATACTTATGTTATTATTTATGCAATTCAATACTTTTATTTCAGAAAAAAAGTCCACAAAAAATTAAAAGCAAAGGATCTTTAAACAAAAAAGCTAAAAGTAGATTTGGCGGAGACATGGCAGCTCCAACTTCTTACCATCGCATTAAACGAATTTCTCCAACTAAAAAATTTTCTCCTAAAACACAACACAAACTTCCATCGATACAAATCCAAAACGTAGATGATGATAAAGAGAATTTAGATATTTCATCCAGTACAACTATTGATCAACTTAGAAGAGAAACTTACACAGTCGACGAGATAATATCTCATAAACTATCAATTTCCGACCCTATATTCAATGATAGTTTAGAAATATCTCCGATAAATTCACCATTTAAGAACATTTCGCCTGATGTGTCTTTACCAATCCCCACAAAGCATGTTTTGTTTGAAAGTACTGTCAATAATACAATGGACGTATCGTTAGCAAGTTATTATTTCAATCAAGGGTTAGAGAAAGGACTTGCAGCTAAGGGGAGCGATGTATTCGAACAAAAATTGCAGTCAATTTCCTTGGGTTTTTCTCCACTTCCTTTGGCTTCGAAATCAACCGCACTTCGAAACAAATCACCGGTAAATCTCGGTAGTACTTTTGAAATTGAAAATAAGAATCCGCTGAATATTAGTTCGGAAACTTATGTCAAAGACAACACCAGCTTTGAAACTTATGTAAAAGCGAACACAAGTTCTGAAACATATGTAAAAGACAGTTCCATTGGTAACGTGCATAATTTGAGCAGTTCTCCTATTCTAAACAAATCTAGCCTCGCCAGAAGGAATAATCTTGCCGGTTGTAACGCTAAAGGAGTCATCGAAGCCAATTTATGGACGGAACCTACACAAACCGCTAGGTCGCTACGTGTAATTAAGGAAGAATCGTACGTTCGTAGTGGAAGTGAGAGCGAGGGTGAAAGTATTCAATCACTGCGGCGACAACAACTTAAAAGAAAATCTACAACATCTATCGTCATCTCACCCCTTAAGAAACCTAATATACAAACTAAGCCGATAACCAATTGGTCGAAGAAAACTACTCCATTAGTACGACTGTCGAAGACTACATCTGGCTTGAATTTACAACAGTTCGCTAACAAAACTTTAGTAGATAATAAACATGATTCAGTTGTAACAGTCACCAATACTAATATTACAATGGTAGATCCTTTCATGTTGCCGATGTTATATTGGGATAATGAGTGGATGGACAAGCAAGAAATAAAGTTTAAGAAATGGCTGAATGCGCTGTTAACACCACCTGAAGAATTGTGTTCTAACGTTGATGAAAAACGTGTCGATGTGTCTAAAATTTGGCAGGAGTGCAAGAAGCAGGAAGTGAATCCAGCACCTAGTAAAGAAATGGTCTCCAACAAATACTACACGAACAACAAGTTGAATTTACTGCGAAAATCTGCAACAAATTTATTTAAGTCTGCGGAAATGACGAATGTATTAACGAAAGTAGGTTTGATAGTTGAAACGCAGAAACTTTCTATCAGGGAGGACAGGGATATACATCTTAATTTAACGTTAAAAGCCGAAATCTTGTCGTTACTGTTAAGCTATAATTCACTGTGGTTGAGGATTGGTTTAGAAACCATTTACAGTGTAATTATTCCGCTAAACTCCAACTCGGATGTGACGTCTCTAACGACATTCTTGATGGAAAGGCTGTTTAAAGATCCAAATTTGTTTAAAAAATACAAAACAATTCACTCGCCCAAGTACATCGCCGAGTTAAAGAAATTTTTCCTGAAAAAGTTTTTGATGTTGGTTTACTTTTTGGACCAAGCCAAAATTAGGAAAATAATCAACCACGACCCGTGTTTGTTCTGTAAAAATGCGGTGGTAAAAGAAAGTCGTGAGGTGCTGTTGCAGTTTTCCCGAAATACCTTAGCAGCCGTTGGTGATGTTACAAAATATTTAAAAACAACTGGCTACGTGGTCACCCACAAACAAAACTACATCCACGAGTTTGACTACGCGGTAAATAACCTGGGCTCCGACTTGCGAGATGGCGTCCGACTTGTTAGAATCATGGAGATCATTCTTTTGGAAGACAACTTAACTAATGCATTGCGAGTTCCTGCCATCTCACATTTGCAAAAAATTCACAACACGAAGATTGTTTTTGACGCTCTTCAAAGAGCTGGATATGAAATATTGTATGACATTGAGCCTAAGCACATTGTAGATGGATACAGGGAGAAAACGCTGTCGTTTCTTTGGCAGATTATCTACAAATTTCAAGCGCCTTTGATGGTGAAAAGTTCAACTACTATTCAAGTGTGGTTTAGAAGTTTAGCTGTCGTTTTAAAGCGAAGGCAATTGGAAAAGTTATGGCTACGCAAAGAGGGTGCTGCAAGAAGACTACAGCAATGGTATAGAAGGGTTACGCTATCTGAAAAACTGCTTAAACTAGCCGAGAATATGCGGCGGTATTTTGATTTTGTACAATCCCATAGGGCTGCTGTTAAGATACAATCTTTCTATAGAATGTATAAACAAAAACTGATTTATAAAGCGCAGTATACTACTATAGTTAAGTTACAAACCTACGCTAAAATGTGGCTAGTTCAAAATTACTACAAAACACGCATTCTTGCAGCTGTTGTAATTCAGAAGAATGTTAGGAGGTTCTTAGCGAGAAATAAATATATAAAACAGAAAAACGCGGCTATAGTTATTCAAAGAAAATATTTAGCTATGAGGAATATGAAAATTGCACTAGACGATTATACGCGACTTAAACACTATACCATTTTCATCCAGCGGAAATTCCGAGCTAATACTTTGGCCACGTACCAACGAATCCACTTTTTAAAACTAAGATCAGCGACTCTCGTTATACAACGCAAGTATAGAGCTCAGAAATTGATGATTTTACAATACAACAGTTACTTAGACCTTAAGACGTCTACTATAAAAATTCAGAGGTGGTACAGATCCGTTGTGGAGATGCGAATTTGCATGCAGAGCTATATTTCACTTAAACAATCTGTACTAATTGTTGAAAAATATTATTTGGCTAGGAAGCAAATGTTAGCTGTTTCTACAGAATATCAACGCAAAAAGCGAGCTGCTTTGGTGGTACAACAACAATATAGAGCCCTAGCTCAAATGAGATTACACCATAATAATTATTTACAACTAAAATCAGCAACGATTAAGATTCAAAGATGGTATAGAGGCGCTATGGAAACGAGGGAGTGTGTGCGTAATTATTGTGCTCTAAAGAAATCCGTGCAAGTTTTTGAAAAATATTATGTAGCCAGGAAGGAGATGTTGACTTGTCGCTGTGAATTCCAAGCGAAAAAACATGCTGCTAAAGTCATACAAGAGCGTTATAGATCCGTTGTTACAATGAGGTTACAACGTAGCAAGTATTTGAAATTGAAAACAGCAACTTTGGTGATTCAACGACGGTTTCGAGCTACGGTACAAATGCGAATCTGCCGGAATAACTATAATTCCCTCAAAAAGTCTGTGGAAGTAATCGAAAAATATTATTCAGCTAGGAAACTAATGATTATGGCTCGCAACGACTACGAAACCATGAAACATTCCGCCATTTTAATCCAACGATTTTATAGAGCTACTGTACAAATGAGGTTGCAGCGTGAGGAGTTCTTACGACTTAAAAGCAGCGCCATTTTAATTCAAACACAATTCCGGGCTAGGAAACTTGCAAATGCGTGTCGCTTCCAGTATACTATAATAGTAAAGTCCACAGTTTTTATCCAACGGCAATTTAGAGCTAACAAGTTAATGAAACAACAACGCAATGATTTCTTGAAGACTAAACACGCTGCGTTGAAGATTCAAGTTTGGTATAGATCCGTATTAGAAATGCAGAAGGTTCATTCGGAGTATGTAAGACTAAAACACTCGGTTTGTGTTGTGGAAATTCGATATTTAGCTCAGAAACAAATGCATATTCAGCGGAATCAGTATAAGGAACTTAAGCAAACCACCGTTTATGTTCAGCAGAAATTTAGAGCTACGCAACTTATGAAGAAAGCTAGGCAGGAATATATTAATTTACGAGACGCAGCTATTGTGATACAAACGCGTTATAGAGCTACGAAAATTGCCACTAAGGAACGCAAGCAATATTTAGATTTAGTTAAAGCAACTACAACGATTCAGGTGGTGTTTAAGGCTACGAAACTAATGCAAAAGCAAAGAAATGCCTACATGAAGACTATAATGTCTGTCAAACGAATTCAGTCGTGGTACAGGTCAGTTTTGCTTATGCGAGAAGCTCGCTGTTACTATCTGCAACTAAAATCTTCAGTTCGTGCAGTAGAATCTCGTTACTTGGCCCGAAAGCTAATGCTGGTTCATAGTTCAAGTTACGAGTTGCTTAGAAAAACTACGATTTTTATTCAGCAAAAGTTTAGAGCTAATCAAGTCATGAAGAAAAATCGGCAAGATTATCTTAAACTAAAAGAAAGTGCTATTGTTATCCAGAGATTCTACATAGCAACAAAATTGGCTCATAAAGAACGTGCAGAATATTTACAGCTGGTAAATGCGACTAAAACCGTACAAAGGCGATTTAGAGCCAATAAACTAATGAAAATTCAGAGGAATAATTATGTAGAAGTAGTCGTATCTGTGTCTCGGATTCAGTCGTGGTATAGATCAGTAAAAACTATGCGAATCACTCGAGATTATTATCTTTTGTTACGAGTTACTGTTAGAAGAGTTGAGGTAATTTATAAGGCAAATAAGCTGATGAAAGAGGCACAACGCGGGTATGTTTCGTTGAAAAATGCAACAATTACAATACAACGAAGATATCGGGCACAAGTGGCGATGAGGAATACTTATAATAATTTCATTACCTTGAAGAGGGCTGCCATTGTAATCCAGCCAAGGTTTAGAGCGCACCAAGCGATGCTTTCTGCCAAACAACGTTACGAATGTCTAAGAAGAGCCGTGTTGTTAGTGCAAAGACATTATAAGGCTAATAAAGCAATGCGGGAAGCACGGCAAAATTATACCAGTTTAAGAAAAGCTGCAATTGTTCTACAAGCGCGTTACAGAGCAAAAAAACAAATGGAAAATCACAGAAATAGATATGTAAAATTGCGTCAGTGGACCGTTTTTATTCAAGTAAAATATAGAGCTTTGGTTCTGATGCGAATTGAACGAGCAAATTATAACAAAATCCGAGTTGCTACTATAGCTATTCAGAGGTACTATAGGGAGTATAGAAGATTGAAATACGAAAATCGTCGAAAAGTTGCTGTGATAGAAATCCAGCGATTCGCTCGTGGTTATCTAGTAAGGAAAAAGTATGAGGGATACTTCACGGAAGAGGCTAGAGAACAGAGGAGGATTCTTAAAATTCAAAATGAAGCTGCCGTAAAAATTCAGGTAAGTTATTAGAATGAATTTTGTAGCGTAGTTTCAAATTTTTTTATGTTGTATGTAGGCGTATTGGAGGGGGAGCCGCGCTCGAAGCTTGAACAATCCGCAGCTGAAGAAAATCCGAAAAAGAAGCAAAGAAGCAAACTGCAGTGCACCTCTTAAGGATAACTTGGCTAAGCGTTGCAGAAAAGGAATTGCAATCATATTACTGGACCACAACACTCTTGTACAGCTAATTAAGGCTTTACAAGAAATAGGTAAGTTAATATAAAACATACATATGTAGTTTAAGTAATTTATATTCTATTAACTTGCCGTTTTAGAATTCGCAACAAGACATTCCAAATATTGTTGCCTCGCAACAGCCAGTGCACTAACTGTCAGTCTCTACCATCTCTTGGATGCAAGTGCCAGATCATTACCGGAGATGAATGTGTGCACACTGGCAACCAAAATCATAATCAACTATTGCAAATTCTCCGAAACGAAACAGTCAAGTTTTGGTTTGGAATTCATGGACAGAGTGTTTGATATTATGGTTAATTGGTGTGATAAAGAGGCGCCATTGTTCAGTACTCTTTGCACTTTGATATGGTTGTTTGCCCATGAGCCCCAATGGAAAAAGGATATTTGGGAATTGGCAAATATAGAGCAGAAGTTGGGCAAAATTGAAGCACTGTGTGTCAGGAAGTATAGCATGGTGCAAAAATGTGGGATTAAGGGTACATCGTTTTTCGCCCCGTATAATACAAGTTTGCCATTACCCTCACGAATTCCTGATTGGGGTTTGAGTTATGAACACAAGCCGTATAGTTTCACTAATGCTATGTATGCTCTCGCTTGTCTAAAGGATATTTTAGAGTTATAAGTGTTGTTTTTGATTTGGTATATTTTATGTGTGATTTTATAAGGTAACCCATTATTTAGTGTAAATAATAAAATGTATTTCTAAGAATAAAATTTATTTCGTATCATTTCTTTCACACTTTTAGAAAGCAGATAATTTTTTTTCCATAAATACATTACATCATTGTTTTAAAATACAATAAAATTATTTTTATGAATGTTTTTTTTTAAATTTAAATAAGTAAATAGTTTTTATACAGGGTCCGTCAAAACCCTGGCATTCTTCTATAAATTCGTTAGGTTTGGAAATAGAAAAAAATGTTAAAGACAAAAGTTGTCAGAAATTTACTGCTCCATAACCTAAAATTATTTCCATTAATACAGGGTGTTTAATTACGGCTGGACAGCTACTTACTTCGTTATTTTAAATTGAACACCCTGTATATTAATAGATTTTCAGATTCTATACGTAATTTTAGATGAAAAAGTGTGAAGGTTTCATATTTTTAAAATGAACGGTTTTCGAGATATTTACACTTTTAAAAAAGAATTCACAAAATTAGAGATTTCAAAAAACGCGTTTATTTTAGTTATATTTTGTAGTTTATTAAAAATTATTTCGAAGTTCTAAAAAGTAAGGTCTAGGGAATATTGTGATACAAAAATCTGAAATTTATAGTATACAGGGTGTTTGTAATTGACCGTTAGTTTCCATTGACTTCAAACAACGAAAACTCTATTTTTTCAAATGGAACCCCCTGTATATTTCTGATGTAGGTTGTAGAGATTTAAATTCTCTACCTTTTTTATAAAGTATTCCCTATACCTAAACTTAATATTCTAGGAGATATTTCAAATAATTTATATCCTATGCGAAATTCTATTCTATTAATTGAATTTAGATTGCCATGGTGTTCCAGGGTGTTCCATTTAAAATAACGAAGTAAGTAGCTGTCCAGCCATAATTAAACACCCTGTATAAATGGAAATAATTTTAGGTTATGGAGCAGTAAATTTAGGACAACTTTTGTCTTAAAATTTTTTTACTATTTCCAAACCTAATGAATTTATAGAAGAATGCCAGGGGTTTGACGGACCCTGTATATGATGATTAAACCATAAAAAACAAAAAAATGTGGGCTATTAAAATATTCTTTTAAACAATTTCTCATAATTCGAAAATTGTAACTTTTAAGACGGAAATTTTTTCTACGGATTATTTTCGACATTACAGCAAAATTCTGCTTGAAGGCTTTTATTTAAACACTCAAAATTTAATTAAATATTTAAACGGAACATTTATGTTATTTTTCTCTTCACTGTATTAGCAATTCTACCAACTATAAGACATTGGCAAGTCGATTTCGATTAATATATTTTTGAAAAATCATAATCATTTAATTATTTTGCTACTTTCCACCCAAAACCTAAAATTTTTATAGTTTTAACAAATATTCATTGAAATTAGATTAGAACTTTTGTCACAATAATAGTTTTCGTTCTAATTTTTTGCAAAACTATAAGAGATATAAACCATATAATGCAAATATTGTTTTTTCAAATTCGTTAATAATTCAATGCTTTATTGAACTACGATAAGAAAATTATATAATAATAGACTGAACGCATCTGTTAACAATTTCGAATTGTTTCAGTTTGATATTTTGCAAAATTACATAGGAAATAGAAACAAATTTGAGAGGTTTCATGGTTCTTTTCAACACTACTGGGACACTATTCATAATAACTGAAGGATTTTTGGTATTGTTATAGTAATTTTAGACAAAACTTACAGTCTAGACTACTTTTTCTAAGAATAAGATTATTTCCAATAATCAAAAGTTCAAAACAGTACAAAATTAATCGAGGACAAGCTTTAAAATTTGATATACACTATTGGACAAAAGTAAAGCAACAACTATTAATTTTGAAATATGTGAACAGAAAATGAAACTTACATTTAAAAATATGAAAAATATGATTTAATTAGTTTTCTATAGTCAAAAACATTTGATCTGGAGATTCATACTTTTATAATATTTCTTATTAAGTCTCGATAAAAAATTAAAACCAATTGTAGGAAAAAGGAGTCGGACAAAAGTAAAGCAACATTTCAATTTTATTAAACTAACTGACACATATGAAACAAGTAAACAATAAATATAATATTTTGTAATTGATTGCATATCCTTCACTTGCAATAATTTGCACGCATCTTCTTAACATCGACGAGATTAATTTTTGTATAACACTTTCCGGAGTATTCCTCCAAATATCGTTGATTTTGTCGATAAATGCCTGCTTGTTTTTAAATAATTCCGGAGTATTAGCAACTACAATGAAAGAGGACATCTAGAGACTGCACCAAAATCCGGACGACCACGGAAAACCACAATCCACACGGATAGAATAATTAAAAGAATTAGTCAGAATGACCCTTTCAAATCAGTTCCAAGTATTAAAGCAGAAATTGCGAGCCTAAATATTAGTTGCAGGACTATTCAAAAGAGACTGGTTGCTGTAAGTCTGTTCAGTAGAAGACCTACAAGAAAACCTCTAATTTAAGCAAGAAACAGGGCCGCCCGACTTGCCTTTGCACTTGCTCACTTGAATTGGACCGTGGACAACTGGAAAAAAATATTTTTTAGCGATGAAACCCGATTTTTAATTCCGATGGAATGCGTCGTGTAAAACGACCAGTAGGTCAGAGGTTTAATCCAAAGTTTGTTACACCAACCGTAAAGCATGGCCATGGAAGCGTGTTCTTATGGGGTTTTTTCTCATGAAATAGCGTCGGCCCCGTCCATTTCAATGATGGCATCATGGATGGGCTTGCTTATAGGGACATTCTCCAAAACACAATGCTGCCTTATGCAGAATGGAAATGCCCTTACACTTCATTTTCCAACATGAGAACGACCCAAAACGCAAATCACGCATAGTAACAGAATAGCTAATAAGAGAACGTGTACGAATTTTGGACTGGCCAGCCCAGTCACCTGACCTCAACCCAATAGAGAATCTGTGGGAAGAGGTCGAGAGACGAATTAGAACGAAATTATTTAGAAACAAGCGTTGATCGACAAAATCAGCGATGTTTGGAGGAATATTCCGAAAGGTGTTATACAAAAATTAATCTCCTCGATGCCAAGAAGATGCGTTAAAATTATTGCAAATAATGGGTATGCAATAAATTACTAAATATTATATTTATTGTTTACTTGGTTCATATTGTGTCAGTGTTCAGTTAGTTCAATAAAATTGAAATGTTGCTTTACTTTTGTCCGACTCCTTTTTCCCACAATTTGGTTTTCATTTTTTATCGAGCTTAATAAGAAATATTATAAAAGTATGAATCTCCAGATCAAATGTTTTTGACTATAGAAAACTAATTACATCATATTTTTCATGTTTTTAAATGTAAGTTTCATTTTCTGTTCACATATTTCAAAATTAATAGTTATTGCTTTACTTTTGTCCAATAGTGTATGTACTTACATTGGTCATGGAAGCAATTTTTTTCCTCAAGAGATAACCTGTGGCGTGGATAGTTTAGATTCATGGATCTTGTAGGATATTTATCGTCTTTTACGAGGTGCGAAAGCTGGAGAAGTTTGACACTCATAAATGTACAGGACAAAAAAAGTTAAATTGTTAGCTTTAAAGACAAGTATCCTTTGCCTTTATTTTAAATAGTGGTCGGTTTTGGTAGGGAAATAAATACCCTATAAGAGTCCGTACCCTGTCCCCAAAATATAAATCCAGAAAATTTCCGAAAGTAAATAATTCTAAAAGTTTACGTATTTTGACATGAAGAGAATAGGAAAATGCGCACAGTTTAATTTATTGCACACAATTAATGTGAGATCCCCATTTACAGTCACTATCTAGGAATAGGCCTAAAAACACTGTGGAGTCGGAAATAGCGATGGTTTAATCGCAGTTCTTTGGGTGCACGATATCTGGATTAGCTAGTGTAGAAGATTACAAAATTGGGTTTACTTTCATTGCTGTTAAATCAGGTAGTAGTTGTCTCCAGTACGCCCCTTGTGGATGCGGTCGTATCTGGATAGCACTGTCTATTTAGTAAAATGTTAGTATCGTCGCAATAGTTAATTAAGTTGATATTAACTCTTTGAAGGCTGTAACCAAGTCGTTTATATAAATAATGAAGATGTATGGGCCTAATATGCTGCCTTGTGCTATTCCGAGTGGTAGTTTGGAGGTTTGTGAGCAGAGCGACTGGTTCTTTTTTGAAAACGTAGCATTTGTTGTCTACCCAAGTCAAAGGCTGGCGAAGTTACCTACTGACCTGCCTTTTAAGTATCCATGTTATGAAGAGTGGAATTATTATCTATTATTTATGTTAAAGAAATCTAGGAGTCTTGTGACGATAGCAGACTCAAAAATCTTCAAAAAGGATGATAAGAGGCTTATTATAGGCCTATATTTTAAGATACATTTTTGGTAGGTAATACTATAAGAGATATAAGATGCAAATTTGTCAGATTTGATTAATTTGTTCAATTCTATTTCGAATATCTCAACGATTCTTATAGATATAATTTTTTTGTGAGTGTTAAAGACGAGTACCACTTTCGTGATGCATCATACTAGTTTAACTCTCATTTTTCTAAAACTACTTATAGAAGGTTTATAATGCAAAGTTTGAACTTTTTGTTCGAATGCATGTCATTCTCTTTTAATAACTCAATAGTTTTGTGGACTACGACTATAAAATGTTACTCGACAACATCTGTTAACAGTTTGGGAAAGTTTTTAGATATTTAGCAAAACTATAAGAAATAGATACGAATTTAGTATGTTTCATTACTTTATTTCTAAGAACTCGCAATTATTTTTATAGTAATAATTTTTTGTGAATGTAAAAGCTACATCGTTCTTTTGGCGACTCGCAACAGGTTTTCTCTGGGAAACTATAGGAGATATAAACCAAAATTGTAATTAATATTCAAATTGCTACCTACATTCTATGTTTAGTCCAGTCAATCAGTCGGGAAAAAGGGTCGTTTTTGGAAAAAATTACCCGGTAAACTTTCTTTTCATAAATCATTAGGGGGTCATGTGGAAAGCGTAAATTCAAAAACTCGGGAAAATCCTCGGACCCATTTTTTGCGAAATCCAAGAAGAGTGTTTTGATTTGATTTTACGCGAGAACGGTGAGTTGGAGAAGAAAATTTTGTTAATAAATATTGTAGAGGGCAATATTTTCTACAATTTATCTCAGAGGATCGATACGCTACAACGAAAAATGCCAAAAGTAGAGGACGCCAAAGTACCCAAAAATGAGTTTTTTCACTTTTTTACATCGAGAAAAATTTTTTTACGCACAACTGTAAATATTAATGTTGACAAGCGAAGAAAAACACAATTTTTATATATACGTTTTTTCTCTACGATCCACCATTTCGTAGATACAGAATGCAGAGTGGAAATGTTAATCGTGTTTGCCTACTATTTTTACGATGTATTATTATTACTTTAAAAATAAAATGTTCTAAATTTACATCTAATCTTTTTTGCGTTGTTTTCAGATAAGTATAATAAAAAATATCGTTCATTACACGACCAGAAATGGATTTTCCGTGCTTGCACGACTTCGTGTTCGGCTTCGCCTCCCACAAGAATTTGTCATGCGCGCACGGAAAAATCCTTATTTCCAGACTCCTAATGAAATATACTATTATCTAACGACAACAACAAATATTATTTAATCAATTTTCTTCAAACAGACCTCCAGGCTGTTGGCTTTGAGGTTCAGCAGGCATTTGAGGATGCGGATCGTCTAATAGTCGAGACAGCTCTCCAAAGATCTGCTGAGTATGACTCTACTACAATAATTGACGAAGACGTTGACCTTTTAGTATTGCTTGCCACTTTGGGATGTGCAGAACGTACAACGTACTTGAAAAAACAGAGCCATGGAAAACACTCCCGAGCGAATGTACTACTTTCCACGATCTTTAAAGAACGACACTTTGAAATTTCACGTGCTTTTCCTTCATACCTTCAATGGTGTTTGTATCGAAATACACTAGTCGAAACTCTGCATGCTGTATTTCCGAAACGGTGGATCGTAGAGGAAAAACGTTTATATAAAAATTGTGTGTTTTTCTTCGCTTGTCAACATTAATATATACAGTTGTGCGTAAAAAAATTTTTTCGATGTAAAAAAGTGAAAAAACTCATTTTTGGGTACTTTGGCGCCCTCTACTTTTGGCATTTTTCGTCGTAGCGCATCGATCCTTTGAGATAAATTGTAGAAAATATTGCCCTCTACAATATTTATTAACAAAATTTTCTTCTGTAACTCACCGTTCTCGCGTAAAATCAAATCCAAACACTTCTTGGATTTCCCAAAAAATGGGTCCGAGGATTTTCCCGAGTTTTTGAATTTGAGGCTTTCCACATGACCCCCTAACGATTTATGAAGAGAAAGTTTACCGGGTAATTTTTTCCAGAAATTTCAACAGATTGACTGGACTAGTTTAATAACTCCACGATTATATTTGGAACTATGACTAGCTAGATTCACTTTTAAATTTGTTGATGTTAAAATTTAAATGTTCTGAAGAATTCTAAATTATTTGTGAGCGAAACCTTAGCTGTCTTAAATTCGGTAACGGAATGCCTAATTAGGTATAAATTTTTATATTTTTACTGAAGCATCAGTTATGCATAATAAACTGATTTCTCACTGCAGCATTTAAATTTTCAAAACAATAAACAGCGCATCGTAAAATTTTAAAGAATATCCCTCTCCTTTACACAATGACCAATTTAATAAATTATTTAGCAATATTGACAGAATAACTATGTCCACGTACCCTTCCTTTTCTCCCCAGACACAATGTGGTGGCTACTTACAATTTAAATTGACCTGAATAATCAACTACTAAAGATATGTCAGAACAACCAGAAACCCCCGATTCTGATTCCAACATTAAATATGGCATCACTATTTGGTTAGCTTTCTGTTTATTTACGTGTTTGTGGTTTGTGAAAACTTTTGTAAGAGGTCGAAGACAGTTTCAAAACAATCTACATGTGATTGAAGATGGCTTGAAGAAAATGCAAGATGATTTAGAATTGAAACAGAGGCAGAAAAGTATCGGTTGTATTGAGAATTTGGATGATATAACAGCGATGTTAAAAGAGATTAAAGAAATGCAACAGACAGCATCAGGTGGAAATGAGGTAAAAATAAAATTATTCGCATAACTAGTTTATTTTTTTATTTGTAAAAATTGCACATATCTGCATAAAACACTATTATTAAGACACGTCAAAATTTATTGATTAATTTTCAATCGCTTTGTTGTGATCGTCCTTCCGTTGCTACGTACTTTAACAGACATCTTAAAAATTAACCTAATTCCTGTTTTCTGTACTTATATTTATGTATAGAAACTAAAATTACAAAATGAGATCTCAAAAAGTATCTGTAGATGTGTGGAAAATGATTCTTTCATCTTGTTCATATTTAGCGCTTGCATTTGCAGCTTGGATTATGCTTAAGCTAATATATGCTTGTTTTTGGTTGCCAAAATATTTGCAGAAGCAACAGGAAGGCGAAGTGGCTTCCGAGGAGGTGAAGAAAGAGGAAGTGGTAGAGGATTCAAAGCAAGATAAGAAGAATGATTAGGTTGTAATGTGTGCATCGATTATTTTACTTAGGTACTTACTTTCTAGTTTGTGTGATAAACTTTCAATTTTGATGTATTGTTAATGTAAGTAAAGCTATGTTTGTTAGATGTAATTTTATATTTTAGACTTAAATATAAATTTTTAGAAAATATTTTCCGTTTTTACTGTTTTAAATATTCAAGTTATTCGTAGATTTATGTAGAACTTGCCACACACAGGATGGACAGGAGTAAAAATGGACCAAACATACTTCATACTTGATAAATTTGTGTTCTGTACAAAATTGAACAAAAGTTTCCCAAAATATTATTAGTAATTTAGGTTGAGTTTTGTTTAAAATGAGGCTGCAGTTAAAAAGACCATTTGATTATTAGAGATAGAAAGTCACTCTGTTGGAATAAAATACGACACCACCTCCCAAATTCTTATGATATTGCAAAATATCTAACATAAACATTTTCAAAATACATTCAGTCAAAATTAATTTTTTCCAGTTACCTATCACATTTCTTGTTAGGCCTGCCCTGATTATACATCTAATAGTTTTACAAAAAAATGGTTTAGAACTATTTCGAGTCGCTAAAAGGATACTCGTTCTAAAATTTTCGACGGCCATAACCCCTTAACTATAAAAATCATTGAGCTATTAGCTGCTATCTACCTATTATAATATAATGTCACTAGGTGAAAAGTAATTAAATCTTATGATAAATTCGTACTTATCTCCTACGACACTGAGGTAATATTATAAAAAATGTACTAAAAATGTTCTTAATTAGTTATAATACATCTACAAAATAATGAAAAATTCAATATTCGCATCTCTTTTTATATTATCGTCAAAAAACTATAACAAATCCAGACTAAATCTTACTTTTGCCCTCCCCTGCGGTCGTGCCTAGAATGTAGCTGATGGTAGTATAGCAACTGAAAAAATATCTAATAAACTAGTGTGTCACGTACTAGCAGCAGTATAATTCAATATATGTAACTGAATTTCCCAGCTTCATATTTCATCTTCCAATTTAAATACCTACTCCCATAAAATATACCATTTCTTTCAAAAGTTCCTTGAACAGACGCCAAATATCGACCCATTTCAGGGGTAAATCAGGACCGTACAGCAACATGTCCTTACCTAGTCATTGCACCTGATGAAAATTGTTTAACAAATTACTATATTACCATTTCATTTGTTTCTTTGCTTTCTCGTGCTCATTAGTTTTTTTGATTTACGTTTTAAATTTTATTCGAATATAACTTTTATTTATGTAAATTCCAGAAAATTTAACCATTATACTTATTAACTTTTTGTGATTTTCGTAATTCTAGTCGCCTTAAATTTTTCAAATTCAAATTATACAGTACAAGTACCTACTAGTTGTTTGGATTTATTGATACAGGATCTCCCAGAAATAATTGAATTTCTTTATACCATCTAAAATTATTAAGTTTGAGCTTGGACTGTCGAACCTACAACAACTTTCTTTATTTGAGGTTCCCAAAAATTTTAATTATTTCTGATAGGACATACTGTAATTGAAATTTTTCAAAATAGGCAAAGCTCCTAGTAGGTATAACAATTTTAACGAATTTTACTTTAAATTAGGTACTAATTTGAGAGCTTTTTGAAAGTTGTTTTAGATTCTATTTACATCCAATTTCTCAAAAATTTTTTTCTTGTTCAAGTCTACAATTTTTGAAATAATTGCATTATTTCGATTTTGTCTAAATTGATTATTCCCCAATTGTTTCTGAAATTAGAAACAACTCAATTTACTCCGAACTATGCTCATCTATAAAACCAACAAATTTTGCCCTGAAATCTTCCTGAAATAAGAGAAAATCTCAAATAGTTTTTGTACCTAAGGTAAGCCGAGGTTTGGTTACTTCTTTAGTAAAATTTTAAACCAACAGCTATTAATATATGTATTTGGCTTTTGTCCAATTGTCCTGGTTGCTTAGGAGCCCGCCAAATTTTGTATTAGGTCTTACACATTTGTTGCAAGTTCCAAAAATTTCAAGAGTTTATCTGAAATCCTGAACCAAGGACTATGATAATCCTTTTAGAGCACATGATTTTAAGAGTGTTTAGGCTTATTGGACTGTAAAGCAGCCAATTCATTTATTATCTAAATATCATCATGTAAAAACAAGAGACTCCAAATTTCTTAAGGGTTTTTATGAGAGTTTAGGCTTTTTTTTAGCTAGAGGCTGCAGACAAGACAGTTTATTAGGTATCTAACGATCATCAGATAAATCAAATCTTGGGAAAAAGCCCAGAAACTCAAAATTTCTTAACGAGAGTCCTAACAGGCCATTATATGTTTTAGAGGAAGACCTCATGTGTCCGGATGATAGAAACACACCTCCACTCTATCTGTAAAAGGAGTTGAGGAGACTTAAGAATGATGTGTTTGGCTTTGGTGGTAGCAGAGCGAGCTCTTCACATGAAAGAGTTTTTAGTTCCTTTGGTTGGATAAAAGTACTGGTAGGTTCTAGGAGGATGATAGGGTCTTGCATCATTATTGGAATTGGCGGCCCTTCGAGGACTGTGTCAATTCTAACGCATTTTCAATACCTGAACTACCTGTCGCACATAGGGCGAATTTCACCCCTGCTATTGAGCCAGGACGGCCCTGTCCCCAACCCTTCAGATGTAACAGAGCAATCGCTTCTTGTAGTGACGTCACAACGTGGCATGGTGCTGCAAGGCCGGCCAAACAACGCATGGCACAGTCAACCGTTAGTTATTTATTTTCATCACACAAAAGTAATTTTGACAAAAATGCTTGCCAAGCGCAATATAAACACTGAACTAATTAGGTCTACGTTAAGTCAAGAACAATTTATTTGAGAAATAATGCCAATGTTCATTTAAAGTAGAAGTGTGTAGTGTGACTATTTGTCAAATTCGATTGTGGGTCGGCCCTTGTTGAGTGCGGTTATGCTTTGTTTACCTATTTTTGAGGATAAATACTATTTGTAACACCTGCTATGTTTGTTGTGCCGGTACAGAAGGATAAATCAGTTGATATAAATACTGCGACTGATTCTAATTGAGTAAGATTAATAAGACTTGTATGTAACACTTATCTTATCATATGGAGGTGTCAGTGACCTTTTGATATAAACAATCGGAATCTTCAACCAAAAGAACAAACTTATTGCTAATATTTATTGTGGAATGTCTGTTGCTGATACAAGAAGTACGTAGAATATTGAATCGATACAGAAATTGGGAAATCATCAAATACACCTGCCATCATTAATTTCGACGAGTTGTCCATGTAAGTAAAAGAAATTTTATTATTGCGGTACTTAATCCGAATATCAAAATATTTGTTAGTGTTTAAGTACATAAGGAAATTTAACAAATATTTTTTTATCTTTTGGTTCTCTTTTAAATTGGCTAATCTAGAGGAATAATTTTGAGTGTGTATTCTGTTTTTATAACAGTTTAATGGATGATTGGATGTAGTCCACGTACTACTTACTTAGGCCATAGGCTTTTTAGGTAAGTATATTGATAATTGATAATAGAAACCAGATAAAGTATTACAATTATTGTTTTACGACTTTAATGTGATAACTGAAAACGCCATCTAAGTACCCGGTACTTAAGTACTAACCACTTACCTAAGTACCTACTTAGATCTTAGATACCTTTAAACTAAATGATTGTATATAAGTGTGAAATATTCTAAGGTGCGATTATTTGGCTTATTTTAAACAATTCATGCAAAATAATATAGTACTAATTTAACCGAATTTAACTAAATTCCTTCGTTTTTTAAATTATCGTGGACCCTTTAAGGAATATTATTGCTGAAGGACTAATTCTTGAGTTTTTAGTAGCAACAGGGCTCTGGGGCTATTTTTTAGAGGTATCAGTGTCAGGTTTTTATAGAAAAAATGAGACGCCACTGGCTTTTTGACATTTTAGGTCTCGATTGGGCTATAGAGAATATTTAATTAATAGAAAAAAAATAGGTAGGTAGGTACACTAACGGCGTTTTTGATTTATTGCACTAGGTCTCACTAAATATACAGAGTGATGAATTTTTCGATGATTAACCATTGGGATTTCGGAAACTACAATATAAGAGATAGAGACTCGGTTAAACGAAGAAATTCTTGTGTAAAAAAAATATGTCATCAAAATTCTTTTCATTCCTGAATTATCCTGAAAACCTCAGAAAGGATGCGTCTTTCGTATATTTTTTTCAACATGGAAGATAAAGATAAAAATAGTGTATGTGACCATTGCAGATTACATTGTAAACTGCATGATTGTAGCGATGTACCACAAAATATGTTCTAAAAGGCTTAGATCTGTGCAACCATCAGGCTTGCTTTGATTGATTTGAAAAGTAAAGAAGCATTTTCGATACTGAAGAATTATTTTGTAGTGGATAGGTTTAGTAATAAATTGCTAATGGAGAAGATGGAAGCATTTGAAACTTAAAATAATGTTTTGGTGAATAATTTAAAGGTTTAGTCTGTGTGCTATGGTTCAGGGAATTTCGAAAATTCAAATTCCAAGCAACCAATCTTGGAAAAGAATCTAATTCTCATATGGTAGAGTATTTCTATAACTATAGTAAAATAATGGCCAGTAGACTTGAACCGAAATCGGTTTAACATTATTTTAGATAAGATTAGTAACGGACAAAGAATGAAAATGACAGAAATTACTGAAAGAATGCCACTTATTAAACATTATTATATGGTGCATTCTGGAGAAAATTTCCAACTTGAATTTAGGATTTAGTTTTACGAGGGTTTTATGTACACAAAATCAATGAAAGGTAGATAACAAGATTATTGGCGACTATATTACTAATTCGGACTAGGGTTAAAATGGATGGATAAAAAGTTTTCAAACTCTGGGACCTTTAAAATAACGAAGATTTTTCAAATATTTTGATGTTTATAAAATTTTGGCCGTTTAGTATTCTGCTAGGAGATTCAATTTTTATTACACTTCTGAATTTTCAAGATACAATCCATCAGCGTAACTGAACCTTAGAAAACATTAATTTTGGTAGCTCAATCAAAAATAAAGACATCGATTGAACACAACATTATGATCAACCAGAAATAATGTTACAAAATGTTACTAAATTATCTAAATTTAAATTAATTATATTATTATAGCTTAGTCCAGTCAAACTGTTGAAATTTATGGAAAAAATTACCCGGTAAACTTTCTCTTCATAAATCGTTAGAGAGTCATGTGGAAAGCTTAAATTTAAAAACTCGGGAAAATCCTCGGACCCATTTTTTGGGAAATCCAAGAAGTGTTTGGATTTGATTTTACGCGAGAACGGTGAGTTGGAGAAGAAAATTTTGTTAATAAATATTGTAGAGGGCAATATTTTCTACAATTTATCTCAAAGGATCGATGCGCTACGACGAAAAATGCCAAAAGTAGAGGGCGCCAAAGTACCCAAAAATGAGTTTTTTCTCTTTTTTACATCGAAAAATTTTTTTTACGTACATCTGTATATATTAATGTTGACAAGCGAAGAAAAACACACAATTTTTATATAAACGTTTTTTCTCTACGATCCACCGTTTCGGAAATACAGTATGCAGAGTTTCGAGTAGTGTATTTCGGTACAAACACCATTGAAGGTATGAAGGAAAAGCACGTGAAATTTCAAAGTGTCGTTCTTTAAAGATTGTGGAAAGTAGTAGATTCGCTCGGGAGTGTTTCCCTGACTCTGTTTGTTCAAGTACGTTGTACGTTCTGCACTTCCCAAAGTGGCAAGCAATACTAAAATGTCAACGTCTTCGTCAATTATTGTAGTAGAGTCATAGTCAGCAGATCTTTGGAGAGCTGTCTCGACTATTAGACGATCCGCATCCTCAAATGCCTGCTGAACCTCAAAGCCAACAGCCTGGAGGTCTGTTTGAAGAAAATTGATTAAATAATATTTGTTGTTGTCGTTAGACAATAGTATATTTCATTAGGAGTCTGGAAATAAGGATTTTTCCGTGCGCGCATGACAAATTCTTGTGGGAGGCGAAGCCGAACACGAAGTCGTGCAAGCACGGAAAATGCATTTCTGGACGTGTAATGAACGATATTTTTTATTATACTTATCTGAAAACAACGCAAAAAAGATTAGATGTAAATTTAGAACATTTTATTTTTAAAGTAATAATGTAAAAATAGTAGGCAAACACGATTAACATTTCCACTCTGTATTCTGTATCTACGAAACGGTGGATCGTAGGGAAAAAACGTATATATAAAAATTGTGTGTTTTTCTTCGCTTGTCAACATAAATATTTGCAGTTGTGCGTAAAAAAATTTTTCTCGATGTAAAAAAGTAAAAAAACTCATTTTTGGGTACTTTGGCGCCCTCTACTTTTGGGATTTTTCGTTGTAGCGTGTCGATCCTCTGAGATAAATTGTAGAAAATATTGCCCTCTACAATATTTATTAACTAAATTTTCTTCTCCAACTCACCGTTCTCGCGTAAAATCAAATCAAAACACTCTTCTTAAATTTCCCAAAAAATGGGTCCGAGGATTTTCCCGAGTTTTTGAATTTACGCTTTCCACATGACCCCCTAATGATGTATGAAAAGAAAGTTTACCGGGTAATTTTTTCCAAAAACGACCCTTTTTCCCGACAGATTGACTGGACTATTTCTGATGAAGAAGAATTTAAAATTGGAACATTCTTCTGCAGAAAAAAGTCAAGAGGAGGTGAAGATGTGATATTGGTAAATCCTAGTAGGTATAACTCTGTGCTGAAATTTATTAAAAACTCATCTTTAGGAAGACATTGCAAATTTGTTAAAATTATGTCAGCATAATTTAGATCTAGTAGTAATATACGGTATGTTCGAGAAAGTGGACTTCATATGGGAAACACTTGTATTATTAAATTTTTTGAACATAAGAGATAGTTACATGATATTCCTTAAAGTAAAGGAAGGAACCTGGGAAGGAATAGTATAATTATATTTTCTTATAATTCGTAAGCGGATTTAATTAGCGGATCCCAGTTTCATCAAAGATATACATCACATTTCTGTACAATTCTTTGGCAGTATAGTTGTTTTGGATGATTATTCACAGACTGTATATTATAGAATTATTTATTTGTAATGCTACAGAATTAGTCTTTATATTTCCCCTTGGTTTTAATTTAGAATAAAAAAAGTCCTGAATTATTTTGTACTGTTACTACTCAAACACAATAAAGTTTATTAAAACATATTTAAAAACTTCATTCGCGTTTTATTTCGAACGCTAAATTTACAATATAAACATTCATTCGTGACTTGTCTTCCTTATGGGCAATTTAACCTTACAGTTTCGTTTCAGGAATGTCCTATCTATTAACATATCAACCAAAATCTTTTGTGACATTAAAACAGATGGAGCCCTGCTCAGTTTTATCATCACATTTAAATGCAAAATAAAATCGCGTGTTAGGTCACCCTTGCAACTTTAAACACTTGAACAGGCCGCTATTTAACCCATCTAATCTATTAGTATTTTTGTTTGTAATTGAAACATTTGCTTGGCTATAGGCCATAATTATGTAAGTAAAATTTAAAAGTTCGCCATCAGTCTAAATGCGCCAGTTGACATGGCCTTCTTTTCGAGGTGCATTTGCATCTCCAAAATTATTATACCGAAATACGAAGCGATTTATAGCGATATTTTCGACATGAACAAAGTTTTGTTAGTACTAGTTGTGGTTAAGTCCTTTCATAAGGCTATCATAGAAATTTGATGGATTATGGAAATTTCTTTGGTTTTAGACAGTGGTGAAAGTATAATATAAGTAAGGTATAATTTCGTAATTAATTACTTTTAGTTTCTATTATTTTTATTGGCAAGTAATCTAATACATTAGTCAGTTAATTTCGTTTTAGTACATTCTGCAATTAATTGTTATTTTGTTTTATTTGTTGCACAAAATTGGAATGGAAACTTTCTTGGTATTATTCTAGCTATAAAAATAATCCATTAATAAATATTACATATTATAATTAGTTAAAATCAGACATTTGAGTTTACTACTTTACATTTATTTTGCAGGATACAATAAATTTTATTTCGAACAATTAAACCGACATCTAAATGAATCCACATGAATCGACAACTAATGTATTATTAGCATTACTATATAGATCGATTTTCCGTTAATTCCTCCCATCTACATAAATAATTGAATTATTTGGAAGACAACCTTTAATTATTTACAATCGATAAAAGTGTTAATAAAAAATGTTCGATAAAATAGGGGTTTGTTATTTTATTCGCCTTCGTTCTACTTCTTTTCAACTGTGATATACGAAGTCTAATGCAGATGAGCGTACACAAACATAATGTAGAAGTAATGAGAGAATATTACTCCCAGCAGTGTAATTTTTTTTAATGAAAAGTCTAATTTTAAACGTGCTGCAGTCAACTTAAAATATCTTCAAACCATCTCACCAAGTTATATTATTTCTGAAGTTCCCTGTTATTCATACAGTATTTCTAGAATATATTCATGAAACTTTGTTGAGCGTGTATTTATATTATTAAAGTAGATGTTTTGTATATTAGTACATTTCTACAACTTACGTGTGGTGTGTTTCATTTGACGTAAATTTGGATACAATAGTGGATTCATGATTATTTTGAGTAAAAACACTTAATGTCTAACGATGAGCTGATATATTGTTAAAAAACTGTATTTACATCATCTCTAGAATGTGTGAAGAATCAATAGACAGACAGTTTGATGATAGAATACAATATCTTTATTAGTATTTCAACCACAATTGACGTACACGAAAAGCAATAAAAAGGTGCTGATACAAACTAGGTATTGATTATAATTTGGTTCAATAAAACAATAAGGATTTATTAGCAAGAGTTTTATAACAAATAATTAATAGGTAAGATAATCATGATGGCATTAAAACCGAACTGAGCTATTCTAACATACAAAGTAGACTTTCCTATAGCAGAATTATTTTCTGTAGACATGTCGTCACACTCTCTGTCTTCAACCTCTAGAATCACTTAGCTTATGATATCTAATTAGTCGTCTTGAATGGTACTGCTCTACAAAGACATCAGGATTTTTCTTGAATGTCTTAAATCTTATTTCCAACAGCAATATTCTGCACAATTTGCTAATTTATACTTCAGTTATTTGTATTTAAGGTATGGTTAAAATATGATTCATATTAGGAAAATTATTATGTCTATCTAGTTGGAAAAATACCAGAATTTAAATAGTATCAAAAAGTTATTCGTCGTATTTCAAGCAGTTCCAATGTCATTGCTGAAATTGCAAAAATGTTGATGTTTTTATCTACCTTTTAAATAGGTATATATTTTTAGTATGCACTGTTTTCTTAAGGTATGTATGTACATTCTAATGCAGTTGTAAATAGTTTAGGCGACATGGTGGCGGTCTGGCCAATTCCTATTTTTATTGGCACTTGCTTAGACTGTTTGGAGTCTTCGTGTAGTTTTAATTAATTTCGTATTTCTACCTATCATAATTTTAAAATTTATTGGGTATGCTATCAGTTTGTAGTATTTCGTGCTACTTTCTCAAATATTTTTATGTAGGTACATATTTTCGATAGTGTTGATCATGAAGCCCTTTCTGATCTCATTTTTTCCACACATTTGTTAATATCTTAATAGCGTCATAGCTAGAGGGTAACTGACTTTATTTAATTACTATACGAATAGAACTATTGTTGATGATGGCAAAGACTTTAATATTGAGGCTAAACCTTTCTACGTAGTACCAAGATTAGGTGACTCACAAAGAACAAAATAAGCAGATGATCCAACATAACAAAAAGCTGGGAAAATCAGATTTGTGATGCTATTACATTTTTGCAACAAAATGTCGGATTTACTCTTCCCGTAGTTTGTAATTTAATAGACGAAGCTTTAATCGATAAGTTCTAACCTAATTTATTTAACAACGCTTGTCAATTAGTAGAGACTCAGAAATACAGTGTAGTTTGAAAAATCGGTACGAAAAATACGAAACAATTTGCACGATGCGGCTCATTTTGTATTAAATTAACTATATCTGGCAAATAAATTTCAGTAACTAAATAGTAGACAGTAATTCATGTTGCAGCCATGAAAGCTGCGGGGATCGACCGATTCTGGCGCTGTGTTAGAATCATAATAAACAACATCTCTCGATCACAGCATCTCCGGTGGCGTTTAAAGGAACTAAAGCTACTAGCCCCACTACTAAAAATTGTCTCCAGTGTCACTTTGGTTTCATTATTATGTATGAGTCATTGTCTACTATTTCATTGTCTAATATTTTTTTTATATCGATTTCCCTCCAACGTGATTTAAACACCCTACAGAGATTATGCAATTTCCTCTTGAATCCAATTGAAAGAAAATTCAATTAAATTCTAAACATAATTAAATTGACACGTGCGGAATAAATTTAAGTTGTATAACATACCAAATTGTTTATGTTTGAAAATCCCTTTTATCACCCAATGAATTATATTTCGAATGTAGGTCTATATAATGACGTCAAGCAACCTCAACACTGATAACTGATTTCAATTTTCGTATAATTGAAATAAACGGGCGCGTGGGTTTCTTCACCAAGCAGTTCTTGTTATAAAACTTCATACCTACTTGTCTTTGTATTATTTACTTGTCTATTACAGGTTACAGTGTACAGGAAATGCTGTCTGTTCGATGTCGCTCTTTGAAAACTTGTCACAAAGCCAAATGCAAGCGCTGTTATAATAAAGTTTTCGATTAAATCGATGTCGGAATTGTGACTTTGTTAAAATAGGTAACAGCCTTTGTTGGAGCAGAGCGTTAGATACTTTTTGTTCTTATTGAAGTTGAAGTTACCTTTCTGTCTGTTGTTGCAGAGGAATTGGAAAATAATGAACTAAGTTTATTAATTGATTATTTTTATCGGTACTTAATACAACTTTAAAAGTTCTGTAACATTATTTCTTCCTCCTAATTGAAAAAATAATGATGAAAAATTAATGCTAGTTTTTGCTCTCTTATACGAAGTAATAAGAAAGTTATTTGTATCATAAAATTTAGAAGCAGATATTAGTGAAATTTATAACCTATAACTTATTAAGTATTTGAAAGTTAATAAATAAGTAATTAAAATATTCAAGTACTTCTACCACATATTCTATACATATTTCTACTTTGCCTAACTTTCTCTAATTTTTCCGCATTTTAATTTTCATACTTTACCGTTGTAAAAACAGAAAAATCTTATTTTATTTTGTAACTTTATTCTTATTTGACTCTTATAATAAAATGAACCAGCTTGCAAAAACTGTCTGAATTTCATATGTGCAGGATGTAGTTGGTAAATCATTGCATTTGCAACAGCGGGCATGTCTGGCTGAATACATTAAATATAGTAAGCAAGGTTTACGCAGTAATGCTTATTATAATGACAGAAAACCACGTCTTCGTCAGATGTAACAACCGAATATTTCAAGGTAGGTACACACGATTTGATATGTAGCGTTGAGTGATATCTTGTGTACCAGAACAATTTCTTAAAATAAATTGACTTAAAATTAGTTCGAGGACTCAAAGGATAATGTAGCGCTGTTGGTCCTTGCCAAAAAGATTAGAAATGTTTTGGTATTCACAAGAAAACAACAACATTATCCCCGTACTACTATTTGAACTAGTTTTTAAAGTTATTTTTACGTCCTTATGAAAGCTATTGTTAAGTTCGTTAGAGAAAATTGCAAATTTATTTTCAAGCAACCGAAGCGTGAGAAAATTATAATTTTAAGGCATAATTTTTAGAATATCTAATAACAAAGATTGGATTTTTATTATTAGGTTTTATAAAAATTCGTTCGTTTATTAAGAAACGCTCGTCACAATAATTGTTAATTTAATTACCGTATTAACTTTCAAATGATGTGAAATTGATTGATTATACTTTCTTTTAATTTATAATCTACATCACAAATCAATTCGCCAGATTGGAGATTAATGTATAATACATCTTTACTGGGTGTCCCCGACATAGTATGCCAATTAAATGACTCTATTTTTACAGTAAAAATTACTATAAATTCGTTTTTTTCACGATACTAATAGGGAAATTCTGGAAGGTTCTTTTCTTTTCTAAAGTTAGAAGGACTATATCTCGGACTATATACTTTCTGGAGTCCAATTTTTGAGTCGAGAGATTTGGATTAAAAATATTTGAGGGGACATTTAAAATACACCAATTTGATTGACTCTTTTCCTAAACCGCCAATTAAATTAACGTATTATTATATAAAAAGGGAGACTCAGAAGTAGATTATATTATGGATTCAATATTAAACTGTAGGCAAGAAATTGATGATACATTTATACTACGAGCCCTAACAACTAAATGTTCGGACAAAAGTAAATTTTTGAAGTATGAAAGGAGAACTGGAAATTGTACGCAAATAATTAGTAAACACCTAACAATACAATAAGATAAAGCCTTAATAACAATATTATGCATGGAAGAAAAGTATTTATTTGATTTAACAATATTTTAACCTTAATAATTAGCAAATTTTACAAAATGAATTTGCAACTAAATGTTGGGATAATTTTTAATTTGGGACCATTAATAAGAGGTTACGTCTCCTTTTGCTTTAATAAACTGCTGGTCAATTGAAACGTACCAAGCGAATTTTTAGGTTTAATTTAAAGTCAAATATTTTGAAAAAGAGAAAAGATATCAACATGAGGTTTTCAGGATTCAAGAGATAATTTTATTGCGAAAGCAATAGTGTGACCCGATTTTTTTACTTTGAAGTACGTTACTATCTACAAGGTATGAAAGAAAGTCATCTTTTTTTTCTCAAACTTTATACCTACCGGAATTCCACAAAATTTTTTAAATATTTTTTTGATGTCGATTTTTTTAGTCCCTGGTTAATGAGGAAAAAACTAATTTCTCAAAATTTTTATATCCCTCTTATTTTATAAGATACCGAATTTTTTATTACATTTAATATTGTTGAACAGGTTTTTGCAATAATAATTATGCTGCCATTTTGAAAGCAAATGTCATCATGGGATATGTCGATAAAAAGGTAATTTTAAGTAGAATCTAATTCTTACGGAAAAAAATATACAGGGTTGTTTTAAAAAATTTTGAAAGTTAGTAGGTGGCCCTTCCGGTGAAACCGGAAGTGTCATCAGATTGTTTTAAACGTCAAAATGATTATTCCTTTCAACAATCAAACCATGCCAAATTTCAAATTAATACAGTTAAATGTAACAAAATGGTGGGGGTTGTAACGATTTCGTAGCCACCCGGTATACACGAATATGAGCAAATTTTTGAAAAAGTGAAAAGCTCGTTTCGAGGATATTAGTCACTTAAACCAACGGTGAACATAAACTAACTAAATTCCATTCTGTTCCACTAAGAAAATAGCCTCAAAAAATGAATTAAGAAATTTACCAATTAGCGAACGTGTACCGATTTTTGATAAGCCACTGGTTACCAATAAATTAATGAAAGTACAAAAAATTTACTTTTTATAAGAAAGCCATTCATAAGGTATTTAATCAACTACAGAGATTGGTTCTTACAAAACACAATACGGCCGAACGACAAAAAACAAAGAAAAAATCAAATTTTCAGCAAAAATTCGGTATCTTATAAAATAACAGGGATATCAAAATTTTGAGAAACAGGTTGTTTTCCCATTAAGTAAGAACTAAAAAAATCTACATAAAAAAAAAGAAGACTTTCTTTTCTACCCTGTAGATAGTAATGTATTTCAAAGTAAAAAAATCGGGTGACACTATCGTTTTCTCAATTAAATTATCTCTGAAATCCTGAAAACCTCATGTTGATATCTTTTCTATTTTTCAAAATATTTGACTTTAAATTCAACCTAAAAATTCGCTTGGTACGTTTCAATTGGCCAGCAGTTTAGTTGTCTGTATTCTAGCAGGCATTGTATTTATCAAATTTTGGTACAATTCTGGCTTGAAACTGTCTCAAATTTCTTCTATTTTGGTCTTTAAGTCCCCAATGGTTCTTGGTGGATTATTGCGTAGAATACGTTTAATTTTATGTCAAAGAGTTTCAATGACATTTAAGTTCGGACTGGATGAGGGCCATGAAACCACTTTTATGTCGTTTTCCCCGAGTGATATTTTAAAAACAGTAGTTAGAAAATTACGTCACATTTTTCAAGTGCAATTTCAAAGCTACGAAATATGCCTAAAATCACCAAATAAAGATTTTTTTGTACATAAACCAACATCCAGCTTTGCAATAAAGTAAATTTTACCAAAATCCAACCAGCGGTTCCAAAACTGTGATTATTTTAATGTATGTAGCATACTCAAAAAACACATTTTTTGAAAAGTGAACTGTGGAACTCGAAAAAAATGCAAAAAAAATTCATATTAACATATCAGGATTTTTTCAATATAGAACGATTATTGAGCTTTGATTTAAAGGTTTTTTGACACAAATCCAACCAGCGGTTTCAAAACTGTGATTTTTTAAAACAGTAGAAAATTCTAATATTTTTAATGGTGCAACTTTGAAACTCCGATAAATGCCTAAAATCACCAAATAAAAACTTGTGTAACTTTTTTATAAAGAAAACCAACATCCAGCTTTGCAATAAAGTAAATTTCATCAAAATCCGACTACTAGATCCTAAACATTTTGAAAATAATAATTCTTTGTTTCTACAATTTTCCCATCCCGCTGGGTTAAAGTGCCACAGTTTTGGAACCGCTGGGGGGATTTTTACGAAATTTACGTTTTTATATAACTAAATGTTGGCATTATAACAGAAAAAACTATCAATATTATGGAAGTTAATTTAGATAACTTTTGCGCGTATCGAAAAAAGACAATCAAATTTACTTTTGTCCGAACATTTAGTTGTTAGGGCTCGTATAATGTGAGTAACGAAATACAGGGTATCCGGAAATTAGGAGCAAAAAACTCAGGTAGTGATTCTACTCGAAAAGTTAATGTGACAAGTTCCTATAACATTTTTCCGAAACCTCATTAATATTGGGGTTACAAGACCCCAAAAATTTTTTTTCTTTTTTTTCCAATAACTTTTTTCTAAATTTTGATGATGCCCGATTGAATAGCATCAAAAAATCCTCAAAAAAGATCCTCTTGTTGAATATCGATAAAACGAGTAGTTTTCGAGAAAAGCGCGCTTCGGTTTAATGCTTGCTTTGTTAATCTGTAGTTAGTTTTTTTTCTCGAAAACTACTCGTTTTATCGTGATGCAGCAAAAGGATCTTTTTTGAAGATTTTTCGATGCTCTTCAATCGGGCGTCATCAAAATTTAGAAAAAGTGTCTAACAAAAAAGTTTTGGGTCTTTATCCAAAGGTCAACGTCAGGTTCGACTCTTTTTCACTGGGGGGATTTACCTCAATTTTGGTGCAAGAATACAAATAAACATTAGTGATAAGTGTGCCGAATTTGAAACGAATCGGTACACTAGAAAACAAGTTATTAAAAAAAATTGATTTAAAAAAACAAACTTTAAGGCCATGTAACCCCAAGATTAATGAGCTTTCGGAAAAATGTTATAGGAACTTGTCACATTAATTTTTCAAGTAGAATCACCCCTCGAGTTTTTTGCTCCTAATTTCCGGACACCCTGTATATTATTGATAAATAAATATACAAGAATACTTTTTCACGTAAAAAAACACCTTCATAATTGGAAAAATCACCTCAATTTTCTGAGGTTACTCTGCATCCGAGCCTTCAAGACCGTTTTTCAAGATTCGCACTGTCTATCCTAAATAACTTTAAATAATGGGACCAGGTTTTTCCAAAATCGACTAAACCTAATCTAAATTTATGACAAAAAAGAAATTTTCAACAAAACTTCAAGAAGGAACCTTATAGGTTTATGCAGAAATTTTTTTTTAATACATATCTATACTTATAACATAATTTTCATTAGATATATCAAACTATGCGCTGAGTTCCAGGACATATTGTGTTATGGTGTCCCATAGAAACGAAATATAACCTACTCTTTGCTACAGATCTCGTTTTACGACACTCAAATTGCACTTCTGGAACTAGAAAAGAAGGTGAATATACCTTATTATGAAAATTTGGAACATTGCATGATTTTAAATGGAAGACTCTGTATGGACACGACACTCATTTGTATCTTTAAAATATTACATATCACCGTAGCATTTTGTCCAGACAAAAAGTAAAGACCAAGAGCGTCCTCTTATTAAATATACATATTGTCCTTGATGTGCAGACAGTATAAAATAATGAAAAATATGTTCTTAAATCTTAGATCAATTTCAGGATGTTGAATAATAACGAACTAAGGTGGGCCTTCGCCTACATAATTAGCACCTTTTTGCCGATTGCGCTTAACGATCTGTTAGATTCAGAAAAAAATGTCGGTTACCAGCTAACGAACTTGTTGATTTATCAACCGTTTTGTGGGCTATCAAATCACAGGTGAAAAATGCGGTTTGGTCCAGGCCTGCTGCACTAGCCCAGGTCATGTGAATTGCAGATATAGGGAGTTGGAACGATCGTAGCAGGAGGCATCGTTCGACGATCCCAACGGCAAAGAGAGATCTAACCGGCCTGCGCACGTCCTTCGCCTCCATCAGTTGCTCGCGTGGTCGCTATGTGAATGGTTCATTCGCCATTCTACACCGGTTGACAGATCAAACTCTTCTCATATCCAATGGTATACCATGTCTCTTTGTTGCAACAATGAATGAAACATGTGTTGATCGATTTCGATATTTTTAGAAAAATTAAAATGAAATTTCTTTAATATTTTGTTAGTTTTTATTTGTGATTGTTCGGAATATGACGTTTATGTCCAAGTGCCAGAACAAAGTTACACTACCCCATTTGGAGACTGGGAGTATCAAACAGGCATGGTATGTTAAAATGTAGGTGTCACTTCTTGTTCTTTGTCTTTGATTTGTGCTTATGTTGTAAAGGTATTTTCTTTGTTGCTAATGATGATGAAGACTGAAAAGTGCAGTTCAGGATTACAATAGATAGTTGCAGATGATATTACTCTAAAATTCAAAAATATTTTTCTTATATATTTTAGGAGTAAAATTTTTAATATAATTAAAATTCTACCTATCTACTAAGTATATAAAATAAAATAAATTTTTAGAATGTGCAACCACCAGATGATAAAATGCATATCTTCAATTTATTCCGTTAAAAAAATGTTTTCCTACATAATCAATAACTAAAAATATTGGTTTCTTATCTAATAATCTCATTATTTTAGACATAAACGAATCCATAGTTTATGATCTATAAAAAAGAACTTAATTTTACTACTATTTATTATTAAGGTAACTCAAAAAAAATCTGTTAGAAAAATCAATTGTGATGTGTGATCAGTTTAGATTACTAAATAATGAGACATATTGATCGCTGAGCTGTCTGCATTTTCGATGATGGATGTAATTATAATTTAAGAATATTTTTATTTTGGCATAATCATGGAAGGGGAGACGATGCAGAATTAATTTGGAACATTATCTACCTACCTAGGTATATAAAGATTCAGTTTTTTAGTCAAGGGTTTACCAAAAATGCAAAAATATCTGTTATATTCTGAAGAAAAATAACCAAATTCTGTTCTGTTGTGAAAATGTCTCAAAACGCGTAGATTCTTCTGGGGACTGAAAAAAGAACTCAAATTTGAAAGTCCATTTTTAAAAATAAAAATTTGGATAATTTATTATGACATAAAATCAAAAGAAGTAGATATGTTGTGGGTTGTGCAGATAGAAAATAAATTGTAGAGTGACTCATATTTTAATTTAAAATATTGGGTTGATTGTCATCCAAATTAAATTTTTATACACAAATATTAATTATTTTAATTAGCTTTTGCACAATGCAAAAAATGGTTGATTGACCAAAATAGCGCTTTTTTATTTTTGTAGGTATCAATAACACGATAATTCTACTTATGTATTTTGATTACCTGCTTCCTACTCTTCAGGCTTCAGGTTTAACGATTTACTCATAAAATTAGTGGGTTAACTAGTTATTAATAACATTATGCTATGAATTAGTAATATGCTATATCTAATGACAAATCCGATTAAAATAAATGCTATATTAAGGTATAAATGTAAACTTCATTCGATTTTATGAATAAATCCCATTTAACCTGAAATTAGTTGTTTCCCCAGGTACATAGTTTAAAAATCACCATAGCAATACGGTATATAATTACCAAATTATCTTTATCGATTTAACCTCTTTGTATCAGTTTGTAAAGTATCGCTAATTAAAATATTCACTATTCCCAGAATACTTCATCAATTCTCCATTTGACGTAGCAATATGACGAAAACTTTTTTTAAATAACTTCGCCTAGCTAATATTAGATGTTAAACATTATCATGAAAGTGACAAAAAATATTTCTTATCAGCAGTTGTCGATGGTGTGAAATTTTGAATATTATTAATGTATAAGATTCTAGAAAAACGTAGGATACTGCGACAAAGATTCCTGAAATATTTGCAGTGTTTTTCAGGAACTGTTTTTAGATACACTTTAGCAAAACAAAATAAATAACGTTTGTGATGACATTTTAGCCATGATGTTTCATTTGATGTGAATAGAAAATCGAGGATGTAGTATTTGCAGATGTGTGATAACTAGGACACTTTATTTTTTAATATTTTGTTCTACACGTACTAAAAAAATGTTGGAACTACTAAAGTTTGTGAAATGAAAGCAAAATTCTGTGATATTATAAGATGAAGCATTATCCTGTTTCTTCTTAATAAGGAAGAAGAAGCAAATTATCGTATTAAACATATAAATTTTAAACTTTTCCGTCTCAGTTATTCAGCCAGTTTACCCCCAAGTAATTTAACGTAACAAAAATTGTAAAATGATATTTTAAATAGAGTTTGATTATTCTCTAAAATAAATCTAATATAAATGAGTTAATGGCAAGTGTCTCATTCATTCAAGCTTATGTTGATAAATTGAGTAAATTATTTACACCTAAACATTAATTCTGCATTATTCTCGATTAATCTGAGCACGCTTTCTATCCAAGCATGTGTAAATTTACGAAAAGATACAATAAAATTGTGCAGAATTTGCGTAATCGACACACAGTATGTTACAACTCCGACTCTTTCGCTACTTTTTCAACACGCGGTAAATAATATTGCAAAAATTACAAAGCAATGATTCATTCCGTGCGCTTATGATATGCAACAATAAACACCAACGATTTAATAATAAACAAATTCGGTTGATATCCAGGTGAGCAATTCCAACTCCTACGTGCTGTTGTTGCTGATTTGTCAGTTAACCTGCCGTCTGTGGTCTTTAGGTCGTTGAACGCTATTATAAAAAGTGGAACGGCGAAGACACGGTATACCTATCTATCCAAGAACTGAGAAGTTTGTTGGTTTTATAGCATTACAATTATTATTATTTCATGGTACGAAGCATTGTAAGGGTTTTTGGTATATAATTTATTCTTCGTGTCTATGTAAGGTTCTTATGCGCACAGCTTTCGTTGTGAATAATATGAATAATGAATAAAAGGAAGCATACCCACCTGCCGTTGCTGTTTCAAGTAGTTTAAACAAAAGGTGTACATCTACACCTACATTTAGGAAAATGCGTTCTTGTGCTGAAATTTTATAAAGGAGAGAAAACTGTATGAAAGGAAATTCTGTTACTGACATTGCACCAAAACCCAGAAAAATAAATGTGCAGAGCATGAGGCTACTTTAAATTAGATTATAAAATGGCAAAATTGACACTATGGCCAAATTTTTGAGAGCAAGTCAAGGGTCATTGATGAAGCTCCGAACCACAAAAATCCAACAAAATTTCCTTGTGTGTCACGTGATTTTTTATATCTCGGTTTCTACTAGTTGGATTTTAATGAATTTTTTTTAAATTTATTCAGAAATATATTTCAAATAACTTTTGTTTAAAACTTTTTTTGATAACTCTTTAAAGAAAAAAGTTATAAGCAAAACACTGGTCTTCTTTAGTGGGTGAGTTTCTTCAATAAAATATACTTATATATTTTTCTATTGCAATAATGACAAAAATCTTCAAATAAAAGTTGTTGAGGATCTTATTTCCTACAACTTTCACTTCGTAATTTTTTTTGTGACGCAAAGAGTATATGAGGTAGAGGGCGCCAAAGTCAACTGCGCATACAAAATATTACTTCTAATGCTAAAATACGCGTTTTTTGGTAATCGTTATTAATTTTTTTAAATTGTAATAGTAAAGTATACTATGTATATTTGATTGAAAAAACTCACTCCGTAAAAAGACCAGTGTTTTGCGCCCTCTACCTCATGTAATTTTAGTTTCACAAAAAAATACCTGAAATGAAAGTTGTAGGAAATAATATCCTCTACAACTTTTGTTTAAAGATTTTTTTCGTAATTGTAATAGAAAAGCATATACAATTTATTGAAAAAACTCACCCACTAAAAAAGTGCAGTGTTTTGCGCCCTCTATTTTATGTAATTTTTGTGTCACAAAAAAATACTTGAAATAAAAGTTGTAGAAAATAACATCCTCAACAACTTTTGTTTGCATATTTTTTTCATAATTGTAATAGAAAAATATATATATTTCAATGAAGAAACTAACCCCCTAAAAAAGAGCAGTCTTTTGCTTAAAACTTTTTTGTTAAGAGAGCTAGCAAAAAATTTTCAAACAAAAGTTGTTTGAAATATTTTTCCAAATAAAATAAAAAAACTACATTAAAATCCAACCAGTAGAGACCAAGATATAAAAAATCACTCTTATCACGTGACGCACAAGGAAATTTTGTTGGATGGACATAATTGTGATAATAATTATTATTTTTGTATCAAAGTCTTATAAAGAATTCGCCGTTAAGAAATTTTCCGATTATTTGAGGCCCCCTGTATAAACCAATTATTTATTTTCCGTGTTTTGTGATATTTTGGAATAAAATTTTTGAAGTTTTAGTCTTAAAACTGTACCTACTTCCAGTTTTCTATTTCTAATTAGGGAGATATTTCTGAAAGTATTCCGTATGGACATAAATTGTTCATTTCTAATGACAAACATGGAGTTTTAATGATTATTGCATGTAATTTGTTTGCTAATTTATATTATTTGTTATTTTCAACTTTTTTATCGTTATCTCAAAGTTGCTTCCTGTTTGCACCACAATAATAAATAATACAATGTTTTGTATTTCTATTTTGTATTAACAAATCAAAAATAGCTAGTTTATGATTATCTTTGTTGGAATCACGATTTTAAGCTATGTTATACTCCCACGCAAAATTATTATATTCATGTGCACGAGATTCTATTTGCGCCTCCGTTTAAGAGAATATGACGTTTATTAATAAAAATAAAGATGCACTAATTATTGTAAGTATAAGAATTCAGTGAATATTACTCGCATGTTAAATGAATTCTTTGTAACAGTATGAAGGCCTTCAGCAAAAATTGTATTTAACTCAATTTGTTTTTCTTTTTGATCACATCTTGTACTTAATTCAACTGTCCAATTTTGTTCTGCGCCTGGAGATTCGATGTTCAATACAGAAAAATCAATTTTTTTGTAATTGTCTAAGTCTAAGGTCAGCCCTTTATCTAACCTAACTCTTTAAATTGTGATGTTTTTAAAATTTTATTCAACAATTATTATGTCCTCATCCTTTCTAAAAATGTCCAAAATGTTAACCATTTTATGTGAGTATTCCATACTCGCTCCTATATTACCAAAGTAAACATTTAATAAGCTTAATCCTTGAAGTACCCAAGTACCAATCCTACAAAGATATCTAACATAATGCTAACTTAGTATAAGGACTTAAAACAGAGGATTTTCTTCAGTTCTTTATTAGGAGAGAAATGCTAGGTACTAAAAGAAAAGCATATAAGTGAAGATAACAGGCGTCTTACTAAGTATGTAGGTACTTTTAAGTTAATCTTCATGCGTGGAACCACTTGATGAGTAAGACTTTGTCATCAAATTCTACAATTACTGAACAATGTTGTTCCCAAGTTTATTTCTGTCATTCTATTTTATATTTAAATAGACAAAGTACTAAGACAGTCTATAAACGAAAATCAACCCCTACAATGAATTCCGATTCAGTGAAGGGCATTAACCTTAATGGACAGAAAACACTTACAGTTAATCAAACTAAAGTGCATGTCTTTCAAAATGATGTTACAAAGAGACACAACTTTTCTATAACTTCATAATAACAATGTCGTCGTAAAACTAATCAGGCGTAGCTATATTTGGTAGAAAAATATAAATTCTCTTGCTTTTACATTCTACTACATACTAGCTTTGTTTAGACTTGGGACAAAAACTCTTCAAGGACTCAGAATATGAAAGAAAGATCATACTATTTACTTTTATAAATTAGAGAATAGATTATTAAGATTTTATCCGGGTTTTATTCTTAATTTTTAGATTTTTAAAATTTAATTATTTTTCAAGAACTCAAAAAAAAACTTAATATAAACTTATAACTGGGCGTCTAATGCTGCTGTAGACAAAAATTATGCTGTATTATTACTAAGATTAATAGAAAAACCATAAAATTAATAATGAATCACTTCTTCCTTCCCTGATTTTTTTCTCTTGATAGCCTTTATTAATGAATAATTTCTTGATTGGCTTAGAAGTAACTGCAAAGTTAATAGGTAAATACCTACTCTAATTATCAGCATTAAATAATTGAAATAGCAGTGAAATATGATTCACTCAACCGAGGTAATTAACTTCTAGAAAAAGAACGTTTCTAATCATCTAAAATTAGTTGGTCTTAGAAACTGTTGTATGTTATGGTTGTAAACACAACTAAACTGAGGGAAGCTAAACTGAAAGTAGATATGAAATTACAAGTCCCATAGTATCTTGTTTTTGTTTATTGTATTATTATGCATATTAAAGATAGCATTCCGCAAGTTATATTTATTAGAAAGATATAATAAACTATCAGTACTAAGGTCGCCTTCAAGTAGTGACTAAGAACGTGGTGATTTCCTTTGTTCACAGTACATGACTATAACTACTTACTAAACAATGAATATATCTTTGTTGTGAAGCTTAAATTAATTGAACAAATTAAATCAACAATTCCGATGAATTTGAATTTAGTTCAAAGCTGTTAATTGCAACATATATTAGTCTATTCCGGCAAATTTCAATTTGAAATGAAAACGAGCAAATTATTCTTCAGGTACGTTAATTTGAATACATAAAAGTTTTATCGACAGTAGCCGCCATGGAAACGGAACAAGTTTCCGATATTCCCAAATTGAAGTGCAAACACCCTAATGAAATTTGCTACAGCAGTTCATTGAACCAGTGACGGTTTTTGTGTTTTTAGAATGGTAACATTTTGTAATAGGCTGTAATAATAAAGCATGTGTGAAATTTTCCCGGGTTCCCATTAACAAACCGTATTGCCTTGTCAGTTTTTATTCAAATAAAAACAGTACCGTCTCTCGATCCATTTACAGTTAAATTTAATTAAACTACTGTTAGTATATACATGGAAGTTCGTGGGAGAAAGCACCGAGTGATGCTAACTTTTAATCCCCTTTTTACATTATTAATTACATTCTACACCCACCCAGAAGTCAATAAACTGCGCTCCCATAAAATCCAGACAACCAATTTCATTTAATTATTATATTTATAAATTTTATTATGTTGTTGGTGGTATAATAAAAACTGGTGGAAAAATATGGCTATAAAAACTATTTTTCTAACTAAATCCATTATTAAGGAAAATATTCTGATGAAAAGTTATTGTTTGTGTTTTATACGGAAAACCACAAGATAATTTTCTGATTGATGTGTTTTGCTAGAAAACCGCGTGAAAGATAATTTGTGGCAGATGCAAACAAACACTTTTTCACTTTCATTTGAATAGCTGCTTACAAAGTGTCGTAAAATAATGAAGTATCTTTGTACAACTTTTACAGTAAAAAATAATCATATGTTGCACTTGAACGGAATTTTCAATCTTCTATACAGAGGCGGATTCTAACAGAAGCAATTTTTTAACCTTATTTCCTATTTATGAAATTTTCATGTGATGTATTTCTTTGATGTGCGTGCATGATTATTTTAGTAGACAGGCTTTCACACTATATTCGTCTCTATTTTATATTTTTCTCGCTTAATTGTTAAAAAGAGGGAGACAATCACGTGCATGTCTGCTGGAAATAATTCGACCATATTTCCAGCAAATACCTCACTTTCGTCAAAGATCTACATAACATTTCTGTACAAATTTATAGTTTATTTATGACTTAAGACTTTGTACTCCTACTTTAATCCATACAACAACAATAGTAATAAAAATTTTATATAAAACTACCTTACTACTCCTTTGTTAATAATATAGATGCTCAATTGCTGCAACAACTGCATAATTAAATCACTGCAACTATTAATAGTTCATGATTTTATTATAGCGGTCATCATTTATGCATTTCTACATAAAAACAAACTTAATCATCTTAAAATAAATGTAAAATCTCTTTATCAAAATTTTTGTCTTGGTTTCAGGCCTAACGAAACATCTGGTAGTGGAGTAAGTGTGGACGGTGGCAAACTGAGGTGTCCAGCTCCAATATCTCGCCTTCGGGTGGAGAAAATCGAAGGGGGCCTCATGGTGGCAGGTGTTGTTGTTGCTAACAATTGTCAAATTATATTACCCATTTTTGGATTTCTATTCCTATTAGTTGGCTGTGTTTTAACTGGTAAGTTATCTGGAGAATATTACCAAATTTATTTCAGGGTTTTCATAGAAATTGTCAAGGAAGTCAGATAATTAGGACTGTTTTTATTACAACCGTTTATTGCTGAATTTTAATATCTACCACTTTTCTTCAGCATCCTGTATAGATAGAAATAGATTACTTAATTATGTAGTAAGATTAATGGAACTCGTGGTAATTTCCAACGCGTAATAATTCATATTTACTTTAGTTCAGATGAAGAAATAGTGTACGGTACTCTTATTAGAAATATTCTATGTATATCATCTATCTTACTTTGATAAACATTTTAAGCAACTGTTGTTTCGATGAGGCTTTTACTTAAGTCATAGAATGTTTAGTTTATTTAGTAGGTAAACTAGAATTATTTGTTTTGCTATTAATTTCTACATACTAATACTAAAAAACAAAGCGTATTCTGGAGAAGTGGATGCACATTAATCTTTTCGTTAATTCTGATGGCATGATGAAATTTTATTATTTATTTTATTCGGTACTTATTATCAAGGAAACTTTCTTCCCGGAAATAAATCCTGGTATCAGCTATTTTATATTTAATATCTATTTGCATCCCAATAGGATAACATTTTATTATTTTTAGTTGTCATAAAATTATATCGTCGTTCAAATATTATATGGTCGTCCTATCAATGTACTATTGGAGATACACAATCAGTATTCTGAATGTACTGTTTTTGTAATAAATAATAATTTATTCTGCTGCACGTCAATAACCTCAAAATAATAATATCCTAACCTTAGTTTATATGAGCTATACCGGGTTATTTTTTTAACCCGAAACTTTCAAATATCTCGAATAATAAGCACACTACGAAAAAAATGTTCATTATCAAAATTTAATCATTCCGCGGAGGAAATACATTAGTGCTAAAATTAGTCCCTCTCCTCCCATCCTTGTAGGTGAGGCGGGGGGTAACTTTGAAATCTTAAATGGGAACCCCTATTTTTTATTGCAGATACGTAGAATTTGTCTGAAACATTTTTTTCGATTTATGATAGATGACGCTGTAATTTTTTATTGCTTACGTATTGCAGAATCCTCCGCCCCACCTACAAAGAGGGCAGTAGGGGGACTAATTTTAGCACTAATGTATTTGCTCTGCGGAATGATTAAATTTTGATTATGGACATTTTTTTCGTACTCGAGATATTTGAAAGTTTCAGGTTAAAAAAATCACCCGGTGTAAAGAAAGCAGAGTCTTTTGTGTATGTATATTTTACTAGGATGCAAATGTATCTTGACCATCTAAATAAAATAATAAATATGCAAAGAACAAAGAACAAAGTGAAAAATCCGAACATTTTTGAATAAAAACCAACAAAATTATGCAAACAACAATTTTTACCTCCTAAAATATGCTTATACTATGTATATTATTTTGATATTTCGTCACCTTTACACTAATTAAGCAGTGACATATTATATTATGTTCATAATCATATCGTAGCCCTTTTTAAAATTTTCTTTGATCATTATTCAATGGTGCCCAAATCTCTGACGTCATATCGACGTACTAACCTAATTTACCGGAAAGGTTTGTTTTAGCCCTATTTAACACCAGCCGGTGCGTATTATTTTTTTATTTATAACATACACATTGCGTGTTCTATTACTGTCTGAATGTTTACTACAAAATTTTCTACTACCCACTATGAAAATGAAATGTTATATTATCAGGAAGTAAAGCTACTAACTTATTCATTGCAATTTCCTTAACTTGGACACTTAAAATAGACTTTCTTGCTTAACGATAATAATTGGTATAATAATTTTATGTTATTATTAGAAGTTTTCAGTTTATTGTTTGATGATTGAACTAAGTGGAGTGGTGTTATGTGGTTTTGTAGGTACTTGGAAAAATTATTTAGCCTTTAACAAGGCGTGGGTCCTTCAATCTATAACCCTTTTTATTGTTACTGCTTAAAAAGATAAATTTACAATCCATAATTAATTACCTTACAAAATGTGATGTACACTCTCGTTCACCTTTCTTATTGAGAACGAGATGTTTTAGTGTCTACTGAAAATAATCTTGTATATTTAAACTTTTCTAATTGACTGCTCCAATTTATTTCTTGTATTCCCCCTAGAGGCTCCTTAAAACAATTCGAAATCCTCATTATTCGTCCTATTGTTCACTTTACTCTTGAGCTGCGTCCGTTTTCTATATTTGGAAGTTGTTTGGAATGTCTGTGGCCTGTGGCAACCCGAGTTTAGAGTTAATTATCCTGGCGCACAAATCCTATGGGACCTGCACAAAAGTATCTCAAGCATTTCGTCCTTTAAGTTGATTAGTTTCCCAGAACCTATTCTCGGGTAAATTTCAATTAATATTTCTTTAACTTCAATTAATTTCTATTTCAAGGTATTCAGATGAAATCGAGGATGAAATGTTTTTTTGGTACCTAACCTTCTATTACAATTAAGAATTATTAATAGTAATTATTGTTTTGTTAGTAAATATTTTTGATACTTTCAATATTGTTCTTGCTTAGATAACGAAATTGTAAACACATGCAAAAATGTTATTTGTAGGTTGATTATTATTAGATCGACGAGGACAGAAGCGAATTTGATAATAAGGAACAATGAGTTGCGTGGTTTTCCTGCACCGCCCCTGCTAATTATTGTATATTTTGGGTCACATTTGTTTCATGACCCACATTTTAATCATACTTTAGGTCTCTAGTGATAAATAAAAGTACACACAAACTGTACTTCACAACATAAAGTTATTTTGATAAATTATTTATTATTCAAAGTTTTTTGTAATTTTCCTATCTTTATCTTTAATTACATATATTGTATTGAATTGCGTACCATATAAAAGCGCGTTATAACAATATTTTCATGTTAATTGATGTAATTATTATTACAAACACACAGCATTTATGACCAATTTGAAGTTTGTTATAATGTAGAATTTCCTGTTAGTTTTAATTCAAGTGTTATGTACCATCGTATATGGAAAGTAAAAATATACTAGATACTTCTGTTTGTTGTTTATCAGCTGCAGCACGTGTACACTGCACTGTTTGAAAAATCAGACAAAATGAAACACATGAGAATGTAAATAAAAGCTGTTAAGCATTCATTTGATGTTTTCTTTTATTTAAAAAGCCATACGAAGCGAAGTCAGTAGAATAAGAAAGTAGTCGTGTGAAAGTAACAATAAAATATTATTCTGACATTTAAAAGAAGTTCTATAGATAAGTACTAGTGGCATTGGCGAACCCCTCGATGAATATATTATAATTTTATTAGGTTATACGCCAAATTTGATCCATATCACCAAAAAAATGTATAGTGTAAAATACAGTCGACTTCATTTTATTTAAGTGTAGTTTTAAGGTCAAATTAAATATAAAAAATATCTTATATCATCATTAAAGTGTACAGTACACAATAAAATACTAATTAAAATCAACCACAATTCGTTTGTACTATTGATGTAAGCTCAACGTAATGTTTCATTAATTTGGGACAAAAGTCATGATAGGGAATTTTGTATAAAAAACGTGAGCAAATAAAATTACAATTACATAATAATTTTATTCGTTAATAGAATATGATGTTACTAAGTAATAGCTAATGTTATTTCAATGTAATTATGTAAAATAATTGTACTTTGTTAGCTCTACAATGAAGGTTAAATTTACCTTACAATTAGTGAATTAGGAAGTAAATACTACTTAAGTATGATTTTTCTGAATTTTCTGATAATTAATTATTTATAATTTATAATAGCATCTGACTAAAACTTTCATGCAAATATTATTCTTTGGCTTAGCATCTTGATCAGACATTTACGTAAATATTTTTTTATATTCTTTATGTAAGCACAATTATATTATCAATTGTCTTTCTATATTTAGGCTTGTTCAAAATCCTTTGCGTCTGTTGAATAATAACTTAGTCAAATTATCGTGTCTTGAGTGTTAATTAATTATCTAATCTACATTTAGAATTGGTGGTGCTTGGCAGATAATATTTATCACATAATCATAGACTCATGAATCTTTTATAGCTACTAGTTTAGTAGACGTTGAGTTAAATTAAAAAAATTAATAATTGAAAATAACAATTTGTAATGGACGTCGTTAATGTATCTATTTTTAATTTTTATAAACATTATCCTAGGAATAGGGTGATCAAAATGCATTGCCAATTTCCACGTTGGTTGTAGGAATAATTTAAAAAAAAATAAAAATTGATGCGCTTAGTTTACCCAAGAAATATCGAGATTCTCCAAAGAGATTATGAGATTTGTAACAGAAAACCATACACCATCCCATGACAAAGCAAAAAGAGACAAAGAAATGGAGAAAGCGCAAATCCATCCTTAAACGAAACGAAAGCTAATTGGGTAATTATAGAGAATAAGGAAACAAATAAAACCAAACAGGAATGGTCATCATCTGCAAAATTAAGTAGCGTTAGTAGAGTTATTTGGGAAAAGTTAAATTGGAAAAAACTGTGTTTTTCTCTCGGTTTTCCTTTTGAAATAAAATTTGTTGTTTTGTATAGGAAATTTTTGTATACGGTAAATTCAAATCTAATGTTCGGACAAAAGTAAATTTGATGGTCTTTTTTCCATACGCGCAAAAGTTATCTAAATTAACTTCCATAATATTGATGGTTTTTTCTGTTATCATGTCAACATTTAGTTATATAAAAACGTAAATATCGTAAATATCCGTTCGGCGGTTTCAAAACTGTGCACTTTAACCCAGCAGGTGGGAAAATTGTAGAAACGAAGAATTATTATTTTCAAAACGTTGGATCTAGTAGTAGGATTTTGATGAAATTTACTTTATTGCAAAGCTGGTTGTTGGTTTTCTTTACAAAAAAGTTACACAAGTTTTTATTTGGTGATTTTAGGCATTTATCGGAGCTTCAAAGTTGCACCTTTAAAAATGATAGAATTTTCTAGTAACTGTTTTAAAAAATCACAGTTTTGAAACCGCCAGTTGGATTTGTGTCAAAAAACCTTTAAATCAAAGGTCAATAATCGTACTATATTGAAAAAAATCCTGAAATGTTATTATGAATTTTTTTGCATTTTTTTCGAGTTCCACAGTTTACTTTTCAAAAAACGTGTTTTTTGAAGGTGATACCTACATTTAAATAATCACAGTTTTGGAACTGCTGGTTGGATTTTGGTAAAATTTACTTTATTGTAAAGCTGGATGTTGGTTTTATGTACAAAAAAATTCCCAAGTCTTTATTTAATGAGTTTAGGCAATTTTCGTAGCTTTAAAATTGCAGTTGAAAAAAGTGACGTAATTTTCTAATGATTGATTTTAAGAAATCACAATTTTGGAACTCGATGAAAACGACATAAATGTGCTTTCATGGCCCTCATCCAGTCCGGATTTAAATGTCATTGAAACTCTCTCGGCATAAAATTAAACGTATTCTACGCAATAATCCACCAATTGGGGACTTAAAGAGCAAAATAGAAGAAATGTGGAACAGTTTCACGCCAGAATTCTACCAACAGGCAGCTATTAAAGCAGAAACAGACGTAACCTCTTATTAATGGTCCTAAATTTAAAATTATCCCAACATTTAGTTGCAAATTCATTTTGTAAAATTTGCTAATTATTAAGGTTAAAATATTGTTAAATCAAATAAATAATTTTCTTCCATGCATAATATTGTTATTAAGGCTTTATCTTATTGTATTTATAGGTGTTTACTAATTATTTGCGTACAATTTCCAGTTCTCCTTTCATACTTCAAAAATTTACTTTTGTCCGAACATTTAGTTGTTAGGGCTCGTAGTAGGTATACATTGTTCTAGACACTAATATCTTGAAACTGTAGTAAAATATATAAAATGTTGCTGAATATGATAAAAGGTGATGTTCCTTACACTAAATTAGTTATTTATTTAACTAGGGTGGAAAGTGATACTTTACCAAATGAGCAAAAAAATTTCAATATAAGAACAGAGAGCTTAGTTTAATCCATAAAGAAGGTAGGCAATAAATGTCACGAAAAGTTTTCTTTCCATTTAGTCACTCTTTTTCTAATTAAAGGTACTTTCTTCTCGAATTTTCTAATATAATTCTGTAATTTCTTGAAAGATTTGTATAATAAATGAGATCTACCACGTAAAAAATTATTATGTTAAGACAATTTAAAACTATAAAGTTGGCTCTAATCCATACAACCACTGAAGGTTTGTTTTTGTCCGTGTCATAGTTTTATAGAATTTACTGTGGAATGTAAAACTTTCTTTGAAAATATAATAATGGAAACCTAGTATATTTTTGGAACATTATTCAATATTTATTGTACTGAATATTCGTGAAAACGTATACTTCAGTTATTTTGTAAAAAGTGTTATTTAACAATGACAAAAAAGCTGGTTACCTCTGGATTTATAAATAGAAAAAAACCATTACCCCCGGGAGAACACTGTTTTGTAAATATACAATACACAAACGGGCATCATTAAATTTTTATATTTATGGGACTATGTGGAACCTTCATGAAGGTTTTTGTTATTTGCATTAATCTCTGTTTTTGTAAATAACAATAAAGTAGTACATTTACACACATTTGTGTTACTGAATATAACCAGAAATATGTACCTACAAAGCAAATAACTTATTGCATAATTACTTTTATAACCTAGAACATTTATTTCTATAGTAAAAAGACTTGAGGATAAAATGAAACACAAATGTACTTACAATATTTTGCGATTCTTAAAAAAATTATAGAAGTAATATTTATGCATTTTTACTAATACTAAGGATTAATCTTGTTGGTGACTCAAAAAATTTACAAAAAATAAACATAAAGTGCTAACTTCATTGTTTCTTTTAAATATTATTAAGTAAATGAATATTCCTATTATAATTGAATTCATGTATCAAATACCTTATAGCACATAGAAAAACGGTCTTCCCCGGGGATATAAAACAATCATAATCAGATTATAATTTCTTTAATCTCATAAGTATTTTATAATCATCATAAAATTATACCTATCCTCCTTCTTTTACTTGCTTTTGTAGTAAACAACAAATAAGTTTCCCTGTATATTTACGCAACATTCATAGTTTGTCTTTGTTCCAGTAACATTTCTTAGATAATCCCAACTTTATTTATAATAACTTTAGAACCATGCGAAAATAGTAAATATTTCTGCCAAAGCTGGGATCCAAACTCTAACATGGTTTGCTTTGTTTTGTATATTTTACACGAGGAAACGCAGCATGAACAAAACCAAGAATTAAGTTCGATATGGGTTGCGCTAGTTTGCATTTATTTTAGAAAAAGTTTTTCACATTTGTTGTCCTTAGTAGTAGTTAGCCACCTCTACTAAATAGGATTGAAGTATGTAGTTTCAAAGCCTGAACTTTAGATAAAGTATAATAACTTCCAGAAGACAAATTAATTTTGGAATTAAAATTATCAAAAATTTTGACTTGCTATACCTCCCTTAGAGGTCAATAGTATCAAAGAAATACATCACATTCTGTTACTAAAATGTCATTAATCTTTGATACGAGTTTTTTCTTAACTCTTTTAATGGAAATATACAAGAAAGAGCAAAAACAATAATAAGTTTATCTGATGGCAGGTAAATGTGTTGATTTTTATTGTTATAATATTTTTTTTCTGTACATGTAAGTGTTGGCTGATTTACATTTTTAAACTCAATCCTATTTATAACCCAAATATTTTTAACATATTATTTTCCCAGAATTATTCTAAAAGTATGTTTATCGTTTTTATTCCAATATAAAAGTCTGTTTTTATTGGAATTTAACTGACAGTTGTCATTTATAATTTCTGAAACTTTAATTTCCGTGTAACATTTTCTTAGATTGTTATTTTTGACTAACTAATAAATGTTCGGTTAACTTTGAGTTAGTTTAGATATCTAGAAGTACGAGAGTATGAGTAAATCCATCACCATTGCTTAAACAGTTTTGAAAACTAATTAGCATTAGATGGTTGCTAACTACGCTAAAGACTTACGAATCCAGATTACACGCTGAAATTGCATGCACTTTCTTCCTGAATACGTTTTATATAGCTAAATATAATTATCAATTGAATCATCCAATAAAACGTCATTTAACTATGAAAATTAAAGGAAATTTGTAAAATACCAAAAACTGAGTACAATAATATTTAATGTTATCATAGATTTATGTCAATAGGCGAGAAAATAAAGAGAGATTCGACTTTCCTTATAAATTTAGAGAAATTATAACTACGAGTAATTTATAGATATAATAGTAGATAAATACTTGAATTAGCAAAGTGTTGGTGACAAAACCAGTTAATTACTACCTAAGTAATTAAAAAAATAGAGCGCCAACTTTGCCTATAAGTAAAACTTTTACAAGCTAGTTTGCATATTTTCTAATGAAGATTATTTCTTCCAGCTGCATCTTACAGAGGCCCTGGTGAAGGTGAGGAACCAGAGAGCTATGCACAAAGAGTTGCAGGTAACTCGAGAATCTTGGGACCAGCATGTATCGTCGTGGGGTTTATGATGTTAGTGGCCGGCTGTGTACTATGTGTCCTAACGAGAAGAGCAAGGAAACGAGATCAAACCGTTGGTTTCCACTGTCCATTACACGGTGATTTCTATCCACTTAGTCCGGTGACCAGCTCAAAAACACTGGGTAAGTACAGAGATAACAAAAAGTTTTAAGTAGCGTTTAACTCATCAGCGTGGCAATTTATTAATTTAGCTGCCTCATTTTTATTGCCTGTTTTAAAAATTGAATGAAAGGATATTTCAATTGAAATTCTCCAACCCAACTGTATAATTGCAATAACTTTCCGTGTAAATTAATTCGACGCTATTTTGTGTGAATACGGTTTTAATATATTTATTACAAGAACCGCAGGGAAAGTTTTTCTGCTTCATTTCATTAGGTTACCTGTACGACTTTCAATTGAGCTATTGTTATATGAAGAATTCAATTCCATTCAGTTTTATTTGTGATTAACAGTCTGCGTGAATAAAGGACAATAATAGTTCGACATTTGATTTCAATACTTATTAATTACAATACGGTGTGCTTTTACTTTCTACTTATTACTGACCTAAACTTTTATTATTACTTAAATTGTATTGTAGAGGCAAATTTTGTATTGGAACATAGACAGCTTATTACTCTGTCTCATTTATTCTCTTGAGTACGAGAGAGAGGAGTGTGACGCACATGTCTACTAAAAATAATGTTATTATACGTAGTATAGGATAAAAATTGTGCAAAGTTTTCGATAAAAAAAGTTAGGAGCTTAGCGGTTGGCATTAACAGAAGAAAATCGCACCTTTTTGTCATAATATCGGATAAGTTTTATAGTATAATCTGTGTAACGTTAAGTTAATAATTCTAAATAGATGCAAAAATCTTAGGAAAAGTTACATATTTAGTAATAATTGACGTATTATTTAAATATATAAATTAGTACTATTGTCCTATAGCGGATGTTGGATAATTTTTTTACTGAAGGACAATTAACTAATAACTATTTTAGTAAATGGAATTTATAGAGAACTCTAACATGTCTGCACTAACTGGTCACGGTCAACAAAATGTTGCAACGAATCGTTGCAATAAATTTCCGCGTCGGCCAGACCTGAACTCCACAATAATTATACATGGAAACAGTGCTTTGCTTTTAATTATTATTTATGCACATAAACACATACATTGTTTATCGTTTCTACTGAGTGACTTAAGATAGTAGTGCATAATAGTCTAATTGTTGTTAGATAAAAAAAATTGCACCCATTATGCTAAATCTGTTCCTATCAGCAAAGTGTTGAGTTAGGATTCGAATAATGCACTTAGTCACTGATGTGTTAAATTAGGTTCTGCTACTCCTGGTTTTTGATTCTGATATATCTGAAATGATGTTTACCAGAACGTACCAGCCAGCAATCTGATATCCATGCTCCAAATAACATGCAGGGGCGACGCTCTCTAGGATTTTGTTTCAATCAACTGTAAACTGGTAAACATTTATACGGAAATCGATAACTGGTGGACAGCAGTTTCTTGTTGTAAAGTAATTGGCTATTTCTGCTATGCAGGAAAATAGTCACCGATAGTAAAATATTCGTATCAGAAAAGTTAAAAAGGCTAAATATATTTTGTCGTAAATAAGAACAGATATATCCCTTAATCCTATTAAGTACTACTTCTTTTTACCTGAATATTTTGGGTAATTTTTTAAAATTAAATACAATAAGTAAATAAAATATAATTATGGACCAAAAACAGTGGTAGGCATTTGGCAATTCGCTGACCCCCTGAATATATAAATACATGCAATATTAATTAATTTGTAGGTAATGTAATTTTTAATTGATCTAATCACTTATTACCTGAAATACTTTCTGCAACGTAAATTAATTATTTTGACCTCAAATCGGGCTCACCTAGCCTGCAGTAAAACACATCATGTTAATTAAGCTGATTTGTACACTATAAAATTTTACAGGATTACTCTAGAAATTAATAATACAGTAACCCCACCCGTTTTTTATAATTTCCGCCTATAAACATTTTCAATAATCTACTGCTTTTATAATATCGTTCGTGTAGTGTAACGTATAGTAAAAACGTTTAAATATTGCGTGTAAACTGTTACCATCCCTCCAACTTTCATAGTATTAATTTTTATTAGAATTATTATAAAAAATTGTTTTGCGTTTCTGGAATATTTCCGTTGGTAACAAACTTTCGTGACTTGAAACTTTCGTACTGGGCTGTGGCTGGAGCCTAGTTAGTTCACAGAAGCCCTAGTTTAAATTTTAATAGCTTTTACTTGGAGCGTTAAAGGCAGATTTATGACCCTCCGAAACACTCATTTTTATGCTGGTTGTTATTGCCTGATAATTTAGTCATTTAGAGCAGAAGTTATCTGTAGAAACACACCTGACCGTTTAAAGAAATTCCTTGATTAATGGTACATACAAATAATGATTAGATCATTTCAAAATACATGGTGTTATTATCCATGAGATGGGATTAAAGTCTGGATTAAATTAAAGTGTTCTTTATTGGTTTCGGAAATTACGAAATTTACGATGATAATCAATCCAAGATCAAATTTATTGAGCAGCTTGATGCAATTTTCTGCAAAATTTGGACAGGATTTTAGAAGATGTATTTTTGCTGTGAGATTGGTGGTCATTTGCACACAATTTTCACGGTAAAAAATTCCCATTTTTATTGTTCAGAAAATTATAAATGTTTTTAGTTGTTTTGTAGTTTATAGCCCAATAAACATTTAAAATATTCAATTCATCATTTGAAGGACACTGTTTCAGTAATTATTCATAATATTCTGAGTTAATTAAGTCATTTTTCAGCGGAAAGTTGTAAATTTTTACTTAATTTTATTCTTAAATTTTATATAATTAGTCACTTAATTTTAAGACTGTAATATACAGAAATTAGCTGTTTAATACCAGAGTTTATATAAATGTTTTTAGTTGTTTTGTAGTTTATAGCCCAATAAACATTTAAAATATTCAATTCATCATTTGAAGGACACTATTTCAGTAATTATTCATAATATTCTGAGTTAATTAAGTAATTTTTCAGCGAAAAGTTGTAAATTTTAACTTAATTTTATTCTTAAATTTGATATTTATTAGTCACTTAATTTTAAGACTGTAATATACAGAAATTAGCTGTTTAATACCAGAGTTTATAAAAAAAATATAATTTCGTGTTCGTTTTTTACGTTAAATGGTTTTTATGTCCTTTAAATTATCTATCATTGGCTGGATTTAAGAAAAGAATGAATACAAAATTGTTTAATAAGTTGACGTTTCGCCCACAACTTATGTCGGCTTCTTCCGATCAGAGGATTTTCAAGTTATGTTCAAACTTGCATTAAAAATACCTAAAAGAAATCGTTTGTATTTATAGTGCCAACCTTCAGCCTCACTGTTTTAAATTTTGATTTTGATGCCACTCTTAATTTCGAAAATTCTATTAGATTGTTTTTATGATTAAAATTTGTAAGGAGATCTACTATACAGGGTATCCCAGTTTATATCGTCAGGATTTCACCAGTCGATAGTTTAGCGAAAATTAAAGGTGGTTTGTCTAATAAACTATGGTCGAATGTTGCTTCCTTTTTGACGTACAGGCCATTAAAGAAAATAAATTATTGTAAATAATTTGCTATAAATCAATAACATAAAAAGTTAGCCTTCTGAAATTTTGCATAGATCTTTTTTTTTGTATTCTCTTATTAATAGTGGCTGCAATTATTTTATTTAGAACACAGAGGCGTGCGTACGGGTTTCTTCAAAAAAATTTTATTGGATAAAACGTACGCCACTGGTTTTTTTGCAGCACCAATATGCAGAGAGTATTTTCCATTCAAGTTAGAAACTTTTTCGTATCTTGTAATTTTTTGATAACTTAACTCAAAATAACCTAATAGTACAGTAAATAAGGGAGAAAAAAGGCTTCAAATTGACTTTTTTTACCCTAGAGCCAATTTTTGTAGAATCTTCTAGAGGGTCACCCTGAAAGATTAAAACTGAGTTTGTGTATTCGTAGACCCTGCCCTTCCTTCGCCAGCCCTCAATTAAGGGTTGGATTTTTTGTTAATTGAATAACTTTTTTCCTATTAAATTTTCGAAAAAAAGAGTCAGTACAAAGTTGTAAAGAAAAATATTTCCTACAACTTATCTTTTATCTTTATCTTTTTTTTGATATTGTCGATATTTAAAAAGTTATTCAACAAATAAGTTGAAAATTTTGGGGAAAAAGTAGTAAGTAGTACCTAACTAGAGAAAAATTTCCCTAAAATTTGCAACTTATTTGTAGAATATCTTTTTAAATATTGACAATATCAAAAAAATATTAAAAGGAAAGTTGTAGGAAATATTTTTCTCTACAACTTTGTAATACTGATGCTTTTTCGGAAATCTTATAGGGAAGAACCTCTTTAAAAAATAAGAAAAAAAATTTAAGTTATCAAGAAATTGTAAGATACAAAAAAGTTTCTAAATTGAATGGAAAATACTCTCTGCATATTGGTGGTGCAAAAAAAAACCAGTGGTGTACGTTTTATTCAATAAAATGTTTTTGAAGAAATCCGTACGCACGCCTCTGTGTTCTAAATAAAATAATTGCAACCACTATTAATAAGAGAATACAAAAAAAAAGATGTATGCAAAATTTCAGAAGACTAAATTTTTTGTTATTGATTTATAGCAAATTATTTAAAATAATTTATTTTCTTTAATGGCCTGTACGTCAAAAAGGAAGCAACATTCGACCATAGTTTATTAGACAAACCACCTTTAATTTTCGCTAAACTATCGACTGGTGAAATCCTGACGATATAAACTGGGACACCCTGTATAGTAAAGCAATCTAAGCTACATCGGAGATCTTTAGTTTAGATTGATGAACTGATGTGTATTCATGAAATAATTTTCCATGTATTCATAAAATTCTAACATTTTGACATCGTAAATTGCATATTTTTCTACAATTGTTTTTAAAATTCTACAACAATTAATGTTATGTGCCATAACGGTTAATTTCACGTACGTGTGCAGTTTTTATACAATATGTACAGACCAAAATAATTGCTGGTTTTGTTATCGCTTCGTCACACTCCATAGTTTTTTTTAACTGCTATTGCATGAAAGGAAGTAGTAGAAAGTTCATCGTTTTGGTTGCTAAGCATCGAATTATATTTCATGGAAAACACAATATTAAATTTATTTATAATCCAACTTTTATCTCATATTTTATCTAAACACCACAGAAACATATATTATGATGCAGATAATACATAAACAATAACATAACGCCCATTTGTAAAGATTGATTTTCATGTTGTTTATAGTTTCAGTTTCAGCGAATGCATGACTAATGTTTGTTTGATTCAATTATAATCGGTTTTTGTTAAAACTAAAAAATATTGGTACTGTTTTTATGTCAATGTAAATTGCAAGGTCAAAACTATAATAATTTGTTTGCATTTTTATACAGTGATCAAAAATTGTAATTCCTACATAAAAAATACCTTGAACCAAAATTTATTTGTTAATTAATTTTGTCTGCTTAGGTGGAATAGAGAGAGGCGGTGGAACATGCACGCTGTGCTGGCCAAGGAAAAGAGGACCTGGAGCTATAGCCGTGGGTCCTCCTCAATGTCCCCACAGCCAAGTATCAAGCACAAGAAGCTCAGTGGCCAGTAGTCCGCATAGTCAGTGTCCTACACCTTTACCATTCTTGGTAAATTCAGGATCAATTGGGTGAGTTGAGTAGTTTTTTAATCACCTTGTATACATGCAGTATGCATTTTGTAAACACGATTAGCAGTATTTACATACAATCAAGTCAAAGGCAGAGGAAATGAAGTGACTTCCTGTTGATTTATGTGGGTGTAGTTAAAGTTCCAATAGCACACCTTATACAATGAAAAATAATTTGAGTAAATACACATGTTTTTTTCTAATCGTGTAGACCGAAACAGAGTGAAGTAATCCACATTTCCTAGAGCTTATACAATGTTATTCTCTTCTTTAGAGTTTAGAGAGTCTAAGTAATCTGGATTAGCTACTTCGGTCTCATCAGCATTTTATTATTCGTCTGAATCTGAATTTTAAGCCTTTATAATGCAGGATAATTTATACTGGTGGATTATTATGCTGCTCAGAAATCTTTTATGTATTTACATATATTTCTGTTCAAGCGTAGCAGTCGAGGCTGGTATTAACGTAATCCGAATAATGAGATTTTAAAATCATATAGAGCAAAATGAACAGTGCGCAGACATTTATAACACGATTATATTTCTAGTCATTTATAAGTAACGTAAAAGGGAAAAAGTATAAGAAACTAAATTTTTTTTAATTTAACAGAAGTGCATATAGTATTGGGAAAGAACGCTTTGGAATATTTAATATAATTTTGTGTTTTATTCTATATCATTATTAACTTTATCTATTTGCAGGATTTTTGAATTAGTGTTTAAAGTAATAAATTGTGTGGAAGAAATTAACAGTAATACGGTTACATACTACACTTTTCTTATAGCCAGTGATTTTATTTTGTCCAGCCGATAAGCACAATCAATTTGCTATAAAAGGCAATGAATTTGGCAAATACCATTTCTCTTTATCTAGATTTCTGTAAACGAAAATCAATATCGGTTCTTTAGAAACGTAGTATGATGCTCTGTCTCCTGAGATTTTTATTATATAGTTTAGTGAAAATGTCGTTTCAGTTTATAAAAAATACTGCAGGCGATTTTTGATATATTAAAAGCTTCTAGCGATAAATCCAAGTTTTCGTGTGTGCTTTTGGAGAAAGTGGAAACTTGGTGTTTCAAAATATTTTACTGCTGGACATCTACGCCAAAAAGTAGGTACCTATACAGGGTGTCCCAGTTTATATCGTCAGGATTTCACCAGTCGATAGTTTAACAAAAATTAAAGGTGGTTTGTCTAATAAACTATGGTCGAATGTTGCTTCCTTTTTGATGTACAGGGCATTAAAGAAAATAAATTATTTTAAATAATTTGCTATAAATCAATAACAGAAAAAGTTTGCCTTATGAAATTTAGCATAGATTTTTTTTTGTATTCTCTTATTAATAGTGGTTGCAATTATTTTATTTAGAACACAGAGGCGTGCGTACGGATTTCTTCAAAAACATTCTATTGAATAAAACTTACGCCACTGGTTTTTTTGCAGCACCAATATGCAGAGAGTATTTTCCATTCAATTTAGAAACTTTTTCGTATCTTATAATTTTTTGATAACTTAACTCAAAATAACCTAATAGTAAATAAGGGAGAAAAAAGGCTTCAAATAGACTTTTTTTAACCTACAGCCAATTTTTGTAGAATCTTCTAGAGGATCACCCTGAAAGTTTAAAACTGAGTTTGTGTATTCGTAGACCCCGCCCTTCCTTCACCAGCACTCAGTTAAGGGTTGGATTTTATGTTTATTGAATAACTTTTTTCCTATTAAATTTTCGAAAAAAAGAGTCAATACAAAGTTGTAAAGAAAAATATTTCCTACAACTTATATTTTAAACTTTTTTTGATATTGTCGATATTTAAAAAGTTATTCAACAAATAAGTTGAAAATTTTGGGGAAAGAGTAGTAAGTAGTAGTAGTAAGTACTACCTAACTAGAGAAAAATTTCCTTAAAATTTGCAACTTATTTGTTGAATATCTTTTTAAATATTGACAATATCAAAAAAATATTAAAAGGAAAGTTGTAGGAAATATTTTTCTCTGCAACTTTGTACTGGTGCTTTTTTCGAAAATCTAATAGGTAAGAACCTCTTTAATAAATAAGAAAAAAAACGTTAAGTTATCAAGAAATTGTAAAATACAAAAGAGTTTCTAAATTGAATGGAAAAACTCTCTGCATATTGGTGCTGCAAAAAAACCAGTGGTGTACGTTTTAATCAATAAAATGTTTTTGAAGAAACCCGTACGCACGCCTCTGTGTTCTAAATGATTTATAGCAAATTATATTAAATAATTTATTTTCTTTAATGCCCTGTACATCAAAAAGGAAGCAACATTCGACCATAGTTTATTAGACAAACCACCTTTAATTTTCGCTAAACTATCGACTGGTGAAATCCCGACGATATAAACTGGGACACCCTGTATAGTAGTTGTAGGGAATTAAATTTCCTATAATTTTATAACTTCTCTATCCATAACTCTTAAGAAAATTTAATTTCCTACAACTCTGTTAATATCTATTTGTAGCGTAAGACTCAGCGAAAAAAGTTAGGTATTTCGAAAAAGCGCTTTATACTCTTTTTTCAAGATCCACCATTTTGTGCACAGCGCCCCCATATACGAAAACTTGGACTTATTATGAGAAGCTCTTAGTATATTATACATAAATACCCAGGATAGACACGAAATATTTTTAGGTGTGATTCTTTGAATGTTGTAACTTGTAAATTGAAAAAGTAAAACACTGTTGAATATAAAGAAGCCAGTCTGCTAAATTACATGATTAACGAAAAAAAGTTATACATGAAATTTGTAGCTGAGATGATTTTCAATCGAAAGTATGTTGTAATTTTTTGGTAGTGTTAACCCTTAAAGAATTATTAATGTTCAAATTTGGAATTTGAAAAAATAAATCATTATGTTCACGTTTCATTTAATTTATTTTGAAAACTAGTATTGAAAATAGTGAAAAATTTGATAAATAATGAAAGATTGCTTTATTTTGAATCGAAAAGTTAAATTCCATTTTGAACATAAACGATGTCTACTCGGAGTAATTATTAAATTTGTTAAAAAGATTTCCGTAAGTTGCCACCTGATGCAATGACTTTATATGGAATAAAAATTGAAAAAACCCTAATTGAAGATAAAATTATACAGGACAATGTAGAACGTATTCAAGAAACGTACCTAAAAATATTTCGTGTCTATCCTGTACAGAAAAAAATGTTTTTCCTACTTTTAAATGTTGACCACTAAAAAATTTCCATTTTTCACAAATAAAAATCGTCCATAACAAAATTTCTTTCTTTCCAAAACTACTATGAATTAGATTTGTGAAAAATTAAATGATTTAGATTGAAGAATTAGATAAATATTTTTTTCAAATTTAGGTATGTACTAATTTTGAAGTACAGATCTAAAATACGTAGATAATATTTACTACTCCTATAATTTAATGACAGCCATGACATGATGTACTTAAACCTGTAAACCTGCACAAAAACAAAAAGCGTTGCTCGATAAAAACAAGCATTAATTGTGCTTCAGTGGTTTAGCAATTATTTTCCTGACACAGTTTTAATATTACATGTAGGTTCTTACCGAAAGACCATCATATCCCCATACGAGGTAATCACGTCAACTATATTTCACCTTCAGTTCCTTCCCTGAGAAATATTCAATTCATGTTTTTAAAGTACAAGCTATTAAATAATAACCCAGGTCGTTTTTAATTACAATAGTGGTTTATTTTTGAGTCCTTTATATATTTATTTGCGTATTTACAAGTTTGTCCTACTACCTAATTATATTATTTATATTTTGAAGCATTCATGGAAGGGGTTGTAAGATGGAATAGTCACAGGTTCTATTAAGCGAATTATTAATTCACCTTCGTGCTAATTAATTTTTTCTATTAGGTACTAGACAAAAGAATATTTTATTAAATTTTGGAATATGTATTAAGTTACAAATGTTACATATTTAATTATTTTATTTGTAAACAATTTTTATGTGTATAAGATCGTATTACTGTAAGTGTAAACTTTTTCCAAGTATAATTATTATAATTCTTATCCAGGTAGTGAGTCACACTGCACAAAAATTAATATACTCAGCACCTAATATAACTTTCTTCACAGGAGGATGTATTCAATGAATGATTTATCTACACTTATAATTTATAATTTTAAACAACTCAACTAAAACTGCACAAGGTTAACTAAAAATATATTTAATTTTATATAATTTATGGTAAATACTAGAATGGTGTGGTAAATTTTAAAAACTAATTTTAGTCCCGGAAGTTAGAGAACAATAAGGGAATCCAGTATAATAACAAATGTTACGGAAATTAATTCAGTTGCAGTTATACACTAGAAATTACTTAATTAATATTATTTCATAATGCAAAAATCATGTATTAGTGCCATTAGCGAGTGCTTTTATCAAAATAATATAATAACGCAATGCTTTGGCGCCACACTTTTAATATAATTGTATACTGAAACTAGACAGGATCGTCTAATAGGGCAGTAAATTTACACTAAAATCTTGCTTTTATTAGTAGTTCAAGTTACTGACAAAGAGATTACTCATAATTTATGTTTGGCAACTTTACTAAAGGTGGATGGCGCTATTCAAATTTATAACTTTAATTACAAACGCCTTATAGATAATCATATAAAATCCTTAAAATTATCAAGTAAGTTAATCGGTGTTTTTCTACCCTTTTTAATTAAAATTTTTCCAAAGTTTGGAATTTTATAGAATATTACTTAAAATAGGATGTAAACAAATTAAATAACAAAATAATAAGCTGTTTCTTTTTGTGGGTGTTCAAAGCGAAAAATTACAGTTTTACAGTTGTATATTTTCAGTTCAACTCCTGAAAGTACAGAAATCACATAAACGAGTAGCTGTTCCACATTTGCATTATAAAAACACTGCAGTTTCATGTGCTCCAAATACACTATTTCGGAGCAAACAGCGTGAGTGGATCGATATGCTCTTATTTGTGTCAATGGAATATCATCGCTTTCATTCTGGTTGCTCTGTCAACATACGATTTGTAATCATTATTGATGATAAAACAGCATTGATTTGATCCTTATTTTATTTACATTACTTAATTATTTATAGAGAATATCACTGTCCAGACTGTCCTTATATTTTATACAATTCTCCAGAATAAATATAAATTGCTTAAAAATTATATTAAAATGTTTTGCAATTTATTACCATTAAAAAAATTCTAACTTCTAACTAAATTTTATATGTATAAGTATAACTGTGTTACTTTAAAAGAATGTTAGTTTAAATATTATGTATGAACAAATATTGGTTTTTGTTAGAAACACCATATTTCCTTATTCCCGTATAAACTAAATAACGGTCAAATTTATTTAGTAACACAAATCATAAAAATAAGCTTTCCGGAATCGCTAGCAGAATTTTTTTTATTGTTGTAAACTTCATTAAGCTAGGAAATCTTTTTGAGTATTTAAGCTAAACTGAACATAATTTAGTTCATGTTTTGGCTATTGAAAGGAAGAAATTCCTTCAGGTTCGATTTCAGACTTTATTTTATTTTATTAACTTTTAGCTAAATTATTAATTTATTAGATTTTTACGGAAATTCGCCTTCAAAGCATAATTTTCTCTTTTTATTTCAAGCTGGTGTTTAATACGGTGTTAGACATTTTTAAACATTTTAAGATCGATTTCATGATAACCAGTTTTTCTGTTCCTTGTGTCAGTTTTTTAATAGTATGTATTAATAACATACAAAAATTTTCATATAAATGATTCATCTCATAAAACATTCCAACTATTAAAACTAAACATTCCATTTAAATTCCATTATGATAAGCAAACTATTAAATAACTTATCAACTGAATAAGAAATTTTGATAGTTCTTTTAGTGAGTGACTTCGTAAACAAAACCACCAACTATAGATAAAGTTCACATAATTTTTCTGTTTGTATAAATATACATTTGGGGAAAACTATGCTGTAAATAATGTTAGATAATATGTAATCTGCTTTGGCATAAACACGAAATTAAAAAAAGAAATTTGTTTGCGAAAATAAATTACATACTTCAAGAATAAATGGTAAAAATGGAGCTTTTGTAATTTCCACTGATCAACAAAAATGTCTAACGTAAAAAGTGTAAAATATTAATATTCGTTTATTCTAGCTGCATTTCCCACACCAATTTTTATGCTACTTTTTTCATGACTTTTTGATAACTTCTGTCATACAAAACCAACAAATAAATCACTAATATCGTTAAAACTCTTTTACTGTCCCGGCCATTAAAATACATCAAAAAGATGGTTTAACATACCTCCTCCACTTGACGCTTCCTTTTTATGACAAAGCTTTTAGTATCAAGATTCAAAGATCAAGGAATTAGAGCGTTGTAATACTCGTACATCGTAAAATAAAATCTGTTTCAATTCTTCAAGACAATGAAATAATTTTTCATTGCCTATAAAAGACAATCGTCTAACTATAGCAGTTTTAAGACAATGAAAAATTGTTTCATATATATTTTTTTAATAGTGCCATTGTTACACAATTGCCTTGTATAGTGACAAAAAAGTGCTTACTTTTGTACTATAGGATAGGTAAAAAGTTATTTATTAACATATGGATGTTGGTAAGAAGTTTGTCCATTAATTACTTTAATAATAGTAACGTGTTATTGACATTATTCATGAGAGTGTGAGGGCGGAATTTTTCAGTTTCAGCAGGGATGTTTTATTTCTCAAAATTAATTATTCATATAAGTACTCGTACAGCGTCAGGTGTTCTGAAACTATAGTATAAAGTTTGTCGCAGTATACTAACGTCAGCATATTTTGCAGCGCCTAGCACAAAATCGGGAACTTGGCATTGGATGAAAGAAACAATCTATAAAAGTTGCTTCTAGGTTACAATTTTATTTATAGCAAGGATAAAAAGTTCACAATTTCTCTGCAGTATCTACCTACTTTAAATGTATCAATTTGTTTTTGTTTGTCTATGGTTTGTATAAATTGGTTTTTTTTCTTACAGAGGCATCACAGCTCCAGTGGCTCAAGTCTCACCCGATCAACCATTTGGGTCGATTAGATCGTTGGCAGCTAGCCGCGAAGTGGCTAGTTTTCCCCTGTCGAGGACGCCTACGCCACCCCCTTTAACATTCGAAAGGTTCGTTTGTTTTCTAAAGCTCTCAATTCTGAACCTTGGTCTGTCAACAGACCAGCACAATCTTATATCAATCTTCCTACGTAAATAAACCCATCCGTTGGTAATTAAAGTTGTCGAGCTTAATTAAAAATAAATTGGTTGCGTATCTTTAATTGGAAATTAGAAGGTAAATAGAGGGAGCAAGAATTTCCATCAAAAGTTCTTTTATTTGTCTATGCCATGACGTCTTATTGTAATAAGTATGTGACGCCTCTTACTGAAATTATTTTTGAAATTTCTCCCAATTTTTTTCGTTTATTGTTACCATGAAAAGCCAATCGAATTAAAGCGTTTACTATGGGCTTCACAAATTTTTTAGTAGCTGAAAAATTGACATCACTGTACCATCCATTTTAGTCAATTGTAAATGAAATTGTTAATAAATACTTCAACTTAGTACGAAAAAGATATTTATGGTGCAATTCATTTTACTGGCAAGCCTATAAATTTTTTTCCAATACGAAACGTACAAGAGATATGAACTCGGTATGTGCTTGTGTAACTTTGCTAAATGTAGGTAGTGAAATTATTTGCTATCTGTTAAAACTCCATTTGTTAGTAGTTGTCACATAAGTTTTTGGTAATTACTTATACAGCCACCCGATAAGTACTTTATATATTAAGAAAACTAGTACTAGAGTAATATGGGAAGGGCAATTATTCAATCCACTCCAATGATAATAAATTATACTTACTCGCTTTATGGGACCCAAGAACATCAAGTTAAATATATTTAGCATATTATATGTTTTCTAGAAGTAATAACTATAATTTATAGGTACTAATATAATAATTATAATAAAGACAATTTATGGTCACCAAAATATATTTGAAATCTCAACATTGTCTGGAATACAAGTTAGGGGCTAGTCTAAATAATTATAATGCAATTTTTTCTTAATATCCGAATATTCACACGAAAGTCCTCTTTGCTGAAGTACTTATTAATTTATCGTTTTACCACTTTGTTTTCAAAATTAAGCATTAATGTAATTTTAAAATATTGGTTTTTTTAAATTTAGAATATTTTCTGTGGCTGCAGAGTTGATGTACAATATTTGTAAATGTTGGCTTCAGTTCCTTGATATTTTTCTCTCTGGATTTTGGCGAAAGATAATTTTTGAGCTTTTATAGAAATATATAATCCTATTTTTACCTATAGGTACTTCAAGTCCTTTACATAGTTTTGTTTACATAATTTATAAAGAACTCGCCTTTTCTAGTTCGAAATAAAATATATTTACATACAATAACTGGGTTTTTCTAATACTTAAATATTTGTACTAAATACAATAAATTTGTTAACTTTTGGAGCTTTTTGATGTTCCTACAGCAGAACCGAGTATCTTTTTATTGACTTTAGCGAAGTTTCTTCGAGGCCTAGGCAGTTGTATAGATCAATGTTTTCCTCGTAACATTTTCACGTGGTTTTCATACCAAACATGCATTAATATTCCCCTAGAATGTGGATTTAGAAACTTCGTTTTAAGAGAAGTTCAGGAAAACATGACCCACTTCGTATGTCAATTACTTTTTTATGGTATTTATTAAACTCAAAGACTTTCAGTAAATACAATAAAATGAATTTGTGTAAAGTAGGGCTTTCTTTGTGACTGCTAATTTATTGTTTTTAATGAGTTTCCATTCCATGTGGATTAAAATAAAACGAACATAGAACTCGTAGAAGTTTAGATTCCTCTTTTTTAATTGAAATTAACATATAAAGTCATTGCAGGTGGCAACTTACGGAAATATTTTTAACAAATTTAATAAGTACTCCGAGTAGACATCGCTTATGTTCAAAATGGAATTTAACTTTTCGATTCAAAATAAACCAATCTTTCATCATGTATCAAATTTTTAACTAATTTCAATACTAGTTTTCAAATTAAATTAAATGAAACGTGAACATAGTGATTTATTTTTTCAAATTCCAAATTTGAACACTAATAATTCTTTAAGGGTTCACACTATCAAAAAAATTACAAGATACTTTCGATTACAGATCATCTCAGCTACAAATTTCATGTATAACTTTTTTTCGATAATCAAATAGTTTAGCAGACTGGCTTCTTTCTATTCAACAGTGTTTTACTTTTTCATTCTACAATTTTCAACATTCAAGAGATGATTGCTCGAAAACTAACCTTTGTTGGGGATAAAAAATGTATACAAGGTGTTCGTGCGAAGTGGTTCACTATTGCTAACTTTGTTATTATTGGAGCTACAAAGTCGGTTAAATTAGCAAACTAGTAGCATTTTTTCCGCTGATTATAATGGTGAAAACAGAAAAACAATTGGCTATCTGGTTTTCGAGATATTCACAAAAATAACATTTTTTAAATGTAACATCCTGTATATTTTTGCAAAAATCGATGATAAATTAAATTCTGAACAAAGAATGTTCTTATGCTTTTTTGACACTTATTTAAAATAAGCGAGTTATTTTGAAAAAAAGTTTTCAAAGTTTTAATTATCAATTAGCCATGAAAATTAAAATTTTGTAAATTTTCAATATTTCCGTAATTCTTTCAAGTATTTTTCAACTTGCTTAAATTCAAAATTATAATTGTTTGGTTTTAATAAATTACTATTCCGTTTTATGGCTACTTGATTTTAAGGAATTGCAAACTTTTTTTCAGAATAACTCGCTTATTTTAAATTATTATCAAAAAAAGATGAGGACATTTTTTGTATAGAATTTAATTTGCAATCGATTTTTGCAAAAATATATAGGGTGTTCCATTTAAAAAAGTGTTATTTTTGTGAATATCTCGAAAACCAGATGGGCAATTGTTTTTTTGTTTTCACCATTGTAATCAGCGGAAAAAATACTACTAGTTTTCTAATTTAACAGACTTTGTAGCTCCAATAATATCGAAGTTAGCAATAGTGAGCCACTTCGCGCGAACACCCTGTATAGAGCGATGCAGAATTTATTCAAGAATCATACCTATAAATATTTCGTGTCTATCCTGAGACACTCTGTATAGTATGCTAAACACACTGCCAATCCTGCTCTATTTTTGAGCTAATAATCTAATATTCAAATTAGTTGTATTCCTTCAGAAACACCAAGTTTCATAAAAGCGAATTAAATTAATTCGAGATTATCTCTAGCTTAACCACAGAATCATTTTTGTATGAACCTCAGAAAAATTGAACATTGAAGGAAAGAATTTTGCTGGTTAATAACAAATAGATATTTCTTTGTTATGGTGTACCTATACGATTTGAGATTAAACTCCTTAAACGAGCCTTTTATTTTAAAGATTCTACTCAACACTAGGAACTAATTTGTCGTTATTCTTTTGTTGCAGCAGTGCTAATTTAGTCCAAGTTCCAGATGAAGAAAGACTCGTAGATTCCCACTTCGAAACCGTTCCAGTGCATCGAGGTGGTCCAAGAAAATCAGTTTCCATAGTATTACCAACTGAAGAGAAAGGATGACCAGTAGACATATAGTTACATTTAGCTCATTGCTAGCTCACCCACAGAACCAAATTCACACTCGTTTTCATCATGCCAATAATAATAGATATATGGGAAAAGTTCAGCCTAGACAAACACTTACTTTTGATTAAATATCAAGCGGTTGTTTATTGTGTAAGTATGAAGTGTTTGATAGATATCTTATTAAATATTCAACAGTGTAATGATTAGACTGAATCATCGTTTAATGTTTTAAAGAATAATGGTTGTTTTCTAGGAATTAGAACGCTTAATTACTCATAATATAGGTCGTGGCTCACTAGGAAATAATCAATTTAATTATGTTACGATTTTGTAAAATTTTTAACCCAAAAATACTTTTGAGCGTTTCAAACAAATTCAGTTATCGATTTTATTGCAATTTTTACTGTAAATACTATATTTTTACCAACTAATTGCATCACACTTTTGCATTATTAATTTTAGCAATTTAAGTCCAATAATATTCTGATCATACTTGAGGGTGTTAATTTTTTAACATCGGTGATATTATGAATGTATAATTTATTTCCTAAAATCTATGTACAAATTTCTATACCTACATATTATATATTCATTACTACTTCTATTTAGGTAGATAATAATGCTTAATATAAATTAATATTTGTTTCTTATTTTAAATTTAAAACGTCGATGCAAGATGGTACTAGAGTTTTGAGATTGAACAAGAAATGTTTCATAAAATATTAAGACTGATCTATAATTATGGTGAATAAATGGTAGCTTTAAACATATCACGTTAAATTAAAATAAGAAACAGATATACTTATATCAGATAGTTAACTATGCAACTATATTTAGTGAATTCGTGGCAATTTTTTATTTATTCTTGTTGAAATTTTGTTTTTCCGTCCTTATGTGCCAAAGCAATTTTCATGTAAGTATCGGCATTTTATTTTATTGTACTCCGAAAGATTCAAAATTTTTCAAATTTTAGTCACTATTTTTAAATCTTACTAAATTGTGTTATTTTTATGTATAAAAAAACTTTATTTTATTGCTCACCGTGGTAAATACTTCTTATATTGTTTATTATTATAGTACATTTTATTATTATCTGTACAATTATTTATGTAATAGAGTGGAATTAAATACGACGTGATATGTAATAATTATTGTAAAATTTAGATTTATATGTTGAGGCTGATTACATTTTAAGATAGATATTAGAATTAGCGTTGTTTTTACTCAACATAATTATTATGTAATAAAGTGTATTATTACTATAGATAATTAAATAAAAATGTAATGGCTCTATTCACACCTTTGCTCATTTTATTATATTTTAAACAACTAGATATTTGATATTTTCAACATAATTGTATCAAATAAATAGATTCAAATAAATGTTTTGTGTCTTATTTATGATGTATATTATTACAGAATTACCAACATAGATATTAAAACCAATTAAGCGTTATACAAAATGTAGATTTACTTATACTTAATAAAAATTAAGACTCATTTGTTTGTTTTACTTATAACATTTTTATCAATGTTTTTATTTGAGTAATTTTTCTACAAATTATAAAGAGAAAACAACCACACAAAGACTCAAAAAATTGCTTATGGTAAAATTAGTAACATACCTAAAACTGCATTCAAATATCTAATAATGTAAAAAAATTGAATTTAAGAAGCGAGTTTTTAAAATTTGTGCTCTAATAAGAAGGAATAAATGAAAAAGCTTTCGTTCTTTAAACAGTTGAATTTTCGGTTAGCTTAGTTTATGAAACTACAATCTAACACAAAAGTCAAGTGGGTTTCCTCTGATGACTTCCTGTAGCGCCTCAGACTTTGATTCATAATAATAAATAATTTCTCGAGTAAGGAAACTCAAATGTACAGGGTGGAGCATTTTCGATGGGATTACAGGGTATCTAGGGTTTCTGTTGAAGTTAGAAAAAAACGGATAGCACATTTTTGGGTCAACTTTTTAAGAAAAATTGAATGGTGAAAACACGAAATGTCTACCTTCTTTTGCTTTTGAGTTACAAGCAAAAACTGATTTTTTACCGAATTTCTCAAGTCAGTGTATCTCGGTTAATTGAAAAGTTACAAAAAAATACTTTATATGTTTTTTTATAGAGATTTTAATTTGAAACAAGAATATATATTCAAATTTTAATTCCATTCAATTGTTTTTGAGTTATGACATAAAGTTGTATTTTTTTAAATAGAAACCATAGTTGGCTATGGATTCATTAGAAAGGATTTTTTCTCAGCTTTCCAAAAATATATAACATTATATATTTATTTTTATAAATAACGAAGTTATTGCTTATTTTCAGTTTAAAAAAGAATACATTTATTATAGGTGTGCCGTGATTGATCTGTTTGTGAAACAAATGACTGTCTCAGCTAACTTGTTACGAAAACTAAAAATTACAATAAAAGAACCATTTTATTAAACAAATAATTAAACAAATAACCAAACCAATTTTAAATAGAAACAACGTAACAAAATTTAAAAAAAATTAAAAAGAAATAAAAAAAGTTTTCGTACCGATTTTTGATAAGCCACTGGTTACCACTAAATTAATGAAAGTACAAAAATGTACTTTTTATAAGAAAGCCATTCATAAGGTATCATAATCAACTACAGAGATTGGTTCTTACAAAACACAATACGGCCGAACGACAAAAAACAAAAAAAAATCAAGTTTTCACCAAAAATTCGGTATCTGATAAAATAACAGGGATATCAAAATTTTGAGAAACAGGTTTTTTTCCTATTAAGTAAGGACTAAAAAAAGGACATATTTTTTTCTACAACTTTGTACTGATGATACTGACGCATTTTTTCGAAATTGTAATAGGAAGGAAGTAATTGAATAAATAAAAAATCCAATCCATAATTAAGGGCTGGTGAAGGAACGACGGGGTGTACGAATACAACAACTCTGTACAAGATTCTGCAAAAATTGACTGTAGGGTAAAAAAGTCTATTTCAACTCTCTGCATGCTTACTGTACTAATGAAAAATCAGAGAATGTAAAGAACATTAAAAAATTCTTTAAACGAAATGAGTGTTAGGACCTCGAAAACTTGAAATTCTTGCTAGGGGAGTCTCTAGAACTTCTACAAAATTTTAGTGGTCTTTTTTCCATGGTTCGTACTAAAAAATGTTTCCAGTTTTCAAGTTACAGGCTTTGTAGTTCTTTTTGATGATGAAACCTTATTATTATAATAAGTATGTACCTACAGTGGGCCCAGTGGTAAGTCGCCGATGCTATGCACAGAAAATGACAGAAGCAGGAAACTGTTTTACCACTAGTACAATCGGACGAAGAAAAAACATGCAATTTGTATATAGTAACTGCGAAGATTTAAGTTAAAACACATTTTTCTCCAGATTGTATCGGTGTGGGGGAGCTGGGGAGAATAACTGCGCACACAATTGTATCGGCGAGTTACCACTGGGCCCACTGTACATCTAATGTTTATTCCAAAAATGTGTCTATGTTACGTACGACGAAGTAGAAATTTAAGTTACCTACCAAAAGAAGTGTATGCCAACCTGGTCTTATTTTTCAAAATATTTGAATGACATTTTTTGTATAATTCTTCGAATTACATATACAGTATACAGGGTCCAGGATAGACACGAAATACTTTTAGATATGATTCTTGAATACATTCTGCATTGTCCTGTATAATTTTTATATCTCCAAATCCGCGGATTTTTTTTCCATATATGATTGCAGGTGGCAGCTTACGGAAATCTTTTTAACAAATTTAATAATTACTTCGAGTAGACCATCGTCTATGTTCAAAATGAAATTTAACTTTTCATTTCAAAATAAACCAATCTTTCATCATGTATCATATTTTTAACTATTTTTAATATTAGTTTTCAAAATAAATTAAATGAAACGTGAACATAATGATTTTTTTTTTCAAATTCCAAATTTGAACACTAATAATTCTTTAAGGGTTAACGCTATCAAAAATTTTTTTTTCGATAATCAAATAGTTTAACAGATTGGCTTTTTTTTATTCAACAGTGTTTTATTTTTTCAATCTACAATTTTCAACATTCAAGATGAGATGATTGCTCAAAAACTAACCCGGATTGGGGATAAAAAAATTATACAGGACAATGCAGAATTTATTCACACCTAAAATATTTCGTGTCTATTTTGGGACACCCTGTATACTTAGCTATACTACTTAAGTTTATTATTTTTCAATTTCGAGTTTTTTTTTTACCGGTGCCACTTTCTTTATTTTGCCATTTTCATTAAAAATGTGGTTTATACCGTCATATATGAAAATTTTTTTTAGAACTTTTTGGAAATAAATTTAAATAAGTATGATTAATAAATCAAAAAATTCAGATTATACCTAGAATAAACTACAAATTCGGACTAGGACTTATTATAGGGATCAATTTAAATTTAGACAATTTTTATTTTCCAATTTAACGGAATTTTTTTACGTAATAATTATTTAATTCTTACTTTTTTTATTTATTTTAAAATATTTACGTTACGTTATCATTTTAATTTGATTATAAATTACATTCGTCCCAGTAATAAATGGTTTCTGTATGTTGGCAACGAAACTCTAGTAAAATAAACAGAAGCTCCAATTCTTTTAATTTAAACTGTATTTTGAAGAACCAGATTTCATTTTAACATATGAACTAATAAATCGATTTATCAATTTCAACCATATTTTTCTTAATAAACAAATATAATTATGAAAAATCCCCTGGAGATTTTCGTGTCTTTATGTTGGCAGTTCCAAATCGTTCGCCTAAATATCCACGACTGCCCGTTCGTGTACTTCCGCTGGATCTCGTTGAGATGGTCTCTCCCACTTTCGTTAGCTAGTGACTTTTTTGTATGGTTACTAAGATGTATACAAATATATCATGTGAAAAATAATTTACTGTAAGTATTTAGACAAAAAACTATGGATAATTAAGTGCCTGTAAAATTTTCCGTGCGTTTAATATAAATTTTAAGTGTGTGTTTAAATCGGCATCAGACAGCCATCGTCATGGCGCTGGACTCTTGTGTCTAAAACAAACTTTTTGGCTTAGCAATTATTACGCACAGCCAACATGCTTTTCAATCATTATTTATTTTCATTCAACCCAAAAATGATTTAATTAACTGCATTAGTTCGGCTTGATTAGGGTGTGTAATTTTCGGCGTTAATTATTTAGGCTTTGTTGATATAACCTTGATACAGGCGCATACATAATTATTAAACTTTTTGATGGTTCTAGTTCTTCAGAAATGGATGAACTCAGTTCGGGGTTAGGGTTAGAGCTTGATGAGTACATGGACGAGGCCGAGGGTTCTGATATGGACGAGGATGATGACGAATTAATTGATGATCCAGGACCGTCACCATTGCCGTCTCCATTTCAGTTGCCTTCGTCGGGTCCCGCATCAACAGCAACTTCGGTTGCGTCTTCACCCCCGAATAATGATGAACCCCCTTTTAGTTTTTCTGGAAAACCACTCAGCATCAAAAGGGGCAGAGGCCGTCCTAGGAGAGAAGGCGGTAAGTCGTTTATTGATTGTGTAATCAGTGCTAGGTAAACGCTTAACTTTGATAAAGAACTCGACTTCTACAAAATACTTTAAATCTTATCGAAGATTCTATTATGTAATTTAGTTTTGTTCTTTTTCGTTAGGCGTTAGGTAATAGCCTTATTATTTCACGCATTTGAGTTAAGTAATGATCTCCATTAATACACTATCAGAACTGTCATAAAAATGTCAAAAATGCACAAAATATAGTAGTGTGCAGTATGATTTTTGTAGGAAATAATTTAGTCTCACAAATAAAGAAAAATAAAGTATAAAATGAGCAAAAGTGTCTGAGTTTAGGTTATAGGCTACTTGCAGATTTAATGTAATGTGTAATTGAATAAATGAAATAATTTTCGCCCTTAAAATACTTGATTTTTGGGTTAGATATGAAATTAAACAAAATTGTTCAGTCAGCTGACGTTTCGCCCTTTATTCATCAACGCATCCTACGACAGAATGTGAAAAGTTTACGTGAGCGCCACCAGAGGCGTTAGTTAATTACCAAACATGGCGCCAATTTAAAACCCTATAGTTATATTTTTTGATAATTTATTTGGTTATGGTATCCAAATTATTCTTTTCTAAATTTTCAAATAATATGAATCCAGCATTTCCTCAATGCGCCATATTTTTACTTACATCGAAATACCGATTTTTGAAATTCATAGGCAAAATAAAACGGGAGATAGTATATCTCAAAATTTGTTTAAAATTCCTATTCAAGTTTTACCTAATTTATTTTAGTTCGGGGCAATTAAAAAGAGCGTATAAGGTGATTATTTATTAAGCCCCAAAATTAGTAAAAGTACGTCATTGAACTTAATCACTAAAATATAATTTTGCTAGAATCCCTAGTTAGTTTAGCAAAGACAAATATTTGCTTTTTTTATTATTATTGCGATGTACTATCGACGCCAGCCAAATTTGAACGGTAAATTTTTCTATTGTAACTTCATAGGCGTACTGAAATGTGTCAGATTTGGCACATTGCAAAATTTAATCTGTCATCAAAAAATTCCAAAAATTTGCCGAAAAATATGCCACGACATTTAACAGAAGCCGAAAAAGCAAGGGCCATAGCCAAGTTAAAAGAAAACTGGACGTTATGTGAAGTGGCAGCTGATTTAAACGTGTCTAAAGGCTGCATATTTTATGTTCGGAAAAGATGGCAAGAAGAACTGAGATTTTAAAGGCCAGCGAGACAGGGTATCGGAAGGATCTCTAATGGGGTTGAAGACAATGCGTTAATTGAATATCTTAACCAGAATCCTTTTGACAGCGCTATAAGAGCTACAGAAGAAACACACATTCCAGGATCTCTTAGGACAGCACAGAGACGTCTCAAAGAGTCTCATTTAAAGAACGGCGTTGCCGCACGCAAAATATTCTTATCTGCTGAACACAAACAGAGATGAGTACAATTTGTTAATCATTATTTTAACATTGATGAGGAATTTTGGAACACCGTTGTATTTTCTGATGAGAAGACTTTCCAGTCCTGTAATAGTGGATGACTATGAGTATATCGACACTCTGCTAAAAAAGTTATTAAAATGAACTTCAAAGAAAAGTAAAATTGAAGAATTATTATATAAAATAGTGCTTGCTTATATATTTTTTTTACTGTAGTAATACGCCACTGGCGAAAGCCGTTTTTAATCTAGTAAAAATCGCAACAAATTGCCCTGGTAACAGAAATTCGTTCAAATTTGGTTGGCGCCGACCGTACCTGCTACAAATTTGAGGGGACGTGGCAGATTCTGAAATATTTAGCCCACATAATTTATAGCTGTATCGTATAAGAAAGTCATGAACTGGACAAATCATATATTGTGGCTTTAACTATGAAATTTGTGACAGCAAAAAATTCTTAAAGTTTCAAAGTGAAATTTAAAAAATAAAGCTACACATAAAGCCATAAGCAAGTGGAAGGAATTATAATAATAAGACTGTAATTACTTTAACGAAATAAAATTTCAAATTTATAGAATATAAACTAAAAGTACAGTTGGCGACACGGAATAGTTTCCAGACAATTGGAATTTTTTTAGCATTATAAATCAGACTTTTTAAATCAAAATTTCTTTTAACGACAGTGGTGTAGATAGGCGAAGATCTCATTAGATTACATTTACGTGTCTACTTGACCAACTATCTTCTAGCTGTGCCACAATTGCGCTTTTTTGAGCATCAGTAAGAAATTTTCCCAGCGTTTTACTTCAAATACTTTACATAAAATATTGTGACACAAGTATGACTGCTAATAATGTCACTAAACAGTCATCGAGCCTATGAACATGATTTAATTTACAATGGAAAAAAATGCCTGGAAACTAATCCATGTCGCCAACTGTATGTACAGGGTGTCCCATTTTCGACACTTTTAGGGGGTATTGGCGTTATTATCAGAGATAGAGTGTTGCGGTTTTCACCTTCCTTTCCTACTTTTTTTCGAAACGAAAGATTCCGGGGTCAAATTATTCATGGCTCTCTTAGTTTTTAATCTACCGAGTGATTCTTAAAATCTTTGCTTTTTAGGCACCCCTCGTATTTCCGTTATGCGTCGACTTATTAAAAAGGTGAAAACTGATCTTGATAGAGTTTTTTACGTAGAATTCAGTGGCGTAGGCAGTTTTTGTGTAAAATGTTTAGTTTTTGAGATATTGCTCAAACTTATGTTTTTTTAAATGGAACACCCTATATATTATTTTTTATATTGATTAAGCAAAATTTGGGCTTTCCAAAAATATATAATACTTAATATTTATTTTGAAAAACAAGCTCAAAATTCGATATTTTTAATAATTTACTTTATTTATAATAGTAGGCCTTGGTTAGTTTATTAGAAACAAATGCAAAATTTGACAGAATTGTCAGATTTCCATTATTGATGAAATATTTTTGTTACGTATGTGTTTTTATTTTACTTTTAATTTTTTATTAGAATGGCCGTTTATGATAATTATGAGAAGTATTATATTGTTGGTATGTTTTATACAATGCATTAAAATTATCTTTTGAAGTGTTTAGCTTTAGAATAATTACGCATTGTGAAAATTTTGCATTTGTTTCTAAAAAATTAACCATGGCCTACGGTTATAAATAAAGAAAATTATTAAAAATATCGAATTTTGAGCTTGTTTTTCAAAATAAATATTAAGTATTATATATTTTTGGAAAGCCCAAATTTTGCTTAATCAATATAAAAAATAATATATAGGGTGTCCCATTAAAAAAACATAAGTTTGGGCAATATTTCAGAAACTTTTAGACAAAAACGCCACTGAATTCTACGTAAAAAACTATCAAGATCAGTTTTCACCTTTTCGATAAGTAGGCGAATAACGGAAATGTGAGGTGTGTCTAAAAAACAAAGATTTTCAGAATCACTCTGTAGATTAAAAACTAAGAGAGCCATGACAAATTTGACACCGGAATCTTTCGTTTCGTAAAAAAGTAGGAAAGGAAGGTGAAAACCGCAACACTCTATCTCTGATAATAACGCCAATACCCCCTAAAAGTGTCGAAAATGGGACACCCTGTACTTAGCGAATTAGCTATTAAGTGAAGAATAAGGTTGTATTACCTTTTATTTGCTTTGCTCGAAGCACCCTTATCCCTTATAGTGTCTCTGTTGTATACTAAAGCGTATTTTTGTAGCATGATAGAACTTTGAATTGGAATAAAACATACAGTTGGACCAAATAAACAAATTTTGGCTTTATTTAATAGAAAATGTTATGCCATTTAGTATTTGAATATTATTTCAGGTATATGACCCCCACGACTGGTTCTAATATAGCAAATCCTGGAGGTCCAATTCTCGACCACTTTTTCATTCATTGGTCGTCTAATTTCGCGAAATAATCTCTTATCATGGTTCTATTGCGATTTGCTATTGTTGCAAGTTCTATCATGCAAAAACCACATGATATACAGGGTGTTCAGTTGCTCACTATTGCTAACTTCGTTATTATTGGAGCTAGAAAGTCGGTTAAATTAACAAACTAGTTTTTTTCCGCTGATTCTACTGGTGAAACGAGAAAACAATTGAACATCGCGTTTACTAGTTATTTTAATATATTACGTTTTTTCAATAGAAGACCCTGTATATTTTTGCAGCAATCGATGATAAATTAAATTCTGTACAAAAATTTTTCTTGCCTTTATTTGATAATAATTTAAAATAAGCGAGTTATTTTGAAAAAAGTTTGCAATCCTTTAAAATCAAGTAGCCATCAAACCATCGATTGTTGCAAAAATATACAAAGTGTTCTATTAAAAAAATGTTACTTTTTAAAATAACTCCTGCACGCGTTACTCAATTGTTTTTCTGTTTACACCATTTAATCAGTGGAAAAAATTCAACCGACTGTAGCTCCAATAATGCGAAGTAAGCAATAGTGAGCCACTTTGCGCGATCACCCTGTATATGAATTTTAATGAACACCGATATAAATGTACAATAAGTCAATAATTTTGACCTGGGGGTAACTAGATCAAAAAGTTTGTGTACTCAAGACTCGCAATTCCAATGAACAAAAAAATTGTGGGAAATTTAGATTTTGACGATCGCCTCGTAGTACGAAGTATGTTTTATGAATATGTATGTAATTTACTTTAAATTTCATAGCGAATTTTTTTTTCTATTGCCACTTCAGATTTTTCGGAAACTTTTTAAGTTTGTTTGGTTATTAGTAATTTACAACTTTACAAAATATTTACAATTGGTTCAAATATAAAATATTCAAGTCCTAAGAACAATTATTTAAAAACCTACACCACCAAACAACTATGACAAACGAAATTGATGTTAATTAAATGTTGCTTTGAGAAGTCTGATAAAACGTACAAAAATATAAGCCAATAAATCTTAAAAAAGCCATGGAATAGTATATTATAAACTTACATAATATTGCTACAAAAAAATTCTCGGCTACAACAGAGAAATAAATATCAATTTTTATCTTGCAATATTTCGTCCTTGGAATAATTTTAAGCAAAACTAGCAGGAATATTGGACTGTTTTAAATAAAACAAATTAATTAATTCTCCTGGCAGTTTCGCTCATCTACGTAAGCTTCTTCAGAGAGTATCTGTATTTTTATATTATGTAGGCATCTATAAAACGTTTAAAAGGTATAAAGTGTTTAAAAAATAAAAAATAATAACTTAAAATTTTAAACAGTTTTTTTAAGTGTAAATTGGGATATAATAAAATCTAATTCTGACCTTTTTTTGCTGTTTTCTTACGTAGAGGACCTCACAGAATCATCATGGATCCTACCTACATAACAGCAACGAAATAATTTCAAAAATCAAAATGTACTAAATTTTGTCTCACCTTTATCTTGAAGCCCTTTTGCTTTATTTTGCGCAATCACACTTAACACTACACTTACACTCTTACTAGATAAGTAGATATTCACTAAAGTCATAATGAAAGTTGATGAATTAATAATTAAAATTAAATAAATAACATCATGTATGCCCGAGATGATACGTAAAACTAACTGGCAAGCAGTTTTTCATTCATGTCCAGTCAAAAAGAAAAATATTTTGTTCTTTGCCTTGAAATGTGGGCGTGACAATTTTTTTTAAGCGATTTGAAAAAGATTGTGTACAAAAAATATTTAGATTTTAGTTAAACTTTTCGTACAATAGAATAATTATTTTAAATAACACAGGGATAGTTTTGTATAGGATCGATTATTTCTACTCTTATGTACGAAAATAGACATTTTCCACGACCTTCTCTACATGTTTTCATGTCTTGTAAAATATACCTGAAGAAACATTAGTTTTTCTCTTAAAGTTAAAAAGTACGTTCACATTTTTTTGTCTGTCACATCTATAGTTGCGTCGATCCAGGGACACACTGTATCTACAATTACTTTTAATTCAGCATTATTTTCAACTCTCCATTTCTATTTAACAGGAAAGCCTATTAGAAGGTCGCAGTCTGGAGCAAACAGGGTTCGTCGGATCCGTCCTCCAGGCATGCCCAGGGGAGGAGGAGCACGCCGCTTTAGGCAGTTTGATCGTATAGACTTTGATATGAGTGGATGTGTTACTCCTTCACCAATCGATGAACCCACGCCTTTGTTAGATCCCGAAACTGGAGCGTTAATATTTCCCTCTGAAAGAGAGAAACCGCTACCAATACCTGAGGAATTGCCATATGCCCAAGAACTTTGGCCGGGAAAAGTGTGCGCCTTTTGCAATTTAGGCGAGCGCAGTCAACTAGGACAGGGGGAACTGATGAGATTGAATTGCCCTGATGGTTTTATACCGCAAAGAATTGCTACGGAACATAATCAGAGTGATGTTAGTCTTAGTCAGATACCCGAGAGAGAACTGGGTGATAAAAGTCCTAGAGGGCCTGTCACCTGTAGGAGGCAGAAGAGTTTTAATAAATGCAGACATCCAAGCATGACTAGTGAATATGTCGATGAACTTACTATTATTGGGTATAATGAGGAGCCTGATGTAGCTGGATTGTTTGAGCAAAATGGACAGTTTTATGTGCATAGAAGTTGTGCTCTCTGGTCTCATGGGGTCGTAAAAAATGGTACGCAACTAATTTATTTTAGGAGTTTAAAAAAAAAATTGAATGTTTCTGTAATATTTTGTTTTCACTTTGCAGAAAATTCAGCGCTAGAAAATGTGGCTCAAGTAGTATTACAAAGTTCTTCCAAAAAGTGTTCATTCTGCAGCCATTTCGGAGCCAGTTTAATATGCAAAGCCGACGGTTGTACCAAAGTTTATCACTACGCTTGTACAACTGCATCCGGTGCCTTCCAAGATTTAGCTACACTTTCCGCGTTTTGTAACCCCCACATCAGCCAGGCTTCTATGCACTGTGAAAGTAAGTCATTCCTCAAAATAATTTTTTATTAAAATCAGCAAGTTAATGTTAATATTCGCATTTTCAGCGTCAGTTTGTTACACCTGCAAAACTTATGGAGACATTGCTAACTTAATGTTTTGTTCGAGTTGCGGTACACATTATCACGGGACATGTGTGGGATTAGCTCAGTTACCAGGTAATTTATTTAATGAAGTTGTGATAGAATGAATTATAATTAATTTTTTTAATATAGGCGTAAGGGCAGGATGGCAATGTAGAAAATGTCGTAAATGTCAGGTTTGTCGGATGACGGGAGATGAAAGTAAACTTATGAGTTGCGAACAGTGCGATAAAGTTTACCATGCCAGTTGCCAGAGGCCAGTTGTGACCTCTATTCCGAAATATGGATGGAAATGCAGGGTAAGTAATTTGGATTCAGCCTATGAAAATTAACAAACAAAATCGAGTGTGTACAGGGTGTATAACTAAGAATGGTCGCCGGCTGTATCTCAGAAACTATTTATCGTACAGCCTTCGGAAAAAAATATTTATAGTAAAAGTGGCCAAAAGAAATCGCTGGAAATTATTTTCAAGTTTCTAGCTTCGCCGCTAGGGGGCGTACCTGCCATGGAAAATGATAAAATCATGATTTTCTCCAAATTATAGGCAATTAAGGTAACTCAAAAATAACTTTATTGGAAAGCTGAAACAATTATACACAATTTTGGACTAACACTTTTTGCTCTAGCTCATCAAATAAGGGTGGGAGGAGAGGGTGAATTCTTCTGTACGAAAATGCTTATAACTTCTGTTTAACTTTATAGAGTTTGGCAAACTTAGTATCGTTTGAAAGTATTTTTTGTTGCTTCAAACGACGTTTGATAAGAGAAGTTGTTTTGATTCATATATTTGTTGCTAGGTGGCGCTTTTTGAAAACTTATTAATTTTATCGATTTTTCTTGAAAAATTTAAATGGACTCATATATATTTTTTAACATTATTAAAATTAGTATAAAATATCGAAATTATTAGTGAAAACCGAAGATCCATATCTTTTTTCGTTCAGGAAATATGGACAAAATAGTTTCTACACGATTCACAACCCGTATTATTGTTATCACAAGTTATCACCCTTATTTGATGAGCTAGAGCAAAAAGTGTTAGACCAAAATTGTGTATAATTGTTTCAGCTTTCCAATAAAGTTATTTTTGTTACAAAGTCTACCACTTAAATTCGCAAAACGACTTATGATAACAATAATACGTGTTGTGTATCGTGTAAAAACTATTTTGTCCATATTTCCTGAACGAAACAAGATATGGATCTGCGGTTTTCACTAATATTTTCGATATTTTATACTAGTTTTAATAATGTTAAAATATATATATATATATATATGAGTCCATTTAAATTTTTCAAAAAAAATCGATAAAATTAATAAGTTTTCAAAAAGCGCCACCTAACAACAAATATATGAATCAAAACAACTTCTCTTATCGAACATCGTTTGAAACAAGAAAAGTTCTTTTAAACGATACTAAGTTTGCCAAATTCTATAGAGTTAAACAGAAGTTATAAGCATTTTCGTACAGAAGAATTCACCCTCTCCTCCCACCCTTATTTGATGAGCTAGAGCAAAAAGTGTTAGACCAAAATTGTGTATAATTGTTTCAGCTTTCCAATAAAGTTATTTTTGAGTTACCTTAATTGCCTATAATTTGGAGAAAATCATGATTTTATCATTTGCCATGGCAGGTACGCCCCCTAGCGGCGAAGCTAGAAACTTGAAAATAATTTCCAGCGATTTCTCTTGGCCCTTTTACTATAAATATTTTTTTCCGAAGGCTGTACGATAAATAGTTTCTGAGATACAGCCGGCGACCATTCTTAGTTATACACCCTGTACAATAAATGCGTATAAACTATATCCACTTTATAAATGTAGTCACGTGACCAGTGAAATTGTTTAGTATTTTGTTTATAAAAGCGAGAACTCGCCTAAAATCATGTTTTTATAGTGTTGCAGAGTGTGTGGAGATTGTGGGTCCCGTACACCAGGTGCTGGATTATCATCTCGGTGGCACGCACACTACACAGTATGCGATTCCTGCTATCAACAGAGAAATAAAGGATTCTCCTGTCCATTATGTCGTCGAGCTTACCGAGCCCATGCACATCGAGAAATGGTGCAATGCACCATGTGTCATAAGTAAGAACCCGTTGAATAGTGTTTTTTATTACAAAACTGTTTTGGAAATGAGAAAAAAATTTGGTTTGTATGAACTTTTAGTAAATTTTTTTTTTTGTACTATAGATTTGTGCATGGAACTTGTGATGCTGATGCCGAATTATCGACGTACCGACTAAAAAAAGAAACTCATCCGGAATATGAGTACGTCTGCTTGTACTGCAAGAACGTAAACCAACCTGGGAGACAGCCAATAGCCAAAAGAAGCAGTAAGTAAATTGTTTCGAATACGAACCATACAAATAACTGTAACACAAAAACCAATTTTCTTTTAAATGTTTACTGCTAAAAGATAAACATAAAATTCCAATTTTTCTCTTATTTTCCAAGTTAAAAATAGTTGACAGCTACATTTCAGTATGTCGTCTTATTATTGTGTTTTCAAATAATGTTTTGGTTAATTAAATGTCTGTTACTTTTTACTGATTTTTTTCAAATTTATAAACCTCATTGATTATTCGGTTTTCTCTCTCTTAGGTACTGATGATCCTGGAGATCTCTCCATCTCCCAGGAATCCTTTTACGATGACACATCCGAGTTTGATCTTACATATTCTGATGACGGCATGCGTAGTATGGGCTTGGGAAAAGGCAAACCATACAGCGCAAGTAAAATAGCAAAGAAGCGTTTGGGATTTGCTACGGGAAAACCGGGCCGTCCTAAAGGCATTGGAAAGGGAATGCCCGGTAAAGTTGGCTTTATGAAGCGACAACGTCTAACAGAATTTGGCCGTAAAAGAGGACCCAAAGCCAAAATGCGAGGTATTTTCGGCGTACCAGGCGTCGGACTCCAAAGACCAGTTTCCGATGGCAAAAACGACGAAGAACCTGGAGTGGAAAACCGACTAGTGTTGTGTTCTGCTAAGGATAAGTTCGTATTAACGCAGGATATCTGTGTTATGTGCGGAGCCCTAGGTACAGACCAGGAAGGCTGTTTGATTGGATGTGTACAATGCGGACAATGTTACCATCCATATTGTGTTAACGTCAAAGTGACTAAAGTTATTCTACAAAAGGGTTGGAGGTGTTTAGACTGTACAGTTTGTGAGGGTTGTGGACAGAGACACGATGAAAGTCGCTTAATTCTTTGTGATGACTGCGATGTTTCCTATCACATTTACTGTATGGATCCACCTTTAGAATACGTGCCACATGGCAATTGGAAATGTAAATGGTGTGCTATTTGCCAGACTTGTGGAGCTACTGATCCAGGTTTTAATTGCACTTGGATGAACAGTTGCACCGAGTGCGGTCCATGCGCCTCCCACGTAAATTGCCCCAGTTGTACGGAACCTTATAGTGAAGGCGATTTAATAATTCAGTGTGTACAGTGTGAACGGTGGTTGCATGGCGCTTGTGACTATATTAAATCTGAGGAGGATGCGGAAAAGTGCGCCGAGGAAGGATACAATTGCATCCTTTGTCGGCCTAGAGATGTACCACCTCCACATCTAGTTCCTTCGACTGCTACGGTTAAACCACCTACACCAACTAAGAGCCCGGAAATGAAATCTAACACGAATTATTTTGTTGATGGGGTGTGTTTAAGTGAATTTGGACATAGCTTAATTAAGTCTCTTTCTGTTGAGCATCATGGCACGCGGAAGAAGAGGAAGAAGATTGCGACGGTACAAGATAAGGAGGCTGGTATAATGGCTACGATTGAGTCTGTCGTGGCTGGTGGAAATGCAGGTAAAAAAATTGAATGAGCAAAATTAAGCACAAGGCTCATGAGTAGGTATAAAATCGTTATCTAAAATTAACCACAATCTATTATAGGCAATGCTCTGGATGATAGCGCCAAACTTGAGCTAGTAGACGTCAAAGACGAACCCCAGGAACTCTACAAGGAAGGAATGATTTGGACTAAAGAAGACGGTCCACCACCAGAGGGTTTTACAGTATACACAATGGATAGCGGAGTCTCTGTGTTACGGCGCAAGCGCCAGCGTAATCTGCAGAAGCTCGGTATTGGTGGCTTTATCGTCCGCATGCGTGGATTTCGCGGTAGCCAAGACAATGACGACATCGACACTTTACCAGGTCAAACTTCAGATCTAATTGCCGCACCTATGCCAGTTGATACCGCTGAAAAACCAAGAAGGAAACCAGTAAGAAGAAAACTAAAAAGCAAACTAACAGAGACGTTTCCTCCGTATTTACAAGAAGCTTTCTTTGGGAAGGATCTCATGGATGTGATGGATTACAAAAAAGATGTCGATAGCTCCAGCAGTGAGGAGGAAAAAGTATTTGATAAGTACAAATCTATTCAATTGTCTCAGGTGAGATATTCTAATATTATTCAAAGCGTAATATTGATTAAGTATTTTTTAGGACGAATTGAAAGCCGTTGCAGCTGTTTCAGCCAAACAGGGTCGTTTTGAATCCGGCTCCAATTCTAAAGAGAGTTTGAGTGCTGGAAAGAAACTACAACATAGATTAATACCAAAGGATGAAGAGGAAGACAATACTGAAGATTTGAAAGATGTTTTAACTCTTCCCGGAGATCTGCTGGATCCTGATTTGGTCAATAGCATTATCAACGAGGATGATGATGAACTAACTAAAAACACAGAAACACTTGACGCTTTAGGTACTTAACTATTCATAATTTAACAAACTAAGTTAATTTCGTTGTTTTATAGATACGAATCTACCAGACGAGAGTGAGTTAGCTACTTTAACAAATTCTAACCATCCGAAAGATACCAAAGATGAATTAAGTGATATTTTGGGGACGCACTTTAATTTAGAATCTATACCTAACATTAACAGTAAAGATATGGAAGATATATTTAAGGTAGTCTCTTTTAAGTTTAAATTTTAGTGTATTTGATTGTTTTGTTTGTTGTAGGGCGTATTAACCGACGAATCTCAGGAATCTCAAGAGAGTAACATTTTTCCAATGCAAACTAACATGTTTCCAGCTAACGCACCTCAACAACCTTCTTTGTTGCAACAACATCCTATTCCAGCTCCAGCAATTAGACCTACAACTTTACAAAATGTAGCACAAAATAATATCAATTCACCAATTTCGAATTTCCCACCACAATCGCCATATCATTCCGATTTTAGCAAGTAAGTTACTACATTTCCCCATAGATCCTTTAGAGTACTAAATTTTTTGTTATATTGTAGTAGCCCTCAATTTAGTCCGGCTTTTTCGGAACCGCCTAGTCCATGGGTGTCAAGTAATGAAACTGCCGACATTGATACAGCTACACCAGGAGTTCCTTCTTCCACGTATAACCAGCGGTCGTCAGAGAAAATGAAAGCAGATGAAGGGCTGGGTAGTGGGGCGACAATATCAGCAGTGCTTTATGCCAATATGAATCATCCTGAGTGGAAAAAGGAATTTCCTAATTGGACCGATCGATATAAACAAACTATTAAGAAGTGGCGGACATTGAGTCAGGATCAGAAGGCACCGTACTTGCAACATGCTAGAGATAACAGGAGTCAACTAAGAATGAAAAAGGCTGCACAGGTGAGTTTGACATTCTTTGTTTTATTTAAAAATACGAAGGAAATTTCTATATTTATATTTAACGTTCTATTTTTTAATCGTAAGACAAAAATGGTACTGGCGTTTTGAGATATTTATTTAATCGTAAATCGAGAAAATACGAGCATTTTTTTTCTCACTAACAAAACCACAGAGATTTTATGATGTAAAATAGTCGCAATTTGGAGACTAAGAAAAACGTGAAACTTTAATTATTATTAATGATATTATTGAAAATGGAATCAAGAGCAGTGGACTTGATTTATATAACTTTTGAACGTTTAATTGTTTTCTTCCTAATTCGAATATAGCATGCTCAAAACCGAGCTTATGTCGGCTAGCGGGTTGTCACTAACACCAAGTGTTACTATGTGTGTGCCCCTGGCTCCCTAGGCATGTAGTGCTTGACTACCTCTAGAAAACTAGATTGTTTATGTGTTGTTGTCACCCCTTTAGTCACAGAACAGCAAGGACAACACTCCAACTCAATCGCCGACTGTTGTGAAGCAGGCTCCCGTCCCGACTCTTGTGAGCAGTCTACAGGCCACTCAGGCGGTACCCGCCGCCACCACAACAACAGTTTCAGAGGTGTGCACTCAACAGCGGCCTACGCCAACACTAACCACCGCTTCCACTAGCTCTGTATCTGTTTCTCCACCCTCCACACCCAGTCAACCGCCCTCACCTCCTACCCATCAACAGTTTACTGTGCACGGGCATTTTGCTGGCCCTGGTGATCACGTGGGACCCGCACCCAATGTCACCGTCAATCCTCATTACCAACCTGTTAGTGAACAAAATCTGAGCAATCCTCCAAGTCGCCCTTTAGTACCCCAGCAAAGTAATACACCGGCCACGGAGCAGATCCGCGTTTTGACTCCCTCAGAAATTATGCGCACACTTCCTTCCCTCTGTCAAGAAACTTATGAACCTCCTCAGTCACTGGTGAGACCCGTAATCGGTGTGAAATATTTAGTTTTTTTTTTGTTGGTTCGCAGCTTTTTAATGCGATATTTTTTGAGATTGGTTAATTTCTAATTTGTTTTTTTTTTTTGTAATGTTTGTTCCATGTATTTATTTTTGTAGTGTAGTGAATTTCTACTTCTTAAAGAAAAGACATTCATGAACATAAAGCGCAAAATTTAAATAAATTCCGTCAATATTCAAAATTTAATCACACGATTGAAATCAACTTGTCTATAATATTCAAATCGTTAAGATAATCTGAATTATTCTAAATATTAATTAGTGAACCTTCCTAATTCCACATTGTTATTTTTTTAAATTTCCCCATAAATCCTTGTCCTAATCATCAGATTTCAGAGCTATTCTGTACAGTAATTATTAACACTGAGACAGATTGTTCTGAGTTACTTTGCTTTCGGTGTTGGGAATTTAACAAATATTGTAAAACTATCAGAAGTATATATTTGTGTGTACATTTTCCTTAACCAAAACTTCAAATTAAAAAGAAACCGTAGCTTGTAAAAATTTATACACAAACATTCGTTTCGTTAACGCAATAATTCAGGGTTTGATGGAGCTTCTATGATTATTTGTTTGTGCATGGCCTTTTCTATTGTGTTGTTTATTACTTATTTTTATTTACAGTGGTGGTTGTTGCCGAAGTGTTTCTTTTTCTAATATTTTATTTTTATTATTGAATGGTTACTTAGTGAATGAACTTTGTAGTTTTTTGTTGTACAATTTGTTTTTGAAAAAACCCTTGAAATTAATTCTACCTTGCTTTACTATAGGACCAAGAGAAGATTGCTTTACAACAAAAGTCTGCACGCGAAGCCGAACAGGAAAGACAGTGGAAACAATTACAGGCTTTAAGACAACAACAAGCTCAACAACAACAGCATGTGATCCATGAGCAGAGAGTTCAAGGTAGGAATAGAGAAATTGTACAAAAAAAAATCTGGTACAATTGATAATCTGATATTTTTGTAGCTATTGCACGCGTACAACGCCAAATTTCAGATCCAACACAGCAACCATTCATCCAGGACAACCAGAGCCCACTACAGGTGACAACTCCAACCCAAGAATTGAGTCCTGTTGCTTCACCATCTCCCAGTTCTCGCCAGTTTCCTGGTATTAAATCACCGCCATTTTCACATCCGTCACCTTCACCTACTATTAGACAACCAACGCCATCACATTCACCACACGATTTTCCACAACCGACTCCACCAGATACAAACAGTGATCCCTACGCTCAACCACCCACTACCCCAAAGCCTGCTTTTCAGCCCCGATTACCTGCGCCTGTTGATCCTTATGCTCAGCAACCAGGTACGCCTAGGCCACAGTTTACCACACCTCGTCCAACTTTACAGGTAGTAAAATATTTTTCACAACGCCCTAACTCCTATAACTTTAATTTCCGTGTTATAGAGCTTTGCAAACGTGGTTCGTCCTGAGCAAGATATCCATCGGCAGTTGCGCGATTTGCTACAAAGGCAACAGTTCAAAAAAGAGCAACTTTTACCTGGTAAAGTTCAGCAGCGCATTTGGCCTCCAGTGGAATCACAAGAAGGTGATACTGCTGCTACTACTACAACTGTTACCAGTGGGGATGCAACATTTAGACAACCGTTGCCGCCTAGTATTGCCAGACCGAGGATACCAGCACCTGTTGCTGGGGTTAGGGCGGCTAATACTTTGGGCATGAGGATGCAACAATTTGAGAATAGAGTACAAGGGTTGGATCCTCGAATGAGACTCATTATTCAACAACAAGTAAGTGTTGTTCGTATTTTAAGAATTCCAGTTTACACTTTATTTTTTTACGATGTTATTTATGAACTTCAATTATTTTGTCCACAGCGTTTAGTCGCGAACGCCGCTGGTGTTCAGCAAACTCAACTCACTCCTCAATTCATGCAGGGAGTCAGATTCCCTCAAAACCCGGTTCGCCCTACCACCGTTGAGCAATACGATCAGCTGATGCAACGCCAAACTCAGTTCCAAAATCGTGCAGGTGATCAAGTAGGACCGCGTTTGCCAATGCAGCAAGCAGCAGCAATTCAACGTCCTTCAGTGCCGCCTGTAACAGTTGCAACAGGAGTCGCAACACCGGCTGTTGCTAACCCTGAGAATGCCACCAATGAACAAGAGATACCAGACAATGTTACCGCGGAGTTGGAAAAACTTGAACAAGAGACTGGTACTATGGTAGAACTGCAAGGTGTTAGCGATATACTTGGTGGATTAGGAGATGATGATGATGAACTCTTGGCGGAAATGGGTGCTGATTTTAATATTCTGGAATATGCTGATCCTGAATTGGAGACTTTGGCTGGTGAGAAAACGAATATCCTTGACTTGGAATTGGAGGAGGAACCAATTAAAAATGTGAAAAAGGTTAATAAAGTTGATGTACCGAAAGCACCTAATGTTACCCAACCTGCAACTTTACCTCAACCACCACAGGGTGTGATTAAAAAGGAGACTGTGTCGCCTTTGGTGAAGGTTGGTCCCACTGCGCAGAACATTCCCGGGGGTTTACCGCCACCACCACTGGCTGTTCCGCAAACACAAACTGTTGTACAGCATCTACCACAGCAGCAAGCTGTTTTGCCGCAACATCTTATGCCTCAGCAGATTTACCAACAGATGTTGCAACAGGTTAGTACTTGCAGACTAGTGTCATATTTGTTATTTATGGTTAAATTACGTTATAGGTACAACAAGCGGCAGCTCAAGGTCGCCCAATGCCACCAGGTTCTAAACTACAAACTCCTGATGGAATTATTGGTGTTGTGTTGGAGAATAACAATGTTCAACTCCAAGTTCCACCGAATTATCAACAGAGATTGATACAGCAAAGTGAGCTGAGTTTTTGTGTTGCTAGGCTGATTATTAAAATACCTTTTTCAAAATTTTGCATGCCCGTTTTTTAAGGTGAATTTTTTGTGAGAAAAACCTGATACAGTCGGTAGCCTAAACCAATTTTATTTACTACAGATAATTAAAATTGTAAATAATTGTTATAGTACAAAATCAAAAACTGCAAATGCGTTTGGGACAGCAAGTGCCCCGTATGATGGCTGCAGCGGGTCAACAACAACCCCAGCAGCGTCTTCAAGCTGGACCAGTTGGTTTAACTCCAGGACCACGGATGGGAGTTCCAGCTCCTCCTCCACCACCGCCTCCATATCCAGGTCCACCACCACCTTACCCAGGCAACGCTCCAACTCATCAACCCCAGCCCCAACAGCAGGTATGAACGTTTATCATCTATTTATTTGGAAGCATGTTTGTAACACGTTGTTTTTTACCAGTATTTTTAAAGTTTCATTTTGCTATTTTCAGTTTATTTATTATTACCTAATTGAAGTTTGTGCAGGCTTTTAATGTTTTATTTTATTAATTAAGTGAGTTCTGCTAATAAATAGTGTTGTGAGAAAAAAAACACATTGATTTTATGGTTAAAAATTAATAATAAATTTGAAACTGGCTATGGTAGTTTAGTAAGAGTACTAACTTTGGTTGAGGTACGGTATTGTTGGTTGCATGTGTGTGGTAGACGGGATTGAGAATGGGGCCTGGTCTTCTCCCACCGGGACACATGCATCCCATGACACTGCAGGGTATACCTATGCATCCCCATATGCAGCGGCGCCCTCTGCTTCTTGAGGTGAGACCTAACACAGTCGTCCCCTAAATAAAATACATTGGATCCTTTCTGCACTAATTAGGAAATCATACACTGATCTGAATCCCACTATTTAGGTATCACACTTTTTCTAGTTGACCACGTGAAAGGTGCTGATGAGACGAGTTTAATTTTAATTTTTTACGTATGGTAGGACAAAAATATGAATCTGAATTTTGGTAGTATTGCATGTGGAGTGTGTTTAATGAGGTTATTAGGCGATTTGCGCTTTTACTAATTAAAGTGAGATTCTTAGTTAATTATAGATATTTTATTTTTTATATACAGGGTGGAGCATTTTCGATGGGATTACAGGGTATCTAGGGTTTCTGTTGAAGTTAGAAAAAAACGGATAGCACATTTTTGGGTCAACTTTTTAACACAAATTGAATGGTGAAAACACGAAATGTCTACCTTCTTTTGTTTTTGAGTTACAAGGAAAAACTGATTTTTTACCGAATTTCTTAAGTCAGTGTATCTCGGTTAATTGAAAAGTTACAAAAAAATACTTTTTATTTTTTTTTATAGAGATTTTAATTTGAAACAAGATGATATAATCAAATTTTAATTCCGTTCAATTGTTTTTGAGTTATGACATAAAGTTGTATTTTTTTAAATGGAAACCATAGTTGGCTATGGATTCATTAGAAAAATTTTTTTCTCAGCTTTCCAAAAATATATAACATCATATATTTATTTTTATAAATAACGAAGTTATTGCATATTTTTAGTTTAAAAAAGAATAAATCTATTATAGGTGTGCCGTGGTTGATCTGTTTGTGAAACAAATGACTGTCTCAGCTAACTTGTTACGAAAACTAAAAATTACAATAAAAGAAACATTTTATTAAACAAATAATTAAACAAATAACCAAACCAATTTTAAATAGAAACAACGTTAGCTTTTTTTAGTTATTTTTAGTTTTTTTTTTTTTTAGTTTTCGTAACAAGTTAGCTGAGAGTCATTTGTTTCACAAACAGATCAATCACGGCACACTTATAATAGATTTATTCTTTTTTAAACTGAAAATATGCCATAACTTCGTTATTTATAAAAATAAATATATGATGTTATATATTTTTGGAAAGCTGAGAAAAAATCCTTTCTAATGAATCCATAGCCAACTATGGTATCCATTTAAAAAAATACAACTTTATGTCATAACTCAAAAACAATTGAACGGAATTAAAATTTGATCATATCATCTTGTTTCAAATTAAAATCTCTATAAAAAACATAAAAAGTATTTTTTTGTAACTTTTCAATTAACCGAGATCACTGACTTGAGAAATTCGGTAAAAAATCAGTTTTTGATTGTAACTCAAAAACAAAAGAAGTTAGACATTTCATGTTTTGACCGTTCAATTTGTCTTAAAAAGTTGACCCAAAAATGTGCTATCCGTTTTTTTCTAACTGCAACAGAAATCCTAGATACCCTGTAATCCCATCGAAAATGCTCCACCCTGTACATTTGAGATCACGTGATTAGAATAACTAATCATTATTGAGATTTACTGATAATCTCAGTTCAGAGTGTAAAAGGAAAGCGCCTAGTGTTTGCATATACTTAGAAATATTGAAGAAATATTTTAATTCCCTCTCTCATCGTCTGTTAAATAAAGACAATGAACGGAAACTTTGGCTAAGTTCTACGGTTTCAGGAAAACTAGAATTTATTGTAGTTTCTTTATTTTAATAAAGAAACTGAAACGTAATTTTTTTAATGCTTCATTGTGACGATTTATTTTACTTAAAATTAGATTAAGAAAAATGAAAACTGATTTAAGTTTGTCCCTCTAAAAAAAGATTCCTGTCGGTTATACAGGGTGTTCGCGCGAAGTGGCTCACTATTGCTAACTTCGTTATTATTGGAGCTACAAAGTCGGTTAAATTAGCAAACTAGTAGCATTTTTTCCGCTGATTACAATGGTGAAAGCAGAAAAACAATTGACCATCTGGTTTTCTAAATATTCACAAAAATAACATTTTTTTAAATGGAACACCTTATATATTTTTGCAAAAATCGATGACAAATTAAATTCTGTACAAAAAATGTCCTTAATTTTTTTTTATTATAATTTAAAATTCGCGAGTTATTTTGAAAAAAGTTTGCAATTCTTTAAAATCAAGTAGGTAGCCATAAAACGGAATAGTAATTTATTAAAACCCAACAATCATAATTTTAAATTTAAGCAAGTTGAAAAAAACTTGAAACAATTACGGAAATATTACTATTTTATTTAATATTTTTAATATACAGGTGTTTGCGCAAAGTGGTTCACTATTGCTAACTTTGTTATTATTGGAGTTACAAAGTTGGTTAAATTAGCAAACTAGTAGCATTTTTTCTGCTGATTATAATGGTGAAAACAGAAAAACAATTGGCCATCCGAGATATTCACAAAAATAACATTTTTTAAATGGATCAGCCTGTATATTTTTGCAAAAATCGATGATAAATTAAATTCTGAACAAAGAATGTTCTTATGCTTTTTTGACAATTATTTAAAATAAGTGAGTTATTTTGAAAAAAAGTTTTCAAAGTTTTAATATCAAGTAGCCATGAAAATTATAATTTTGTAAATTTTCAATATTTCTGTAATTCTTTCAAGTATTTTTTAACTTGCTTAAATTCAAAATTATGATTGTTTGGTTTTAATAAATTACTATTCCGTTTTATGGCTATTTGATTTTAAAGAATTGCAAACTTTTTTTTCAAAATAACTCGCATTATTATCAAAAGACGATGAGGACATTTTTTGTATAGAATTTAATTTACCATTGATTTTTGCAAAAATATATAGGGTGTTCCATTTAAAAAAATGTTATTTCTTGAATATCTTGAAAACCAGATAGTCAATTGTTTTTCTGTTTTCACCATTGTAATCAGCGGAAAAAATGCTACTAGTTTGCTAATTTAACCGACTTTGTAGCTCCAATAATAACGAAGTTAGCACTTCGCGCGAACACCATGTATAAAGTTTAATAATCGGGAAAAAATTCTCGTAACAAAGTATGAATTATTGGAGTACAATACTACAAAATTTTGCGCAATTAAAAATGTAATAAAATATTTAGTGAGAAATTTATAATTTATTTTGTTTATTTTTTAAATTTTAAATTTTTTTTACAGAAGAAAGTTTATGAAATGGATAATTTTTGAGCTAAGTATGAACGATAAAGTAGCGACTTTTCTGTCTTATATTTGAGGATGTTCGGCCCCAACAACAGGATTTCTTCCTGTTGATTTGTTCACGTTTACTCTTTTTTGTACAAAATAAACAATAAACTTGATAAACTTGAGGGCCACTGTAGGTTAGATTTGAACAGTACCAAAAAAATTCGAGACTTTTAAAGCTCTTCGTTGTGATGAACGCAGCCATTTTCTTCAACAGTCGTTTTCTCTGTTCAGCTGAATATTATTGGCCATATCTAATAAATAATAAGAAATAAAATAAGTACTCCTATCGATGGCTTTCACCTGATTGGTCAGAATAAAATTTTACCGCTTTCTTCCACTTCATTGGAAGAAGATATTCATTTGTAGCATTTAGAAAAATAAAATAAATTGCGCTAAATTAAATTTTTGGTAACGAGAAAATGCTTGCGATGATGTGAAAATAGATAGAAGTTTTTTGCTAAAGGTCACAATATTTCTGCAACGAAATGTTACAAAACCTGTAGGGAACTGAATCTGATTCATACTTTTGTCTGATACTGTATGTAAATGAAAACACAATTAACCTTTTTGAAATATAACGATTATGAAGTTTTAGTTTATATACTAACTGCAACCTTTTCTAGTACTAACATTAGCAAAATTTCCTCTTTGTTCTTGTAGTTACACCTCCATTCTCAAACCTTTATAGATTTTTATACAATTTCTGCTCGATTTTGCACTTTATTAGTTTGCCTAAAACCATGTAAAGAAGAACCCTATATAATCTGATTTACTTAGGAGCAGCCGTTGCTTTTGGAAGATTTACTGGAGCAAGAAAAACGTGAATTAGAAAAACAGCATCAAAACCAACCAACAAATCAAGAAGTAACATCATCATCGGGGGTTGAGCCTGAGTCAGGTGCTTTGCTAAGCGATCACGATTTTGAAAGACTGAAAGCCGATATGTTTAGCGGCGGTAATATTGGCATCAATTCACCGTCTAGTCACGGTAGGTTGCTTGATGCTTTGTCCAAACCCGCAACTAAAAGTTTGTTTAAAGGAAGTGGTGGTGGGATAACACATCCGCAACAATGGCAGCAACAGCCACCAAATAGACCAGTACCAACCCCCACACCACAACCGACCACTGAAATTACTACTAGAGTACAAATGTTTAACGCTAATTTATTGGCAGCTCCACCATTACCACCGGAAAATATTGTTACTGAACAAGATAAACAGACACAGATTATGTATGAACAATGGCTAAACCACCAGAACAATGTATTGTCTCAGCAACTTAAATATTATGAGACTGAAGTTCACAAATTGAGGAAAATTAGAAAGGTGAGCTTAGATGGTGATGTTTTTACAAAAACCATCTGTATTTACTAAATATCAAAAAGCGAGTAGGTGTTAGGGTGTTGCAAGAGTTTCTTTATTTCACAAAATTTTAGGAAAATTATAAATCCCAAGAATTACTGTTTAATAGTGAAGTTTCGGCGGTCTAACCCAACCTACGATAATTCTAAAACCCTTAAAATTGTGACATAAAAATAACTTTGGTAAAGTAGATTTTGAGAAAATGTATCTATAATTACTAAAAGGAAGTCTTGTGATACTTTAAAATTTGGCAGATTCTTTCTGCAACATCCTACTACACTAATACAAACCAACAATGTCGATTTTATTTAAATTATTGTCACTTTCGCTCTACAATTTTTTGATACTATATCCAACAAATGAACGCATAAAAATAGTGGAATTTCTGTCATAGAGCCTGAACAGCAAACAAAGACAGTTGAGAAAATCTGGAAATTCTCTAGCAGAAGCCGATGCAACCGAGTTGCAGCGCGTCTCATCAGAACAAGCAATTTTGCAAAAACACCTAGAATCTAGCCGAAAACAAAGCCGCCAACACGGAATGCTTATCCAGGTATCTATTCTCATAGGCACTGCTCTTTTTGTAGGATCAGCACGAGTTTTTCTAGTAGTTTCACTGCGTAGATATATGTCTTGTGTTGTACCAAGAGTAGCAATGTCTATAATAAAAACGTTCTATTATAATCTTGTATTACCCTTATTGGTCTATATGAAGGAATACCGAAACAAGCAACAAGCCAAGCAGCGTCCTGGACCTGGACAGTCGCCCCTGCAGCAGATTCATTCACCACTGGGCCCGCCTGTTTCCTCACCGATTCATCATGCGAGTACATCGCAGAGTCCCATGATGTCGCCTTCGGCGTCACCGTTAACACAGCATAATTCGCCATTGCATAGTCCAAGTCCAATGGTGAGCCACTCGCCTGGACCAGGGTCAGTTGTTAATAGTATGGGGGGGAATAGCATGTCACCAATGCAACCTTCTCCTATGCAACAGCCGTCGCCTATGCAGCCATCACCTAGAATTGGTACTCCACATTCACAAGGTAATATTTCTTTGTTTACACACTGAAATCATATTATAATATTTTTTCTTCAGGTGAAGGCAGTCCTGGATCAGTACAGTCACCTGTATCTCAAATATGTTTGCCGCCTCCAGTTCCACGGATGACCTCTCCTCAACACCGAAGAGTTGTTACGAGTCCTGTAGGCTACACTGGTGAAATAAGACCGAATGCACAGCAAATGCGTTTTGTGCGAACTCCAATTGATCACGCTGCTCTGCAACAAAGAGTTCGAATGGCAACACCTATGCAAGGTTTCCAACAGAAAGCTGGTACAGCTTCTCCATTGAGTAGCCCGCCACCACAACAAATGATTACTCAACAACTTTTACAAAAACAATTGCAACAGCAGGTTTTATTGCAACAACAACAACAACAGCAGCAACAGCAACAACATAATTTAGATGGTAGTCAAACTGATCCTAATATAATGCATTCACAACGTGCCACTCAGTTACTACAGCAAAGAAACTTGCATAGGCAGCAGGCGATGCAGCAACATCAGCAACAACAAGCTGTGAGTCAGCCTCAGCCTCTAACACATCAACAGCATCAGCTTATGATCCAGCAACAGCAGCAATTGGCTAAGCAACAACAGCAGCAAATTGCTCAGCTACAAGCTAGACTGAATCAACAGCAAAATCCGCCACATTCACCAATGCCTCCGAAGAGTCCTCTTATAAGTCAACAGATTATGTCGCCTCACTCAATGCCGGCTTCGCCTATGCCACCTAAGAGCCCGATGATACCATTTAACCCCAACCAACAAACACCTAATTCTCCAGTGGCAAGAAGTCCGGTTTTCCATCAGGGTATGAATCAACAACCGCCAAGTAGCCCAATGGGCCTCAATCAGTATCAACCACCTAGTTCACCAATGCCAAGAAGTCCGATGATCCAAAACCAATCACCTATTGGGATTAGGCGTCCTCCAAGTGCCAATAGTAGTCCTGCAATGCCTGATAGACCAACTAGCGTTGAAAATCCTGGCACACCAAGAACACCTTATCAAGTCGATAGTTTTGACAGCATGCAAGGTGGAGGGGGTAACCCTAGTAATCCAGCTAATCCAATTCCATTGCCTCCGGGATTTGGACGATTTGGGTACTTTAAACTAGGATTAAGAGGCGGAGCGCCCATGTGGAGCTTTGGTAGGGGAGCTAAGAGGGTTCCTACGCCACCTATAGTTAACAAACCAGAAGGTGACAGAATATCTCCTGGCGAACCTGGACCACCCAAACCAAAGAAGGAATCCCATCTAAGCAAAGTATCGATCTTAAAGAAGAAAATACCATCAAAAGCTAACCTACAATCTTCTGTGATCAGCAAAATTGGTTCGTTAGTTAGTACGGATTATAATGAATTTGACGATAGTTCCTCAACTCCACCGGTTACTCCGCCGCCATCTGCTTCAACTAGTCGAAAAGTAATGCCCAAAAAACTAATTGAGCATGAAGTGAAAGATAAAGAGCAAATAATTGTTCTAAATAGTCCAGAAGAAAAACAAATGGCTGAGGAGGAAATTATGGATTATGATGACGACAATAACACCGTACTCTCAGCTGAGGTTTCCTTAAGTTCAGCAGCACAAAACGATGGTGATGATATAGAAATTGAAACCTTTTCGCAGAATGACCTTGGAGAAGGCCTGTCAAGTCCATTAGAATCCGAACAAATTACTGATGAATACGTTTTGTTTCCTGGTAATATGGTGGTGGATATTGCTAGTGGAGTTCACTATTCCGATAAAGAAGACGACGTGGAGGAAGAATATTCAAGCGAAAATATGCACATATTAATACGTAGTCCTACCACCAGCGATGATGAATTTATAATGCAAGGCAAAACAAAACTAGTCCACCATTCGGAGCATCTTCTGTCGATGGAAACACCAGATTCTCCAGAGCAAGAAGAGATGAACGTTGATCCGTCGCCTGAGCCTGGAGATGATGATATGACGAATTATGACGAATCTGAAGTTCTTATCTTGGAATCGGGACCAAAGTCGCCTGAGGAACAAATTTCTACTAAGGAAGATTTTGAGGAGTTAATAGATGAGGGTTCGCGTAAAGAGAAAATAATGAAACCGGAGATTATTACAGCAAAAGACTTCCATAAGTATGCTGCGAAAGTTACTTATAGTTTTACTACTATGCCTCAAAATGCGCCTAGTCAAGTTTCTGTTGCGAACACTGGCCGTAAATTACCGCAAAAAATATCGTTGATTACTTCGCCTGTGGTGAATATTAGTCGACCGGAAGCGACAAAAATTATTAATACTACAGCCACTCCAAAGCTTACTAGTATTATTTTAACGCACAATACACCAGGCAGGGGGAGCTTGTTGAATGTACCGAAAATGGTTGTTACCACTGGGGCCCCAGCCATAACAATAGTCAGTGCAAGCACCTCGCAAATTGCCTCAATATTACCATCAAAATTTACTGTACCTGTTATAAGTGCCAGTGCAGTACGCCAGCTGCCCAATGTTAAAGTTATAGACAAGCCCTCTTCTTCCTTGTCGTTAACTACGCATGATAGTTCTTTGCCTAAGAAGATTTTCGAGGATGATTCGGTTTCACCCGACAGTTCTAATTGCGAAGACGACAAGTCCAAAGATTCATCCGATGAAAAATCCAAATCTGAATCGCCAGCTATCGAGGAAAAATCTCCAGTCACGAAACCGGAAAATGGAATGGGTAGAATACCAGAAAAACCGGTAGAAAAACCAAATACTACTGAAGCTAACGAAACAACTCTAAAGCTTGAGAATGTCCAGATGACTAACTTGGTTGCTGAAGAACCAACGCAGCCAGTTATATCAAAAACCTCTCCACCTGTAATACTACACAACACCCCCGAGCTGAAAATGACGGCGCAAGTTATACAAGAGACGCAAACTCGGATGCAAATAACAGCAACCGCAGAAACAGTAGATGCTTTCGATGGAAGTTCGGTGGATGATACAAAATCAGTTGTCATATCCATACCATCTCCAACTCCTTCACAAGAGCAAATGCTAGACAACATCGCCATGCAAGCTCTGGAACACCGTAGAAGAGATGGTAAGGGTATTCCAAGGGGATTCGAGTCTTTTGAGGATGTTTTGGATATGATAGAGAACATCAGAGCTGATCCTCCAAATGTGTTAGAGGAGGAAAATAAGCGAGAAGTCAACACACCTCCAGCTGAAGTTAAAACTAAAGCAGTAAATAGAACAGTCGGAACAATTCAGTTAATGCCAGATCATCCTAAGTTACCCCCGATTACAACTGAACCTGCAACTGTTTTGGACGAGGATAAAAAGCAAGAGCCGCATACTCCTCCTGTTGAAGTTAAACCTAAAGTACAGGCTGTAACTCGGACTGTTGGTGGAATTCAATTAATGCCAGATCATCCTAAGCTACCTCCAGTTACAACTGTTAATTCAGTGATAACTGTACCGAAAACCTCTGTGATAACTGTACCACCAGCAAGTCATGAGGGTAACAGGAAACCATCTCTGACATTAACAGCGATGCTACAAAATCAACCGGCTGCAACTCCTACAACTAAAACTTCAGCAGACACAATAACCGCTGCTAGTATTCTGGGTACACCGATTAGCCTGTCGAGGAGTGGCTTTAGTACGGCTTTAGTACAAGCCCAGCCTAATGTAATTGTTCCTCCAGTTACCACTAGTGTTGGTTTGTCTCAAAGCTTGATTACATCATCTAATTTGACTAATTTGAGCACAGCTACTGTGATAAGTACGCAAAATTTTAGAACTGTAACCTCAACAACTAATTTGCTTCATACGCAATTGACGAAGGTGGTTCGAGCCAAGTCTTTAGACGATATTAAAGAGCTTAAACAAAAGGAAATAAAACAGGAGGAAATCGCTGAAGATAAACCAACAAGCCTCGCGGCGACTAGTTTAACATCAGGTTGTAAATATTCTTCTATACCTACACCAATCGGTAATAGAACTGAGGATTCGCAGAATGTTTTGTTGAAAAAACTGTTGCAAAATACAGCATGCGCCAGCACACAAACACCAGCCCCGAGCACTGTTACCTCGAGCACCACCACGGCAGCTCCTACTAGTCAAAATCAGAACGTCACAAATGTTGACACGAAGCCAATTGTATCGCCTACGTTAACATCTCTGCTTCCTCCTGTTAAAACCGAACCACAAACAGTTCTAACTCCACAACCTAAGACAGTTCCGCAGAGGTTGCCTATAAGGGAAACGTCGTTTGTGTCAAGTCCCGTTTTGCAACAACCGCAAATTTCTATGGCTTCAATGCCCACTCAACAACTGCATATTGATGTTAAGAAATGCTTACCACCAAGCCGGACGCCTAGTAGAGATGATTTGCTATCGCCACCGACGCCTCGCTCGTCGTGTAGTCAAGAATCCAGCTTGCAAACGCCACCGTTGATTATTAAAAAAGAGATGCCAATGCCACCTCAACAAAGTCCGATTTTAACACCTCAAGAGGTGAAAAAGGAGTTTATGGATGAGTCGTCGCAACATTCTGAAGTATCCGATCATAGCAGGCCAGATATTCCTATGAAGGAGGAAATTGATTCGATGGATATGAGCAATGATAAAACCCTGTTGGATAAGGAAGAAATTAAGAAGCAGAAGCGAAGAATGTACCAACAGAAACGAAGGCAGAATCAGATCCTTAATAAAGAGTCTGCGGGACAGCCAAAGAAACGCCCACGGAAAAATTCTCGAATGGACGAAGATTACGATAGTTACATTGATGGGGTGTTATCACAACTGCGTACTTTACCACCTATGAACGTCTCAGAGCCTTTGCTCAATCGAAACTTTGGCGTGGTGTCAGTGGTTGGCTCTGGTGACATGTCGAAACTGGGAACTAAAGACTACGACTCGCGTTTTGGTGATTTAGTCGGAAGTTACGGAAACGCTGTTGTGCCTGGCTATTCCGAGTTTTACAATACCAAACCATACGGGGACTGCGATCCATTGCCGGAAAAGCCACCCACATCCACTCAGAGGGGATTCTACGACCAGGAGTTCCCTTTGATTAAATTCGATAATGATGAGGATAAGAAGTTTGATTTGTTCTGTCGGGAAGACACTCCGGAATCTGTAATTAGTAGTTCGTCGCCTGAGTGTCCTTATATCGATCCGCAGCACAGGTTCATGGGATTGAAATTGATTAGCGATGACGAAGACGATGAGGATGAAAGTGGGGCTAAAGGGCGGTTGTCGCCGGTTGTGCCTATTGTTACGCCCATTCCCATCAAGGCGCCTGGACTGTATCTTAAGGATTACACAGACGTAAGTATTAGAATGAAGATATTCTATAAAAATAGCAATTGAATCACTGACCGTTATTTCTCTTGTAGGATAAGGAAAACATCGGCAGGGAAGTCCACACCAAATCTAAGTTTGTCTCCACTCCTACACCTTTAAAATACTCGGGCAACGTCACTGTTACCCTAACACTAACTTCCTCAGCAGCTGAAGATATTATGGGAGTGCTGAGAGATTTAGCAAATATTTTACACATATCTGCACCAACAACCTACCAAATAGTAGAAAGAACCAGTACACCACCCAGTCAGAAGCTAGGGCTCTATAGAACGAAAGGAAAGGATGGAAAGGAAGGGGGTAAAACTCGCGTTATATCTAAATTATGCTTAGACTATAATTATTAATTATTTCAGCTCCCATAGATATTCAAAGTATTCTTAATGGAGCAGCGAAATTTTGTAAACACTGCGACGTGGTGATACTCAACAACATGATTAAGAGAAAAGTGTCAGATCTTCCATTCCTAGCGAAAGATTCCGAGCTGCTAAGCGATGGAGAAGAGCTGTACTTTTGCAGCACGACTTGTTATATGCAGTTTGCTTTGATGCATCGCTCTCCATCCATTTCTGAAGACAAAGCTGCCGAGATTATTGATCATTTGTCGCAAGTGGATACGAAACGACGAAAGGTTCAATGTGAAATCGATCAGAAACGCTCACTAGCAGACAGAATGGGTTTCGATTTTAAAAGGAAAGACGATTCAATAGATTGTAACAATTTCAACTCGTTGTTTACAAAACCTGTCGATATGAAGTTTAGAAAGTACACTGATGATAGTGTTGGGCAAATGGATTCGTCTAAAGCAAATAAAAACGTGCGGTACAAAATTTGGGGACCTGGATGTCTACAGCCACCAACTAAACATAAGAAACCTACAGATAAAGAGATTATGGAGTTGTTATATCGATTGGGTATCACGGTGACGCCCTCAAAGATGCCGGAAGACACTAGAAAGTGCATGTTTTGTCAAGGTAAGAGATAACTACATGAAAAAAAAACGGGAGTTAATCTCATGGAATTCTTGCAGGTATTGGGGATGGAATGGCGGATGGTCCAGCGCGTCTCCTCAACTTCGACGTAGACAAATGGGTGCATCTGAACTGCGGATTATGGTCGGATGGTGTCTACGAAACCGTCAATGGTGCTCTAATGAATCTAGAGAATGCCATCTCACAAAGCTTAGCGACACCTTGCTTGCATTGTTCTAAATTTGGAGCGACCATTCGCTGTTTTAAAACGCGTTGTACTAGTGTGTATCATTTAAGTTGTGCGGTAAAAGACGGCTGTGTGTTTTTCAAGAATAAAACTGTTTATTGTACGGTACATGTTCCTAAAAATGAGAAAGATAATGAGTTGACAACGCTGTCCGTATCACGCAGAGTGTATGTAAATAGGGATGAAAATAGACAAGTGGCTGCTGTGATGCAACATCATACGGACACCAATAATTTGTTGAGAGTTGGAAATTTGATTTTCTTGAATGTTGGACAATTGATGCCCCATCAACTACAGAACTTCCATACACCCAATTATATTTATCCAATAGGTACGTGCTCTAGTATAGAAGTTAGTTAAATATTTTTAAAATGGTTACTTTTTTATATTTTTCGAACATTAAAAAATAGTTTATTATTCATGTACTTACAGCAACGAATTGAAACTTTTTCAGGCTACAAGATAATCCGCTTCTATTGGAGCATGCGCAGGCTAAACAAACGCTGCCGGTACATTTGTTCAATTCACGACGTCTGCGGCCGACCAGAATTCCGCGTGGTAGTCCAAGAGCAGTCCGAAGACGACGTCGAGTTCAAAGAATCCACACCAAAATCCGTTTGGGCCAAAATTCTCGACCAAGTGGCGCAACTGCGCATAGAAAATCATTGCTTGCAGATGTTTCCTAAATTTGTGAGTGGTGAGGATCTTTTTGGCCTCACGGAACCCGCAGTGGTTCGTGTGTTGGAAAGTCTACCAGGCATAGAAACATTGACTGATTACAAATTTAAATACGGGAGAAATCCTTTGCTTGAACTGCCCTTAGCAATTAATCCGTCTGGTGCTGCGAGAACTGAACCGAGATTAAAGAACCAGCTGCACTGGAAGAGGCCTCATACTCAAAGGACGGCGGGCGCGTCTTCAAGGCCGCTTTTTGGGCCGTCTCCATCGGGTCCTAGTTCGAGTTCTTTGGGAGAAGTGGCGTGTCCTTACAGTAAGCAGTTTGTTCATTCGAAGAGTTCACAATACAAAAAAATGAAACAGGAGTGGAGAAATAATGTTTATCTGGCTAGGTATGTTAAAGATTGGAAAAGTTGTAGATTGGTGGAAATACTGAGTGATAATTTTTTTGTAGATCTAAAATTCAAGGCTTGGGTTTATATGCGGCAAGAGATTTGGAGAGGCACACAATGGTTATAGAATACATTGGAGAAATCATCCGTACTGAGTTATCGGAATGCAGAGAAAAACAATATGAAGCTAAGGTAAGTGATTTTGAAGAATTCATGAGACATTAATCGATTTGTTATAAACTAATGTGATTCAAATTTAATACCTGTTTTTCTATACTTAAAATATTATCTCTGAAGTGATTAATTATTTCAGGAGTGTCTGGAATAATTCTGGTTATTACTCATAGTTTTTATCTGTATATGAAAACTATTTTTGTGGAATTTTTTGTTATCATTAGGTTTTATTTTTGTAGTACTTACACATACATATAAAATAGTTTTCATTTATAAATAGATAAGAGCAATTGTAATAATTTTTACAAATGTAAAACAAAGAGAAATTATGTATACTGAGAGATACAGGGTGTTCGCGCGAAGTGGCCACTATTGCTAACTTCGTTATTATTGGAGCTACAAAGTCGGTTAAATTAGCAAACTGGTAGCATTTTTTCCGCTGATTACAATGGTGAAAACAGAAAAACAATTGACCATATGGTTTTCGAAATATTCACAAAAATAACATTTTTTTAAATGGAACACCCTATATATTTTTGCAGAAATCGATGACAAATTAAATTCTGTACAAAAAATGTCTTTAATTTTTTTTATTATAATTTAAAATAAGCGAGTTATTTTGAAAAAAAGTTTGCAATTCTTTAAAATCTAGTAGCCATAAAACGGAATATTAATTTATTAAAACCAAATAATCATAATTTTGAATTTAATCAAGTTGAAAAATACTTGAAAGAATTACGAAAATATTGAAAATTTACAAAATTATAATTTTCATGGCCACTTGATATTAAAACTTTGAAAACTTTTTTTCAAAATAACTCGCTTATTTTAAATAATTGTCAAAAAAGTATGAGAACATTCTTTGTTCAGAATTTAATTTATCATCGATTTTTGCAAAAATATACAGGGTGTCTCGTTTAAAAAATGTTATTTTTGTGAATATCTCGAAAACCAGATGGCCAATTGTTTTTCTGTTTTCACCATTATAATCAGCGGAAAAAATGCTACTAGTTTGCTAATTTAATCGACTTTGTAGCTCCAATAATAACAAAGTTAACAATAGTGAACCACTTTACGCAAACACCTGTATATTAAAAATATTAAATAAAATAGTAATATTTCCGTAATTCTTTCAAATTTTTTTCAACTTGCTTAAATTCAAAATTATGATTGTTTGGTTTTAATAAATTACTATTCCGTTTTATGGCTACTTGATTTTAAAGAATGGCAAACTTTTTTTCAAAATAACTCGCTTATTTTAAATTATAATCAAAAAAAATTAAGAACATTTTTTGTACAGCATTTAATTTGTCATCGATTTCTGCAAAAATATATAGGGTGTTCCATTTAAAAAAATGTTATTTTTGTGAATATCTCGAAAACCAGATGGTCAATTGTTTTTCTGTTTTCACCATTGTAATCAGCGGAAAAAATGCTACTAGTTTGCTAATTTAACCGACTTTGTAGCTCCAATAATAACGAAGTTAGCAATAGTGAGCCACTTCGCGCGAACACCCTGTATATGTAATCAAGAATAAATAATATAAATAATTAATAATAAATTGAATACTGAAAAAATCTAATAATGTATGAACTAATTAAAAAAATACGTGAAAACAATGATACAGCAAGTTCTATCAGTCACAAACTATAACATACAAACAAAAAACTATAACAAATCTCGACTTTTTATAGAAATGCCTAAATAAATAAATAAAAAATAGAGTCTTAAAAACTAAACGTATTGTTTATATATTCTTTAACATTAACTATTTGTGTTAAAAACAGGCAAGGAATTAGGTCTTAAAATATTTCGCATTTATTTAATAAATATACTGTAAATTTTGAAAATCTTGAACCTAGGACGTTAAATATGAAAAAAGCTCAATATAAAAATTTAGACATTTTAGACCTTGATTGATTATTATTTTTGTAAGATCATACAAATGTAAAATAGCAACTATTTTCAGTCATCCGTAATTGTTTTATTTATTTTTTTTGTTATAGAATCGTGGCATATACATGTTCAGGTTGGATGAAGAACGTGTTGTAGACGCAACTTTATGTGGCGGATTGGCTAGATACATCAACCACTCCTGTAACCCTAACTGCGTTGCAGAAACTGTTGAAGTAGACCGAGATGTGAGAATAATCATCTTCGCCAAAAGGAGGATTCAACGCGGCGAAGAAGTAAGTTCTTCCTCTAGATCCTAAAAATACCTATATTTACAAAAAAATACCTTTGCAGTTAGCATACGACTACAAATTTGACATTGAAGATGACCAGCACAAAATATCGTGCATGTGCGGAGCACCAAACTGTCGGAAATGGATGAATTAACTGACGTACTTTTTATCCATCTGTTTCATCTCTAGTCTTTCACTTTTGGGCGATTTCAAAATACATTCCATTCTCGGATTTATTAAAAATTTTGTATATAATAAGGAAAATAGTAAATTTGTATTTAATGAATATTTTTCTGAAGCGGAAATGTCCGAAATCTTGGATTGTGTCTTAGGGTTAGGGACCAAAAATGTATGTTATTGTTGCTTCCCAAACCTTACATGTTGTAGATAATCATCCGTTATTTATTTTTACAATTCAATAGATTAATTTTTCAAGTTTTGCTAGGATAGATTAGAAAAAGTACATACAACACCATTGTTAGTGGTACTAACATAGCCTTTTATCGCCTTATTCTACACTCATTTTTCAAACACAAACACTTGTATTTTTACATTCAATTTTACTGTGCAATATTATATTTTTTTAGATAATTAGTGCCCGTAATAGAATAAACATTTTCTTATTAAGTTAAATCATGTAAGTAAATTTAGATTGGATCTAATCCAATTTGTTACTATTATGTGTTTTTGTGTATATTTTGTTTTTACTTCTAAGACGATTAATATGTGAATATTATTTTTAGTTTTTGTATAATTATATATAAATATTTCTAGGACAATAAAGTTTTATATTGAAATAATTTGGTTGTTTGCTGGATATTAATGTAATTGAAATTTTCTGATAATAATTAATATACGAGTATTATAATGATGTTTTACAGTTTTCTGCATAATATATAAATAAGTTAAACTTTTTAATAGACTAGGAAAGTGACAATCACTTAGGTATTGTAGTTTAATTTGTATTAAAGCACTACCTGATTAATGTTTAATTGTTGTACAAAAAATTAATACAATACATTGTATATTGTATACAGGGTGTTCACGCGAAGTGGCTCACTATTGCTAACTTCGTTATTATTAGAGCTACAAAGTCGGTTAAATTAGCAAACCAGTAGCATTTTTTCCGCTGATTACAATGGTGAAAACAGAAAAACAATTGACCATCTGGTTTTTGAGATATTCACAAAAATAACATTTTTTTAAATGGAACACCCTATATATTTTTGCAGAAATCGATGACAAATTAAATTCTGTACAAAAAATGTCCTTAATTTTTTTTTATTATAATTTAAAATAAGCGAGTTATTTTGAAAAAAAGTTTGCCATTCTTTAAAATCAAGTAGCCATAAAACGGAATACCGTAAACGTACCAATAGCTGAGGTCTTAAGACCAACTTTTGAATTATTTTCTGAGTATTTTTACTAAAAGTAAATATTTATGAATATTTTTTTGAGGCATATATTGACTGACATTCAAGATAAAGATTTTTTATTCAAAAATATTTTCAACAGTAACATCTTTTTAAATTTTACACATATTGACGAAAATTACATATGTACATATAGCTGACACCTCTGGACTCAGTAGTTGACTTTTGATGTCCCAAAAGCTGACAATGTATAATTTGATCATTTTGGATTTAAATAATAATTATTTTACAAATGACATTTTTTTATTTGCAAAGAAACAAAAACAAAAATGAACAGTGTAACATTCATAAATAATTATAATACTTTCTTTCTTACTACATGTCATTGCACTGACAAAAACTTCATCATCGCTTATTTCTTCAACAATTCCAGGGTAGTAATTTTTATTATACTTAACAATAACATAATCATATAGCTTGAAGTTCTTTGGGCTATTTCTATTTGACGTATTTAAAGAGGGAAGACTTTTTGTAGATTCATCTGAATCACTAATATTATTTTCCACTGTTTTGGATCTTGAATTTTGTGAAGTTTGTAAACTTTTTTTCCGTTCTTCTCTCTTCCTTTTTCTTTCTATTTTTTTTTTGTATAATATTCCTGCCATTCCGTAGACGTAACAACAGATGAAATCTTCTCTCTTTTACGTTTCTTCACTTCCTTATTTTCCTGCTTTTGCAGTGTGAAACATCCATTGCACTAATGTGTTTTCCTCTTCTTCAGATAAAATTGTATCAGGACCCATTTTACGTCTAACCGGATATTTTCCTTTATGTTTGTAAAGCAATGTAGTATGTAGTTCTAGGAGCATGAAAGCTTTTCGAAGCTGTCGAAATTGGCATCCCAGACTTAACTGCCTCTAAGGCTCGAAGCATGTCTTGTTCTTCATACTTTTGGTTTCCATCCTGTAAAAAAACTTTTTAAAATAAGTAGGTAATAAGTAGCCGTTTCATAAAAATTAAATTCTATTTGATATGTATGGAAACTAGTCTGTCTCTAAAGCTGATGCCCCATTAGTGGACAAAAGCAAAAAAATTATACATTTTAATTATTTGAACTCTAAATGGGTGTCAGGTATTGGTTAATTTACTTAAACGAATAAAATATTAGAATATTTGAGGAATTATGAAAAGGTTTGCCTAAGATTTACGTTAAAATTAACTTATATTTTTAAAGACGATGACCCAATACCTGACAGATTGTCTCAGGCATTGGGTTTTCCGGTTTTTTGGTTGTACCAAAGCCTGACACCTTATTTTTTATGTATCTTACTTATTTTTCGCGGTTAAGGGCAAATTTTATACAAATTATTAGAATTGTAGACAACATTATAGTAAATGAAATATATAAACCATAAAATATTTCAAAAAGAATCCTTAATCTAGGTCTTAACATTCTTAGCTTACCTCATAAGGTTTTTCTTGAGTCTCACAAGTCACAAAACAGCACCACACCGTAAACTTACTGTCAACTTTATACCAAAAACATTGATACTAACTTAATCTGAAAGACTTGAAGTTAATTCTACATAGAAAGCACTAGACTCTTTTATAAAGGATTGCTTATTTTTTTGGAAAATATAAAATTAATGTCAGCTACTGGATCAGTGTCAGCAAATGGTACGCTTACGGTAGTAATTTATTAAAACCAAACAATCATAATTTTGAATTTAAGCAAGTTGAATAAAACTTAAAAGAATTACGGAAATATTCACTATTTTATTTAATATTTTTAATATACAGGTGTTTGCGCAAAGTGGTTCACTATTGCTAACTTTGTTATTATTGGAGCTACAAAGTCAGTTAAATTAGCAAACTAGTAGCATTTTTTCCGCTGATTATAATGGTGAAAACAGAAAAACAATTGGCCATCGGGTTTTCGAGCTATTCACAAAAATAACATTTTTTAAATGGAACACCCTCTATATTTTTGCAAAAATCGATGATAAATTAAATTCTGAACAAAGAATGATCTTATGCTTTTTTGACAATTATTAAAATAAGCGAGTTATTTTGAAAAAAAGTTTTCAAAGTTTTAATATCAAGTAGCCATGAAAATTATAATTTTGTAAATTTTCAATATTTCCGTAATTTTTTCAAGTATTTTTCAGCTTGCTTAAATTCAAAATTATGATTGTTTGGTTTTAATAAATTACTATTCCGTTTAATGGCTACTTGATTTTAAAGAATTGCAAACTTTTTTTCGAAATAACTCGCTTATTCTAAATTATTATCTAAAAAAGATGAGGACATTTTTGTATAGAATTTAATGTACCATCGATTTTTGCAAAAATATATAGGGTGTTCCATTTAAAAAAATGTTATTTCTTTGAATATCTTGAAAACCAGATGGTTTTTTTGTTTTCACCATTGTAATCAGCGGAAAAAATGCTACTAGTTTGCTAATTTAACCGACATTGTAACTCCAATAATAACGAAGTTAGCAATAGTGAGCCACTTCGCGCGAACACCCTGTATATTACTGAACAATATAATTGAAACAGTATTTCTCTATCTTAAATATACATTTCATAAGTAACTTAGAGTCTTAATCAAAATTAACATCACCCCATTAAGAAAGCATAAGCAGAAACCCTCATTAGTAGCAAATAAAATATTAGATTCAGGGAAAAACCCGGATATATTCGCAGTTTTGCTGCTTCAATAGCGTTGAGTACATAGACGGTGAAGGATTAATTAAAAGAAGCTGCCGACTCTGTCTAGGCTGCACTGGTCTAACATTCCCCACCAAAATATTGTCATTAACATCAAACAAAGACCGTAAAGATTCTAGCTGAAAACAACAATATCTTTAAATTGAACTAAAAGATTTGGTAGCTACCTGATCCAAAGAAACTCCTAAAGGCCTTCTGGTTATTAACCATAAAACAAAGTGGACGCAAGGTAAAGTTTCGATCGATCCCCAGTACAAAAAGTAATCCGAATCAAATTTTTGGACTAAAGGACTGATGTCAAAGGGGTTGATCCTTATGACTGTGTTGACTGATTGGACTTTCGGCACATTGTCTATTATTGATTGGAAATAAGGATTGTCACCGTCCTGCAACTGAAAATCTAAAGTTAGAAGAGGTTTTTTCTACTTGGGGGGAAATCCGGACAATCATGTAGGCTTACTTTCAGCATGTACACTAGAGTCACGATTCCATCTTTATGTCTCAAAGCTGATTCTTGTGTGGAATAAGCGCTTTTAAATAACACCACATGCATTTCGCCGGGTAAATGCGAGCCATCTATTGTATGCTCACTACCTTCCATATCGTTTACACCCCAATGGAGATGCAGCTGGGAAAATACGTAGTTTCCTAATAGAGGGCCTTTAGTCAAAAACGGCCTTTCCTGCCTCCATCTAGCACTTAAGATTACTGTAATTAATTACACAAAATAACATGATGTGTAATTTTTATTTTAACAGAGTACGTGTGTGTCCTGTGTTGGTTAGTTTCATTTTCTTGGGCGGTACTTCGTGGTTGACCCAATTTATTAAAGGACATTGCACTCTAGTCGCTTGGCTGAGGTTGATATCTATTGGTGACTCAAATATACCTTCCGTGTCCACTAGACTTCTTACCCAAAGGGCCAGCTTTAAATCTAAAAAATTTATTCAAGAATTTTTGTACACTCGTCTAGTTATCAACCTTCTTCCTCCTTAGGTTGTACAGATTTGCTTCGTGCTTCCTCCTCTCCTTCAACAGAATCCATACTTTTTGCCTCACAGCTTTCTCCTTATTTTCATTTTGTTAATTCCTTAAGTATTTGCAATTAGCACAAAAATTTACCATTTTTATTTCCGAATAGTTTCTTATGACGTTACAAAAAATTTGACTCAAATGATTAAAATGTCATGCAAAATATGCAAAAATTGCCATTGTACTTTGTGCAATAAGCACGTTTGCGATTTCAACTGCGAGCAACGCTCCGAGAATACTTTGAAATGTTGGGAGAAGTGGATGTTGAAAAGGCAGAATATTCACCAAAAGCTCGGAAAAGCTTTGGACAGAAAACCGGGGAACTTGCTTATGAATTTTGGTGACGGTAGACGGACGATTATAGAAGAAAAATGTATGCTCGAGTATGCGAATATTACAACCACTTTTGATAAATATCGAGGGAATCCCGTCTTTTGGACTTTACCACCTGCCTCAAGAGGAAAAAAAGTTAAAGCTGATGATTGTGATAATTTACCCGCTAATCACCCTTATTTTTTTGTACAAACCAAAATTCAAAAGAACGAAATTCCTGAGATTGATTTTGTGGGCGAGCCGGATTTGATTGTGAAGGAGAAGGATATTATCCCGAAGACAAGGTAATTTTTAGTTTAAAAAAATATTCTGATGGTTTTTACACAGGGTGTCCCAAAATTAGCCTGCCAAAATGTACCAGCTGATTCTGCGTTCAAAAATAATGCAAAAAGTTTTAATAAATATCGGTTGAAATATGCTTTCTAAGGGAGCTACAACCCCCGGAAAGGGGGGCCCCAAAGAGGAGTTTTCTGTAATATCTCTGCAATTGTTTGAGGTAGATTCATGAAATTTGGTGAGTTTGAAGCTTGTATAATTTGCCACATATTCCTTTTTCCAATTTTATGAAATTTTGCCAGGGGCGTCACATACAGGGTGGGTGCTTGGTAAATTATGCCACATATTTTTTGTGTGGATAATTTTTAAATTTTTTATATCAAACTATGAATCTTGGTTTATTTTTACACAAAAAAAGGTCGTCTCAGTAGACCTTTGAATCTTGAACCGTTTTCGAGTAAAATCATTTTGGAAAAGTCACGTCCATAAAAACTACACTAATAAAAATAATCACAAAATTAAAAAAAGATTTTTGATTTTGATATTTTGTTTTTATTATTAATATTTGACGAAGAAATGCTAAACGAAGTAATAAATACCTATAAATTTTAATCTATTGTCTACTTTCGATAAATTTTAGTTTTGTGATTATTTTTTTTAGTGTATTTTTTATGGACATGATTTTTACAAAACGATTTTACTCGAAAACGGTTTAATATACAAAGATCGACTGAGACTACCTTTTTGGTGTAAAAATAAACCAAGTTTCAAAATTTGAAATAAAAAATTTTAAAATTATCCACACAAAAAATATGGGGCATAATATACCCAGCACCCACCCTGTATGTGACGCCCCTGGCAAAATCTCTGAAAATTGGAAAAAGAAATATGTGGCAAATTATACAAGCTTCAAACTCACCAAATTTCATGAATCTACCTCAAACAGTTGCAAAAATATTACAGAAAACTCCTCGTTGGGGTCCCCCTTTCAGGGGGCTGTAGCCTCCTTAGGAAGCATTTTTCATTTTTATGTTTATTGGAACTTTTTGTATTATTTTTGAATGTAGAATCAGCTGGTACATTTTGGCATTTTGGCTAATTTTGGGACACCCTGTATAATTATGACAAACCAAAAAGTTTAGCATTGTTGAGATTTTTATTATTCCGCTGAACAAAATGATTTAAAGCTAACTGAATAACGAAGAAACTTTTGAAAATTTGAACTCGCTACGACCAACAAACTCGAAGATTCGCAGCCTTAAAAATGTGAACTTCACATCTGAAAGCATCATGCCTTTTTTTAGAATGTGGTTCTGGAGGTTCTTTAGTGTAGCGTACTAGGCAAGGCCCCTAGCCGTTCTTTAACCCAAACTGTAAAGAATCTTTGGAGTGTTTTTAACACTTTTTATTAAAATCCTGCAAAAATGCTGCATTAAAGATCCTCTGGAGGGCCAGTTCTCTATACACTCCCGTTTTTTGCAATTAAGCTGCACTTTCATTTAATTGAAATGAGCGTAAGAAACGCTTGTCGCTATGAATTAAGCGTTTCGTCACCTTTTCATTAAATAATTTCCAAAAATTACTTTTTAAATGGAATTTAATTCCTGGAACTCTAAATATCAACTTAATATGAACATGAGCAATATTTCTAGGTACATCTACCACTTATGGAGAGATAGAGACTACCGCCAAAAGAAACTAGCACAAATAGCCTCAAAACTGGAGCTGCTACAACCACATATACCAGACTATCGTGATTTAATTATAACAGGCAAAAAAATTGATGTACAACAAGAAATAGCCGAGGAACCCAAGGATTACGCATCTGATGAAATAGAAGATAATCTCTATCAACTCTCGGCTACTACGAATGTTGAAACCGACACTAAAACGGAATCAATAGACTTCACCATAAACGGAATTCGCCTGTCGGACAAGAACAAGAAAGAAATGTCGGCAGGCTTCAGAAAAATTCGAATTGTTTTTGAGCGCAGCATTAAATCAAAAACCTTTGCTAAATTACCAGTTGTATTTGAGAACAAAGGATTATCAACAATGCGGTTTCATTTTAATATAAAGGACAAATACAATTATTTTGAGCACGTTAGAGAACCCCGTCTTCAATATGTTAGTCCATTTTATTTTAAGAAAAATGAATTAATTCTTTTACCCAAGGAAACTGTCACGTTGTCTGTGTATTTTAAGAGCAACTTTCCGGGAAAATACGACGAAATGTGGGAGATTACTACAGTACCAAAGTTTTGGTACGATGAATTCCATCTTATTCTTCAGTTGCAAGGTGTTTCGTTTACCACAAGTTTCGAGGAGAAATCTCTGTCGATAAAAGAAAATCTAGCGAACCATGTTAAAAATTTCCTTATAAATGATATTTTACGGGAAACTCTAAAATTGACTAATTTTGAAAACGTTTCCGTACCGCCTGCTGTTTTCACTGAAGTGGAATTGTTCGAATCGGCAAATGAAGACACGAAATTTTTACAAACGTTTCCAAAGTACATATACGATAAAAACATAGTGCAACAACTCAAAGAATTTTACGAACTTGTCAGGGAGCCAAATCATCCAACAAAATGGAATTATTCGATTGAAGAACTAACGAAAATGGCGAGAGAAAAAGACATCATTGTTTATGCGGAAGAAAAACTAAAAGAAAAAATAGCAGCACATAAAAGAACAGTAGAACTTCAGGAGATTTGCCAAATTGATGAAGATAAATTACGCAACCGAGCGATTCGTGGAAAGAGTGAGAAAAAGCAAGTAAAAGCTGTGACTGAAAAGGGTGACAAAGGTTTATTAAAGAAAACTACAGTAAGGGGTTCTGTACAAGCTAAAAAAGATAAAGCTAAAACCGAGATAAAGGAAAGTATAATTGAAATGAAAGAAACTTACTACTCACAGTTGCAAGGACTGTTAGAGAAATTAGAACAACCTGCAGTTGTATATAATTTAGATCGAGTAAAACACCTAAACGCATTCTTTATAGCACGCGCCACTATCACTAAAATGTGCGAAGCACTAGACGAGTTAGACAAGCAGATGAATATAGACTACTTAAAGCATTACCCCAAAAAGATCATCACGGATAATCACACGCCAGCTCGAATGGTGTACCAAGAAAACCTAGAAACTTGCATACCAAGAGTTAAACTGGTAACACCCGAAGGTAGAAGTTTATGTCTGTTCACTCCGAAACCCACGATTTTAAAAGACATACCACAAGATGACACAGTGGCTGTCTATAAAACATTTTTCAAAAAGCCTTTACCTCCTAAATATAAGGAAAAAGGAGACTATGCGGACCAAAAAAGTAAAAAAAAATTATCCGCACCCGTAAAACAACCTAAAACCAAAGAGAAAATTGATGAAAAATCAGCTCAGCCATTGGAGAAATTCGAACCATTTCTAGAGGAATTTATTCCACCAACTTTTAGTGATGACGAAGATGAACCAAATGCAGAAATTCTTGAAGAAACTGATGAACAAGCCACTGAATCCGAGAGTGAAATTTCGCTATCTCTACCTGAAGAGTATAAATATCTCACATATTTAATAGTTTATACTCACGTCGAAGAACTCGCTGATCACTTGGTAGACATGCTAGAAACATGCAAAGAAGAACAAGTGTCTACCAAGCTAATAAAACGACTAATTAAATGCCGTGCAGACGATAAATCATGCGTATTCGACGACGTTGAGGAGGAATCAATAGAATCCGAGTCAATATCAGAATCAAGGATTGAATCATCTAATCTGGTAAGTGAAGAACTGTCAATAAAATCCGTGAGTGAGTCAGCGAAACTCCAACAACAAGAATATTTTGACGCACTGTTACGGCTACACTGGAAAGAAAATGAAAATACTTTGAATTATGTGGTTGACAGGAAATTGAAGAAGAGGAAAGAGCAGAGTAGAGTTTCAGTGCATAAAGAGGAGATTCAAAGATTTGATCCGGTGGATTATAGTAGAAAAACTGACAAAAAGGCGCAGCATTTCGTAGAACGTGACGCACAAACTGATGAGGTTAGACTGGAAGACTTTCCGATTCTTTCCAGTTTTATTTTCAGGGCTTCGGAAACTAAACCGCCACCGACTGTGAGCAGTGATGTAGTTGAAAAAGAGAATTATTATTATTTGGAAAATGACGAGGTGACTGGCGATACCATTAGTACAGCATCAGGAATAGGGGAGGTAGAAAATACGGAGCAGTAAATAGAATCAATATTTTATTTTTAATTATATTTTATGTGTCATAGTTTATACAAGAAAACACGCTAATATAGTGTATTATAATAATAATTATTTATACTTTTTTTAAACAAGTTGCATTTATTAAATACAACTATTCTACTAAAACATTTATAAAATATCTTTTATTTTACTACAAACTACCTACTACTAAAGTTGTAGAAACTTCTAAGCTCTAAAAGACACCTGTTCATTCCCTGCAGAGTACTTAAGCTTTATGAAAAATAATTTATATAAAAATACTCTTATATGGTGCATGTTTGCTTAACTAAAGCCTTATTCACTTTTTCTGTGAGATGACACATAGATGACATCCAGTTTCTTGTGAGCTGGTGGTGTTTGAATAGGCCGCACATTTTTGATAATATTGTGTTGGTCACAAGGCGTGGACTTCATGCTTCTGAAGTAAGATACCTGAAAATAATGATTAGAAATTTAGTACCAACCGTGGATTCGATGCCTTTAGCCTTAGCATTTTACCTGCTTTCTAGACACATGAATTGGTGTGGGATAAAGAATCCAGGTGACACTTTCAGTATATGGTTCGGTTGTCAAAGATCCCTTTGCACTGAGCTTCATCCTTAATCCATGTAAGACAATCTGAAATGATGTTCATAATGAATATTTGAGAATTTGTGAAATTTAATTAAATGTTTACCTGATGAAACATTTGTTGTTGTATTTATTTTCTCAATGTTTTGTACAGCGATGGAAAGTTTCTTGAAGCATGGATTATCGAGTAAAACACCTAAATGCATTCTTTATAGCACGCGCCACTATTACTAAAATGTGCAAAGCACTAGACGAGTTAGTCAAGCAGATGAATATAGACTACTTAAAGCATTACCCCAAAAAGATCATCACGGATAATCACACGCCAGCTCGAATGGTGTACCAAGAAAACCTAGAAACTTGCATACCAAGAGTTAAACTGGTAACACCCGAAGGTAAAAGTTTATGTCTGTTCACTCCGAAACCCACGATTTTAAAAGATATATCCCAAGATGATACAGTGACTGTTTATAAAACATTTTTCAAAATGCCTTTACCTCCTAAATATAAGGAAAAAGGTGACTATGCGGACCAAAAAAGTAAAAAAAAATTATCCGCACCCGTAAAACAACCTAAAACCAAAGAGAAAATTGATGAAAAATTAGCTCAACCAGTGGAAAAATTCGAACCATTTCTAGAGGAATTTATTCCACCAACTTTTGATGATGACGAAGATGAACCAAATGCAGAAATTCTTGAAGAAACTGATGAACAAGCCATTGAATCCGAGAGTGAAATTTCGCTATCTCTACCTGAAGAGTATAAATATCTCACATATTTAATAGTTTATACTCACGTCGAAGAACTCGCTGATCACTTGGTAGACATGCTAGAAACATGCAAAGAAGAACAAGTGTCTACCAAGCTAATAAAACGACTAATTAAATGCCGCGCAGACGATAAATCATGCGTATTCGACGACGTTGAGGAGGAATCAATAGAATCCGAGTCAATATCAGAATCAAGGATTGAATCATCTAATCTGGTAAGTGAAGAACTGTCAATAAAATCCGTGAGTGAGTCAGCGAAACTCCAACAACAAGAATATTTTGACGCACTGTTACGGCTACACTGGAAAGAAAATGAAAATACTTTGAATTATGTGGTTGACAGGAAATTGAAGAAGAGGAAAGAGCAGAGTAGAGTTTCAGTGCATAAAGAGGAGATTCAAAGATTTGATCCGGTGGATTATAGTAGGAAAACTGACAAAAAGGCGCAGCATTTCGTAGAACGTGACGCACAAACTGATGAGGTTAGACTGGAAGACTTTCCGATTCTTTCCAGTTTTATTTTCAGGGCTTCGGAAACTAAACCGCCACCGACTGTGAGCAGTGATGTAGTTGAAAAAGAGAATTATTATTATTTGGAAAATGACGAGGTGACTGGCGATACCGTTAGTACAGCATCAGGAATAGCGGAGGTAGAAAATACAGAGCAGTAAATAGAATCAATATTTTATTTTTAATTATATTTTATGTGTCATAGTTTATACAAGAAAACACGCTAATATAGTGTATTATAATAATTATTATTTATACTTTTTTTTAAACAAGTTGCATTTATTAAATACAACTATTCTACTAAAACATTTATAAAATATTTTTTATTTTACTACAAACTACCTACTACTAAAGTTGTAGAAACTTCTAAGCTCTAAAAGACACCTGTTCATTCCCTGTAGAGTGCTTAAGCTTTATGAAAAATAATTTATATAAAAATACTCTTGTATAGTGCATATTTGCTTAACTAAAGCCTTATTCACTTTTTCTGTGAGATGACACATAGATGACATCCAGTTTCTTGTGAGCTGGTGGTGTTTGAATAGGCCGCACATTTTTGATAATATTGTGTTGTTCACAAGGCGTGGACTTCATGCTTCTGAAGTAAGATACCTGAAAATAATGATTAGAAATTTAGTACCAGCCGTGCATTCGACGCCTTTAGCTTTAGCATTTTACCTGCTTTCTAGACACATGAATTGGTGTGGGATAAAGAATCCAGGTGACGCTTTCAGTATATGGTTCGGTTGTCAAAGATCCCTTTGCACTGAGCTTCATCCTTAATCCATGTAAGACAATCTGAAATGATGTTCATAATGAATATTTGAGAATTTGTGAAATTTAATTAAATGTTTACCTGATGAAACATTTGTTGTTGTATTTATTTTCTCAATGTTTTGTACAGCGATGGAAAGTTTCTTGAAGCATGGATTATCGAGTAAAACACCTAAATGCATTCTTTATAGCACGCGCCACTATTACTAAAATGTGCAAAGCACTAGACGAGTTAGTCAAGCAGATGAATATAGACTACTTAAAGCATTACCCCAAAAAGATCATCACGGATAATCACACGCCAGCTCGAATGGTGTACCAAGAAAACCTAGAAACTTGCATACCAAGAGTTAAACTGGTAACACCCGAAGGTAAAAGTTTATGTCTGTTCACTCCGAAACCCACGATTTTAAAAGATATATCCCAAGATGATACAGTGACTGTTTATAAAACATTTTTCAAAAAGCCTTTACCTCCTAAATATAAGGAAAGAGGAGACTATGCGGACCAAAAAAGTAAAAAAAAATTATCCGCACCCGTAAAACAACCTAAAACCAAAGAGAAAATTGATGAAAAATTGGCTCAACCAGTGGAAAAATTCGAACCATTTCTAGAGGAATTTATTCCACCAACTTTTGATGATGACGAAGATGAACCAAATGCAGAAATTCTTGAAGAAACTGATGAACAAGCCATTGAATCCGAGAGTGAAATTTCGCTATCTCTACCTGAAGAGTATAAATATCTCACATATTTAATAGTTTATACTCACGTCGAAGAACTCGCTGATCACTTGGTAGACATGCTAGAAACATGCAAAGAAGAACAAGTGTCTACCAAGCTAATAAAACAACTAATTAAATGCCGTGCAGACGATAAATCATGCGTATTCGACGACGTTGAGGAGGAATCAATAGAATCCGAGTCAATATCAGAATCAAGGATTGAATCATCTAATCTGGTAAGTGAAGAACTGTCAATAAAATCCGTGAGTGAGTCAGCGAAACTCCAACAAGAATATTTTGACGCACTGTTACGGCTACACTGGAAAGAAAATGAAAATACTTTGAATTATGTGGTTGACAGGAAATTGAAGAAGAGGAAAGAGCAGAGTAGAGTTTCAGTGCATAAAGAGGAGATTCAAAGATTTGATCCGGTGGATTATAGTAGGAAAACTGACAAAAAGGCGCAGCATTTCGTAGAACGTGACGCACAAACTGATGAGGTTAGACTGGAAGACTTTCCGATTCTTTCCAGTTTTATTTTCAGGGCTTCGGAAACTAAACCGCCACCGACCGTGAGCAGTGACGTAGTTGAAAAAGAGAATTATTATTACTTGGAAAATGACGAGGTGACTGGCGATACCGTTAGTACAGCATCAGGAATAGCGGAGGTAGAAAATACAGAGCAGTAAATAGAATCAATATTTTATTTTTAATTATATTTTATGTGTCATAGTTTATACAAGAAAACACGCTAATATAGTGTATTATAATAATTATTATTTATACTTTTTTTTAAACAAGTTGCATTTATTAAATACAACTATTCTACTAAAACATTTATAAAATATTTTTTATTTTACTACAAACTACCTACTACTAAAGTTGTAGAAACTTCTAAGCTCTAAAAGACACCTGTTCATTCCCTGTAGAGTACTTAAGCTTTATGAAAAATAATTTATATAAAAATACTCTTGTATAGTGCATATTTGCTTAACTAAAGCCTTATTCACTTTTTCTGTGAGATGACACATAGATGACATCCAGTTTCTTGTGAGCTGGTGGTGTTTGAATAGGCCGCACATTTTTGATAATATTGTGTTGTTCACAAGGCGTGGACTTCATGCTTCTGAAGTAAGATACCTGAAAATAATGATTAGAAATTTAGTACCAACCGTGGATTCGACGCCTTTAGCTTTAGCATTTTACCTGCTTTCTAGACACATGAATTGGTGTGGGATAAAGAATCCAGGTGACGCTTTCAGTATATGGTTCGGTTGTCAAAGATCCCTGGTAAGTGTAGTACCCTTTGCACTGAGCTTCATCCTTAATCCATGTAAGACAATCTGAAATGATGCTCATAATGAATATTTGAGAATTTGTGAAATTTAATTAAATGTTTACCTGATGGAACATTTGTTGTTGTATTTATTTTCTCAATGTTTTGTACAGCAATGGAAAGTTTGTTGAAGCATGGATTATCGTCGTCATCTGTGGCTTGAATGAAGAAAGCTACGACAGCTAGTCCATCATGTTTATCGGCTGCTTCTTTGAAACTGCCGTATTTTATGTTGTAGTGAACTGCGTGGGCCTCCATGGAATATCTAAATTTATTTTGTAATTAGATTTGATATAGGCAAAAAGAGAAATAAATAAAATTTGTTCTTGCGTAAATTAAAACTTTTGTCATTGTATTGAAAATCAAAATTATTGCAGCCCAACTTTGAACGAAATTGGCATTAATGAGATATTGAAAATTTCTATATGCGTATAGGAAATAGAATTAATAATAAATATTCAAACCAATATGGTTTGGTCATTTTTTAATTCAAAAACCGTTTTGACGTTGACGTAATATTTTTTTACTTGTAGGTTTTAACACCCGGTATACCACAATAATTATTCCATTGTTTGTCTTGCTATATGAGCATTTAATTGCTTTAAGTTCCCATTAAACTAGTTAACATAATTATGCTCAAACTGTATCGTACAAAAAACACTTACGCACGACCTTCAAAAATGTGCTCACATCCGCTATGATCGTCCTCACTCCAATGAAAATGCAACTGTTCAAAAACGTATTGGTCCTCATGAAGGGGCCCTCCCATCAAGACAGGCATTTCTCTGTTGTGAAAACGCAGTGTAGCTGAAAATAATCCATTTAGTATTAGATAACCAAGTATGTACTTGAATTGCAATCGATTTAGTCATTAACTTTGCGGTTTAGTTGATGAAACTTCCCTAGCCCAATTTTATTTATATTTAGCAATTTAAATTACGCTGCATTTGTTTACTGGAAAACCTGACCCAAGCAAAAAGTAATTATTTACAGTAAAAAACGAAGGTCACATGTTTTATTCATGAATATAATAAACCGACTACACAGGCATGTTTTTTATTATTTGGTGTCCCGTGATGGGAAACTCCTGCACGTGTTTTATAAGAAAAAAAATAGTTGATTTAGTACCTGTAAACCCATTGTTATTGAAAGTAGCCTCTCCTCCTTGGTCCCAATGACCATGAAACTCCAGAGGTTCGAAGTGTTCATGGTGGATGCTTTCTTCGTGTTTGAGCTCGATAGGAGATTGGACTTTTGTTAAACGCCAATCTTCCACTATGATGTAGGCGTCTTCGTCACCTGTGTCATAAAAATTGCTTATAGTAAACAAATTATTGTTCTAAAATTAGTACTACTTGAACATTTATTTGACGAGTTCGTCACGCTCAATTAAGATAAAAATTAGTTGAGGTATTTTGTCTGGAATTGATGGAAATATTTATAAGTATCTACAGGATACTTAGAAAATCTGACACCTAATTAAATTATTTTGTTAAAACAGACGTAAAAAATCCTAAAAAACTTGTGGTGACACTTTCTACGTGACTGAAATAATAAATTTGACACCAAATAGGCAAAAAGCCAAGAAGTTGTGTTCAAGGTTAAGAATTACAATTATTAAATTTATTCGTTTAGGAACGCCTTTGCAACAACATTTCGTTGAAGAAGAATTATATATTTTCTATACATGCTACTAAAACGGGGATTAAATACAGATTTGTTCCGTATCATAATATTCATAATACAGAAAACTTTCAATAGGAAATTTTAGAAATTTCTGTTTATTTAAAACTCTATTTCGAGGAGACCCGGTATAAGCATTCTGTAAATAAATGCAACTATTTCACTGCTACTATTGTTCCACATAAACATTTATTAAAATTCTACTATTTTGCATTTCTCAAAGAAGTAAGCGTATTTTAAGTGTACTTAACGAACATTAAAAGTAGACACTTTAATATGCGAGTAATTTTATTTTCTAATTAAAAATTTTACGAGGAAGGAAACAAGATAAAAACGTATTGTTTACAGTAACTGTAGGATATGGAGTTTAGTGCATGAAATGATAAGCCGGATTTTTTTCTTAATTACATTTTTTATATAAAAATCTGGCAGGGTTTGAATTTGAATGAACCAAATAAATATTTTAAAGACAGAATTGATTGATATTGATAGTGATTGATTTGTTTATAATCCTGTTCGATTCTTATTAGCAGGATTTAATTTGAGTGTAAATTCGGACGAAGTCTGGCTCAAAGGATTTATTTTTGAGATGTAGGTTTTTTACTTGATATGTAAATATTAATGGAAAGTAACTCTGAGAAAAATATGACTAATCAACCATATTTATCTACAGGACAAACAGATAAGAGTAAGAATATAATATTTATTTTAGACTAGAGGATATTTTTCGTTAAATCATCAGGAAAATAAAAATGTCCTATATCCATAAAAATAGCCAAGCAATTTTAACTATTGAATTAATTCCCTTTCGATTCCATGAGAAATTGATTAATTAAATAATGAACTGCAACAGAAATGGGTGTTTTTGCAACTGCCAATTGTGTGTTCAAAATATTTGGATTTATCATTCTACCCAAAACCTGCCTTCCTTGTCCTTTCCATATACTTCAGTCCAAGAGATTGCATATTTTGGGTAGAAAAAGCAGATGCGAAATAAATCCAAAATGTAGAATCTTAATCACCTAGGCTTGTATATTTTATAAAAGAAAATGAAAACAAATTTTTGAAAAATAAAGAAATTCATGCCTACTCCACAAGAAATAATGTATTACTAAGACAACCATTTTCAAGGTTATCAGTAAGCCAAAATAGTCATGTTTATATGGGAATAAAATGTTTTAATAAAATAATTAAAGTTCTGGAATTGGAGAATTGTAGTTTGAGAGTTTTTAAATTGAGAGTGAAGACTTATTTACAGGAACAAAATTATTATTCTGTTGCGGAATTTTTGTTGTAGGTTCGTGTGTTGGGATTAAAATTGAATGTTTTTGACTAGTCCTTTGAGTTTGTTGAATTCTTTTTTTGTATTAGTAAATTCTGTAATTCTGTAAACTTTTGTGATGAATAAATGTGTCTATCTATTTATAATGATCTTCCTAAAATCTAAAAAAAACGCAGTCCAGGTCTCGAAATATGAAAATTAAACCAAGTTTTTGGGTACACTTTGAATATTTCTATAGATTTTCTACAAAACTGGTTCAGCCCAATTGAAAATTTTCAAATCATGCTGAATTAATTTTGTTAAAAATTTGTGGAAATATTCGTGTTAATTTTTTTGTTACGCTAAATTTTATTTACGTAGGTTGCCGCAATATTAACGATAACGAATTTTTACAAATTTTGAGAGACTATAATTCGGCAGAGGTAGAACTTTAGACTAACAATAAAATATGTCTGGACCAATCGCTCTATTTTTGCGAGCCCTAACAACTAAATGTTTGGACAAAAGTAAATCGGATTGTCCTTTTTCTAAACGCGCAAAAGTTATCTAAATTAACTTCCATAATATTGATGGTTTTTTTCTGTTATAATGCCAACATTTAGTTATATAAAAACGTAAATTTCGTAAAAATTCGCTCGGCGGTTCTAAAACTATAGCACTTTAACCCAGCAGGATGGGAAAATTGTAGAAACAAAGAATTATTATTTACAAAACGTTGGATCTAGTAGTCGGATTTTGACGAAATTTACTTTATTGCAAAGCTGGATGTTGGTTTTCTTTACAAAAAAGTTATACAAGTTTTTATTTGGTGATTTTAGGCATTTATCGGAGCTTCAAAGTTGCACCTTTAAAAATGTTAGAATTTTTTAGTAACTGTTTTAAAAAATCACAGTGTTGAAACCGCTGGTTGGATTTGTGTCAAAAAACCTTTAAATCAAAGCTCAATAATCGTACTATATTGAAAAAATCCTGAAATGTTAATATGAATATTTTTTGCATTTTTTTTCGAGTTTCACAGTTCACTTTTCAAAAAACGTGTTTTTGAGGGTGCTAATTACATTAAAATAATCACAGTTTTGGAACCGCTGGTTGGATTTTGGTAAAATTTACTTTATTGCAAAGCTGGATGATGGTTTTATGTACAAAAAAATCTCAAAGTCTTTATTTGGTGTTTTTAGGCATATTTCGTAGCTTTAAAATTGCACTTGAAAAATGTGAAGTAATTTTCTACCGACTCTTTTTAAAAAATTACAGTTTTGGAACTCGGGGAAAACGACATAAAGGTGCATTCATGACCCTCATCCAGTCCGAACTTAAATGTCAGTGAAACTCTTTGACATAAAATTAAACGTATTCTACGCAATAATCCACCAAGAACCATTGGTGACTTAAAGACCAAAATAGAAGAAATTTGGGACAGTTTCACGCCAGAATTGTACCAAAACTTGATAAATACAATGCCTGCTAGAATACAGGCAGCTATTAAAGCAAAAGGAGACGTAACCTCTTATTAATGGTCCTAAATTAAAAATTATCCCAACATTTAGTTGCAAATTCATTTTGTAAAATTTGCTAATTATTTAGGTTAAAATATTGTTAAATCCAATAAATAATTTTGTTCCATGCATAATATAGTTATTAAGGCTTCATATTATTGTATTGTTAGGTGTTTACTAATTATTTGCGTAAAATTTCCAGTTCTTCTTTCATACTTCAAAAATTTACTTTCGTCCGAACATTTAGTTGTTAAGGCTCGTAGATTCATTAATGCGACTTGTTTAAAAACACCCTGTAAATACTTTATTTTTTAACTTATACAGTGTGTCCGAAAATCACTGGAGGAATTCTAGATTCTAGATGACGGACTCTTCATAATCATAATATTCTCATAGTAAAATCTAAATAAAATATCAACTTTGAATTTTCGGAAAAATGTCTCTTAACGAGGCTAGCGGTTTACTAAATTTATACAGGATGATCCACTCTTAATATCTTAATTCACGATCTATAAACTGTCAATGAGAGTAGAGAGGTTGAGCTTAAATAGCTACATGAAAAGTTTTCCAAATTTTTAAATTCAATGTCGTGTTTCTAGTCTATGATTATTTATTTTAAATCACTACTATTTTCCCGGTACTTATATGTATACGTTAATTATGATCGTTATCCTCTTCTAATAATCAACTGATGACACATACTCAGTAGGTTTACTAAATTAAGCATAATTATATGTAGGTTGTTTTTCATGCAACATTACCTAATCCATTAACATTTTTTTAAGATTGAGCATTGTAATTTATAGTAGGATTTTTTTAACCTGTTAATTTTTAAGAAATTAAATAATTTTAGGCAGATTCTGTTTAAAATAGAGACTCCAATTAAATTATTTAGTGTATTCAATATACTTACAATTTTTTTTTATTACAAATATGTCTTTCAAATACTTGAAATAATTAAGTATTTCATTTTCTTTTTAGTTCTCTTTTTGCTTCAATCGAAAACTAAGGTCCCATAAAAAACATGTTCTAACTTGCACTTAAGCAAAAAATAGTGTTAAAAATTTTAATTTTTTGAATTTGTTAAAAAAATTATTGGAGCATTACAGAATTTTTATTATTGATGCAGTGATTACATTAGAAATGTATTATTACTTACAAATAATATAAATTAATAGAAAATAATGGAAAATAATATGTTAATAGCATATTCTTTATAAAAAAGCTCGTAAAAAGTTTTATACAAAAATATTTTTGTATTTTGTAATTTTTGTTAATTCTAAATCATTTCGTACTTCGTGCATAAAAGTGGCACTCCGACATTTACAACAAAAAAACTTAATTTTTAAAATGAAATTGGAAAGTTTCAGCCCTGACCCACATTTCCTGAAATTATTTTTCGCTAAATCTAAATCTGAACAATCCGTCCGATTTTTCATGGAATTTTACAGCAAGGTAGTCAAGTCATTACAAGAAGTAAATTACCTTTACCTACATACAAAAAATAAAATGAATAAAAAAAGTTTGTATATCAATCACTTACCATCTTTTTGCACGGCTTTGGCACCCACATCGGCATCATTATCGCACAGGCATTCATTTTTCGTCAGACCTGGAATAACAGTACCAGTCATTTTTATGCTGAAGTGTTTGTACACAAACAAATATAATCGCCAAAGTGAAACTAGGGAAGTGAGCACGTCGAGTTCAGTAAACTAACTGATGATTGTAAACCAAACTGGTTGTCTACATCCACATTGAAGTAATTTAACACCGGCTTGTCTGCTGAGTAGTTTGGCTTAATAAATAGCGCAGTCGCTGAAACGTGCTAGGCCATGTGCAGCTTAAATATTTGTTTACACATAAAGCTTTCAATCATTTTTCAAATTTTACCCAAGTAGGTGGAAAAGATTAGATAGTAGGAACAAAAGAAATAAATATTTTAATTGTTTGTTGTTGCTCTTTACCTGGTTGTTTAAATATGTAGTTAAACTGTGCGTCAGAATCAAGACCAGATTTAATTCTCATTCTCCCTGGAGCCTGGAGCCATAAACATTTTATTGTTTACATTATTTTTACTCATCATCAGTGGAATACCTTGTGTTTACATTACCTCATATCAACGTCACACATTTTAACAACAATATTTTCTTACTAGAAATGCACGGCAAAGACGACAGTTTCGCAAATAATTGTACCACTTAGGTATACAGGGTTATCTAGAAACTCTACATAAAATTCGTGGTATTTATTTGTCGAAAATCCTTTTATAGAAATTCAAAAAAAATATTGGTGATTTTTATTCAAGATCAAGCACACAATGTTCTTATTTTTAGCAACACGTTTAATCGAAACTAGTTATGGAAATTAAAGGTATTGATGTGCCACTTTTTGCACACCCATCTTGATTTGACCTCAAATATTTATTTTCTGTTTTAATGGTAGGAACCAGTTTCTCAATAACTTGTACCTAATCGAATTTATGAGTTGCTTTTGATTACCCCTGTATAATGGAAGTTTCCGAAGTGCTACAGGCGACTAGTTTCTGTGTATTCGTCAAATCTTTTGAATTTTGTAAAATAATGCGTAAGACAACGAAGGTAAAGGAATCACTTCAAAAATTTATGAGTGACTAATCCAAGAAACAGCAATTTTTTTAGGAATAAAAAAACAAGAATAAGTTCCTTTTTCAAAAATCCAAATTTTGAATTTGTATGGGATTAAATCGTTCTTTTTTCTGATGGTGGTTATAATTTCGGATCTGGATATTTGCTGCAGAATAAAATAATTTATAAGTTTATTTAATTTTTTAATCATTTTTCAGGAGATTACCTACTTTACCAAGAACCAAGAATACAATCAAGCAAATACTTATTATTTATGTTAGTTTTAAGAAAAGTGTGGTAAACTACTACGAAAAAGCGTGGTAAGTACTGAATGCTCATAAATAAGTAGATATTAAATTGAATTTTACAAAATTATTATGCAAGGAATTTCATATCTAGATATGTAAAGAAATAGTATTTTAACAATTTAGCCTTCTGACTACACATAGGTATATGACTAACTTGTTTGATAAATTAAAAAAAAAACACATATTTTCATGGCACAGCTTTTTACAATATTAATTTCACCTAATAATCACATATTACATTTTTGAAACATTCCGCAATTAATAGTAATTTATTTTGCCCAAAACAATAAACAGCTAGATTAGATTAGATTTGGTTAGGCTAGACACTTGGAGTCAACCAAATTTATTTTACTGCGGAAAGGTGTCCTTAAACAAAAAAGAGCCTAAACAAAATCAGTAAAAATTGCATCGTATACGAGGTAGGAGTGAAAATTTAAAATTCACTCAAGAATAAAGTACCCTTATTTTGCACCGTAGAAAAAAAATATTAGGAAAAGTTGTTTGTACTTAAAAGTTATCTCCGAATATCAAATTTGGACTATGTAGACAAAAAATAAACGTTTTTCCTTTTTTCGGCGCGTCCCCGTAGAACAAATCGCTAGAAGCTATATGCAGTGCATAAATTCAGTTTTTTAACAGTTCTTGGGTTAATACTTACATAATTGACTTAAATTGGTTTAAATGCGTGAAAACGGGTCGTTTAATAAAATAATAATAATTTTATCAGGAAACTGAAATTGACTTACCGGTAGGTACAGATAAAAGTAATTCCTGAACCAATAGATTTAAGTTTTTTAAAAAAGTAGAAATGGCAATAAATTGCTAAAGATATCAAGTAAACCCGCATTTGTTTTACATTAAGTTGTTTTACTTATCCATAAAATAAAATACGGTGTACACCAAAAAAATTTGATTATTTTTGGCATTATTTTATTAACCGCCCTGTTTTCGCGCATTTAAACCAATTTAAGTAAAATATGTGTTTAATTGCCCAAGAACAGTCAAAAAACTGAATGTATGTGCTGCATAGCTTCTAGCGATTCGTTATACGGGGGTGGGTCCAAAAAAAGGAAAAATGGTTTTTCTTTGTCTACAGAGCCCAAATTTGGTATTCGGGGATAACTTTTAAGTAAAACAACTTTTCCTAATAACGTTTTTTTCTACGGTGCAAAATAAGGGTACTTTATTCTTGAGTAAATTTGAAATTTTCACCCCTCCCTCGTATACGATGCAATTTTTACTAGTTTTGCTTATGCTTTTTTTTTGTTTAAGGACATGCAGAACCTTTCCACAGTAAAATAAATTTAGTAATTCTAAAGATAAAAAAAATTTCCATTTGGTGCACACTTTCTTTCAATGTATGTGACTCAGTCACTACGAAAGAAAACACATTTAATGATACAAAATTCTTGAAATTAATTGTTTGGAATACTTTTCGGTAGGATATTAAAAAGGTCAATAAAATATTTATGTTGACTAGTTAAAACTATAAATTTCAAAATAGCATTAGTTACGTACTTCATATTCTAGACCGCAAGTATTAGCGCGAAAAGTATAGCATAGATAAAGTAGATAGAAAAGCCGCGGGCTTAGATAAAGTATATGCATTGCATTGGCATGTTACTCATGTTAGTATGTAAATTACAATTTTTGGAAATGGTCATTAGTATATTAATATAATATTATTAATTTCCAATACATGGCACCTTTAATAACCGAGAAAATCTTTTGAATTCTTTGAAATTTCTTTTTCGCTGTTAGATGTGCAAGTACATATAATAACCAGTCTACTACTACTCTATTTTTTAACTCGATACCTAGAACTTTATGAAGCTCAAGCTTAGACTTGAAGTCCCACAATACACAAACAGTAAAATTCTCATTATTATTTAAAACAGTTATTGGTGCAACTAGGAAGGAAAGTACATCATTTCTTCTTATAGGTGAAGGATCAACTAGCACCCTGAGGAAGGAAATGATACTTTATCAGAGGTTTTTTGCTCCTTTTATCATCAAAATGGTATGCAAATATTAGAAAATAGCCGTAAAGGAGTCAAACAAGCTTTTTTCCCACAATATAACTGAATAGTTTACCTCAATCAATGTAGGTTTGAAACATATAATTTTATTGCAAAGATTAATGCAAATTATTAAATGTTTAACAAACAATTTGATAGTGGGTTGTACAAGACACAGACCAAAACGATTGTTTAAGCAAGTAGGTAAAATATGCAGAGTTTTATAAATGTATTGAAATTGCTGCTGTAATATTATGCTACTTTGTCGTTTACAAAAAACTTTTTGTTAATAAAGACAGCAGACGCTTAACAAATTATTTTCTTATCGATTCTATTTCGTCAATTCCATTTGTGGACATTTACTGTTATCGGTAGAAGGTAAAAAAGACACTTCAAATCATAATGATTTTTTAGTTTCAGACTTCCAGGAGTAGACTTGAGTCTACTTTGAGGAACAACAATATTTGCGTTTCAGGTTTCAAAGTTCAACCCTGTTACATGTTTTGACATTTAAGTAAAAGTAAATTTTTTTAATTTTATTTATTTATTAAAAGTAAAAAGTGCATAATTTCTAATGCATATTTATTTTTCACTTTGCTTCGAATTATTTAATATGGTACAGTACATATTAAAATAGATTTACATATTCAAACAAATCATCTCATTTCGCCTTTTTCATAAAAATTATAACTGCAAATATTTACTTATCTGATTGATTTACAAGTGCTAATGTATATAATATTTACACATACAACGCAAAGTGCCTTTTATTATGAATTGATAAATTCACGCTACTGAGATAATAATTGATTAAAGAACCTGTTCCGACAATATAATTACTAATCAATCAACCAAAACCAGTTAAAACTAGAAATTTTTCAAACGAACATTAAAACAGGTATTTTTAATAACTTAACAATAAATTAAAAAGCACGTGACTATGATATATGTTACTAATGGCGTTATTGTTTATGAGCCATAATTTCTTATGTCATATTAGTATTAATTTTAATCTTAAAAAAGATTATTATCTGGTGGTGTTGAGCTTTAATATTTAATGGCAAATATTTAATTTTTGCATTGTTTGTAGGTTAATAATTGTGTTTGTGTATGTTTAGAATTTTTCTCAAATGACGAATATATTATGTAACTTGAGAGAATTGTTTGTTTCCGAAAAGCGATTTAATAAAATAAACTTCACACTAAATTGCTTCAAAATTATTTTTTATTTCTGTAGACAGAAGTTAGTTATTTTATCTAATGATCAACATTTTAAATTAACTAAATAATATTAAGACATTTACAAAATGTTTCATTGATTTATTGTTGCAAATTTGTAAGTTAAAAATAAATTTATCTTAAATATTTCGACTTTATTATATAATATAAATTATTTTAATTAAACTTATGGTTGACCTATGACAACATAAATGTTGTCTTAAATTACAACAATACGAGTTAGCAAAAAATAATACGCATACTAATTACTTTTAAAATTTACCAAACATCCTACCTACACTGTTTCAGTTACTGATTTCAAAATTACAATACAGTGACGGATTATAATATTAGAAGCCCCAGTCGCTCCTTAATGTGAGGCCCATTGAACAACTAACGACACAGAACAGGTTTATTTCAATGTCACGAGTTATAATTTTCAGGTTCACCTTCAGTTACATAAAAAGTTTAGTTAACACAAAATTAATTTAATGACTGATTAAAAAACTTGTAAATCGCAGTTGAAGACAGCTTTTGACTTTGGCAAAACTGTAAATTATGAAAAATTTGTTAGTGGTAGTTGATAGTTTAAAAGCAGAAATTTACAAGTTTATTATCGTAGCAGTATTAGTTCAAAATGTTGCCATCTCAATATCAAAATATTGGTTTCAGTGGAATTGAATACAAAGAATGCAGAAACAATTCCTGGTGATTTTTCCTTTTTCATAATGTTATATTTGACTGAGAAGCTTACAACTTGGTTTGTATTTGAGGAAGAAATCTTATAATTTATAACAATTAAACACCCTGTGTACGTATATACAGTGTGATTCAATTTCGATCCTCACCATTACGATCTCGTAAACCGTAAGAGATACAGGGTCGGTTAAATGGGACCAAATTTGAGGCATTCGAAGTGTAAAATGAATCTGTCATCAAAACTGCGTTATCTCTTTTCATTCCTGAATTATACTGAAAAAACTGAAATAGGTCGAATTTTAATTTTTCTGTCTAGTTTGGTTATTTCATAACCGATTTTAATTTAGTAAAAACATTATTAGAGCAACTTTTTATGGTCTACACGATTAGATACAAAATTTTTTTTTCGACGTTTCGTTTTTGTGAAACCATCATCAGGTTCATTTTTTCTTATGGGCGCCATATTTAATTTTGATGTCATATTTTAGCATAATATTTCCTGATTTCAATGATGTATCGCACTTCATGGATATCTTTGATTTTAAGATCAGTTTTTCAAAAAAAATGTTTAATTTACAAAAAAATTATGAAACAAATAAAATAGTACACATAACGAAATAAATCATTTTGAATCATTGCATCAACTATGAAATTTATTAATAATAAATCTTTTTTCAAAATTTTATATTATTTTTAATAATTTAATAAATTACTAGGTAATAGTTTATAAACAATAAGGTATGTATGTAATAAGAATAAGAAAAATTAGAAACGTAGGCTATGCATAACAAAATTAAACAAATAATATGGGTAGATATTGTAGTGGCCAATTGCTATTGTAATTAACATGAATATTTATAAGAACGAAGACAAAATTAATACTTCCTTACATCAAATAAAGACGACAAAATCAAATATGGCGCCCACAAGAAAAAATGGGCCTGATGAGGGTTTCACAAAAACGAAACGTCGAAAAAATTTTTTTGTATCTAATCGTGTAGACCATAAAAACTTGTCCTAATAATGTTTTTACTAAATTAAAATCGGTTATGAAATAACTGAACTAGGCAGAAAAATATAAAATCGACCTTTTCAGTTTTTTCAGGATAATTCAGGAACGAAAAGAGATATCGCAGTTTTGATGACAGATTCATTTTACACGAATCCCTCAAATTTTGTCCTATTTAACCGACCCAGTATCTCTTACGGTTTACGAGATCGTAATGGAGAGGATCGAATTTGAATCACACTGTATACTATCTCTTATTTTTGGAAATGTCTATTACAAACATAAAGCAAAGAAATTATGGATTTATTAGATTTCGCCTTTTCAAAAAATTGTTTTTGATCATAGTAACCTGGAATATTTTCAATAAACTGAAAATTATAAGCATAGAAACAAAATGCTTTGTGTCAATTTTCAAGTCTAATTATTGTAGACACTTTTGACCTTATACTCATTTTACCTCTCGAAGTAATTGTTATAAAATACCATTAAAAATTGTTAAAAGTAATTCTGAAAAAAATCATTTTAAACAAATTGACTTCATAAAATAACGTTGACCTCTGAAATAAACTGCATGACTTACATTAACTCAAGGCTCAAGGTTGAGAAATTTTAGTAAAACATTTTTTTCACATGAATTTCATTCTTAGTATGTAGTAGCTACGAGTATTATTTTTTAAATTTCAACTACCTACATACAGAAAGGCCCTTATATCTTTGCATAATTGGGGCCCTAATAAGCGCTAACCTGAATCCACCACTGTTATTTTGCTATTTTATATGTTGTTTACTTGCTAATTCTGTAATAACACATTAATTACATAGTTAGCATCTAATTAAAAAATCTATTTAGCTAAAACAGTTTAATGTAGGTAATTTTATTGGCATAATTTCTCGCTAAATCTAAACCGTCAACTTCATAGAAAAAATCTTTATCTACGCGTAGATACCTAATTAATTTTACAATTTATAATATATTAACAAAAAGCTATAATAAACAGTAATTCATTCTGCATTCAATGACTTAATTTATTATTTCTATAATAACATTTCAATCGCGTGGCCTAATTTGACCTAAGAATGTCTTTTCGTGAAATATACGACCTTGTCCAGTTTGTACTAATTTCGTACAATAAAAGTAATCATTTTTTTCGGTTAATTTCAAGTATAAACGCGTGACCAACATTTTTATATTAAAAACTTGATAACAGAGACATTGTTTTGTTGCAATTATTATCACACACTGATGGCTGACATCATGCACTTAAGTTTAGTCACATTTCTTTGGTCACATGGATGTAATGAGAATCGCGCGGATTTTAGTGATTATCTCGTGACCATAAATTAATTAATAGTAGGCAAATTAAATTAATGGTTTGAAGTTTTTATAAGGTGGTTTTTATGTGGTGTATCAACAGTGGAACATTATCGCGCAGTTTTTCTAATCGACAGAATTTAAAATTTTGCCAATATTTACTTTTATATTAGATATAAGTATTTTATGAGTACAAACATTTATAAATTTCTACTAGATGCACTTACGTTTAGATCTGGCATTTCTCTTCCATTTTTTGGCAATTTTCCTGCTTTTTCTGGAAATACGAATAATATTTTTAACAGAACTTCTAAATGCAGCATGTTTAGAGTTCATTTTAAAAATTCTTTAATTATTATCAGAATTAACGGTCGTATCTTGCATAAAAACGTACTTGAAATGGGTACAGCTGGTAATGTAATGTATCAAAATGATCAATAAAATTCAAACGACCGTATTCTTCAGACCCACATCAAATATGTAACAACTGCAACTGTAATTTGCATCGATTCTGGGTAATTATTTCATAAACTCTACTACGAGAATATTTCCTGCAAGAGGGTGGTTTGGTTGACCTTTGGAAATTTTGTTGTATTAATTCACGTCAATTTTATTGAGTATTAGTTTAATTTTGTTTGCCTATTTAGAAGTGTAATTGGTTCCATAGAAGAATGTTATACAAATAAGTACGTAGGTACCTACTAATATAAAGACATGTAAGTAGTAGTAAACTTGCGTTTTGAGAAAAAGTTTAGGTTTGTAAACTGTGGTAGATATTTTTGTTTTCTACGTCTCAGTTAATTTTAAATACCTAATATTATTTATAAATGTAAGACTCAGCCAATTAGAAAAGTCATAAAGGTACTCTGCACATGAAGATTTGTCAATTTTGAAAATCTTGAAAGAAATATTAGTAATTATCAAAAGCTTTTTACATTTTCTCCCTTATTTCATGGAAAAAAATTTCTAAAATTTTCCATTCATCATAAAGTTATTTTTACTTTTATCATCCTCTAATCTCAAAAATAAATAACCCGTCATGTGATAATATACTTAAATTACAATTTGATATCTATTCAATGAAATATTATTTTATTGGTATTTCGGAATAAATGGGATATCGAATTTAGCTATTTATTTATGACATCATTAAAGAAATTACCATAAAAGAGGTACATTTTGGGTGTTAGTTACTAAGGATCGAAGGCACGCATAAGGACCGTGACGACTGGAAGTAACGCATCAACATTCATCAATTGATTTATGTAATATACAGCCAAATTGGTTTATGTTATTTAGATTTGTATTTGTTATGTGCAAATAGTTGTTTTTTGATTATACTCGTACCACCAAAGATTGCTTGGCTCTAATTTTTTGAATTTACATAAAATATGATCGTACCTACTAACTTAGTAAGTTAATTCGTACGGCTTATAGAGGGCGTGATAGTACCAACTTCTTTCCTTAATAAAATTTATCGCTAAACTTGTAGATATGCCTTAAGGTGGAATGCGGTCTCTTTATTGTATAAAGTTTAAAAATCGGGGGGTCCTGCGACAAATTTATATAACTTTTCGTAAAAAATTGGTCAAATCCTTTAACCAATTTCCAGGATATTTTATGATTGCATTTATGATTTATTGGATGCTCCACTATCACTTATGGTTGTAAGCGCGGAACAGTGTTCAAAAATTAATAAGAGATGGAAATCCTCGAGTAACTTTTTTATTGTTCTTCTCCCTGATGATTAAATCTAGTTGCTAATGATGTGAATTCTGTCCAGAAAGTCCGAAATAGTATGTGATAAGTTAAGTAATTGTAAGTAGGTAGTACTATTGAACAAGTAATTAAAATCTTCATTTGGGCTTAAAATAATTCGTTTAAATCAAATATAACTTAGTCCAAAAGTTTTTCCTTACTGAGTTACAGGGCCCCAAAAAATATTTTTCCAAATAATTTTTTAAGTATATCTACAGAATAGTTTAAAGTAGAGATTTGCTACAATTTGTTGGTATTAGAACCAAAATAATATTGTTTAGTGGCGTACTTATCGAAGAGGTTTAAGGGTTTTTTTGAATAATTTTTGTTGGGGATTAAATTTTTACAAAATAATAAGAATTATGATAGATACGCTCAAGATACGTAAAAAAGGTATACTTGTTTGATTTGCATTAATTCAACTGTTTGCGAGATATTTCACTTTGAAAAAATTTTTTGCTATTAAAACGACAATTTGTTACACCCTGTAAAGTCAAAATATTGGGTCACTCTAATACGGGTCACTCTAATACGGGTTATTCTTCGTCCAAAACTAAGCATAATTTCTATCTTAAACCGTTCTGTAGATGTACCTAAAAAAGATACAGGGCGAATAAAAAAGACAACTTTCAACATCCTGTATTTTAGTAACGAAACATTTTGGGGGTCGGTCTCTACAATCATTTATGCTTAGTTTTGGAATCAGCTGTATTAGAGTGACCCAATATTTTTTACTTTACAAGGGTAAGTCACAAATTGTTTTTATAGCACAAACATTTTTCGAAGTTAAATATCTTCCAAACAGTTGAGTTAATGCAAGTCAAGTAAGTATAATTTTTTTACGTGTCTTGAGCGTATCTATCATAATTCTTGTTATTTTGTAAAAAACTTCAATACCCTACAAAAAATATCCAAAAAAACACTGAGTCCCGCCCTATAACTACGACACTGAACAATATTATTTTGATTGTAATACCATCACATTGTAGCCTCCTTATAGACTTATTAACCGACCAAATTTCAAGTCTCTACTTTAAACCGTTCTTTAGATATACTTAAAAAACGATTTGGAAAGATATTTTTTAGCGCCCTGTAACTCAGTAATGAAGGACTTTTGGACTAAGGTATGTTTGGTTCAGTCGAATCATTTTGACCCCAGAAACTTGTGGTAGGATTTTGTAAAGACCTTTTAGAGACACCCTGTATATGTCCTTAAGTTTGTTTGTTGAAAATTTTAGCTCGATTTAAGCCTTCGCTCCGTTACAAGATAGAGCAACTGATAAAAAACATATTAACAACCAAAGTAGAGCCAATAAAATAAATCTACATCCAAAGCCTTCGAACCTAAACATTTAAAGAATTTTTCCTTGGAAATAATTTTAACTTATCAAGTCATGTTATGGAAATTCTTGATGGCAATTTCTGGAGATATTAACTCCATCAATAAAACGAATATGAGCTCCAGTCTTCAAACTGAGTAAAATCGCGTGGAAAGAGTCACTATACTCACTGAATCTCGAAATTTGGAGAGATACTGATGAGTCTTAATATTCTTGCGATTCTCTCTATCTTTGTGAAGTTTAATTAGGACAATTTGATCAAGGGAGGGCAGTCTGCCAGTAACTCCAGTATTTTTTTTAACTGTTTCTTTTGAGCATAATTAAAAGCAGGCAGATGTATGCCTGGTTCCATAAATATCAAAATAAGTATTTAATAGGAGAATCTCATTAATTATTATTCTTAAATTCGTATTGGTCGAAATTTAATAAATAGATTTTAGATTAGCGATTGATCAATAGAAGTCCATAAAATTAAAATTAATATAGACAACAGTTAATTATTAGATTAACAGACAGTTTTGGAACTGTAAGCATTAATTTATTATAATTAGAAAACGTTGTTCAGAATTCGATATCGAGGTGTTAACAAGAATCTTGCGAGGTTCGAGTTCAAAAGTCTAATCCAATAAATACTGATCATTATTTTCAGGCTATATATTCAGTTTAAAGGACACACTCTGTAGAATTTGCAACACACAAATGTTGCATTTTCGGACATGTTAAAAGACTAATTTGAAATTTGTAACCTACCCATTATTTTGAGTCATTAACATTTGTTAGAGCCTTTGCTATACTAAAATAATAAGGGCTCGGGGTTTTACTCTATAAAGCCCCTAGTAATATTTTGATTTGTCAATACAGATAAGATATGCAAAAAAGATTTTCTTCGTCATAGGAAAACCAATGTTCATAATATTTCTGGAAATATTTACAATGCAATTTATTCTATTTTGCATTAAGTAAACCTCAAACATAAATTCACATAATTGTTTTTCCGTGAATACATTGTAAGAGAAAGCGATTAAAATCTTCAGAAATTGAGTTAAAAAAACCAGGTTTTAACAGTCTATTTTTGTTTAACAATTATCATAAATTTCCTTGGAAGGATGCAAGGTGTTACAGGTAATTCAAAGTAACCAGTTTTTTCTAAATAACTATTAGCACTTGACTAACAATTTTGAAATATTATATTAACGTAGGCATTTTAATTTAAACTAATAGGCACAATTATAGGTCAACTTAAATATATTAGGTATATTAACATGATTATTTTTAGCTCAGTAACAAATTTTCAAAATTATTTTCTTAAAGTTCCCCGTTATTATATTTAACGAATTAAAAATTTAAACTAAAAAGTTTGAATTTATTTACTGACAACTGCCGTCTAGCCGGAATTTTAAATAAAGCTCATAGTTCAAGAATAGTTTGTCTTCTCAATAAATTTCTTTGTAAAAGAAAATGACGATAATCGTTCCATTAAAATTGTACCCAATTTTGAAGATGATTTAAATTAAATTACAATCATTTACGCTTTAGATTATCAATTCAATCTAAAAAAATATTATTCAAACAAATAAGATCAAAGAAGTTGCTTTTAATTGCCACTTAAATCCACTATATGATAATGTGTGGGATTTGCGAAAATATGTTTTTTTTATTATTGTTCTTGTAATTAATATTATTATACGAGTATCTAATTAATCAAACACTTATATTAATGCAAATTAGATATATTCTTACCTAAGTCACCGATGTTTAAAACAGATATACTGTTATTATTATTATTACAAATTTCTACAGCCATCTTTTGGAAGAATCAACCGAATAACGCACAGGATATTTTCCGTAAACTAAAATTTACACCTAAATGTTTATTGATCAACATTAACAACTACAGATAAGATTGTGATGTCTCACGTGACTATGAATAAAAGCTCATAAAAAATTTATTGTCGTACAATAAAGAATGGAAAATCGATAAATATCAAATTATAAATATAGTAAACTCGCCTTCAGTTTTATTTTTATTCGGACAATAGGTTACTGGGAGAATAACTATAGTTCAACTAAAATACTGGAAAATTAAAGAAATAATTATTAAAGTGGAGAAGGGGATAATTTTCAAAAAATGTTAAAGTTATTTTATTAGTTGGCCCGAATCTAAACCGAAGTTTCTGGAGTGTGCCGGGTTTTTAAAATAAGGGTGCAAATAGTTTTTCGAAATTTCTCGTTTTCGGTTAATCCCAAGAGAAAATGCATCTACAATTTTGTACCTAAACAATAAAATTCTCTGGATTTTTTGTTAATAACTTTTGATGACATCATTATTACAAAAGTTATGATTTCGTCAAATTTAAGAGAGTTTTGAGACTAAGTAGCTTTTTTATGGTCAATCTTAAGGAAAGAATCGCTTTTACTTACCTTTTTTGCAAAGAAACTTTTAAGCAACAAATTGGTAAATAATTTACCAATAAAATAAAAATGGTCAAATTTCGTGGAAGCTATTTTATTAATTATTAATAAAATAGCTTCCACGAAATTTGACCATTTTTTGTAGATTTTAAATCGGAATCTGTGTCTTAAGATCTAAAAGTTTTAGATTAGATTATAGGAGGAAAATATCTGATGTAGACAGCACAAGAGGTTCAGATACAAATTTAATTTTGTCTTTTTTGTTCTATTTTTTATGTGTTTTTATAGTACAAATTTTATTGTCAGAATGTTAAATTTGAGAAATTAAAGGATGAGAGTTTTTAAAACTATTTTAACAATTCTTTTGCATTTGATGACTAAAATAGTAAATTTTTGTACCAGGGGAAGTACCACAGAAGTCGATACTGTACAATTTTAGATAATATGTGTATATCTATATTTACTGAAATAACCTACAGTTTAGCTGATAGTATTTGTGTTTACCTCGAATCCTCCTCTGGTGTCATGTACAACATTTTTAATTTTTATAAGAAATAAATACAGTAAAGCAAGCTGACATTGACGTTTGAAATCCAGTATATTTTTGTCATTTATTTAATAATATTACCACATCGAAAATATTTTTTCTTTGGAGTTTTAAAATTTTTCGTAATGGATTCATCTCAAAAATTACAAGATTTCATTTCAGACTATTACCCAATAATTGCTGTTGTCGTAATACTACTGGTTCTGTTTTACGTTGAAGCGTTTAGTAAACTTGGTTTGTTTATGCCTTCCACTCGGACAGTGGTTCGTTACGGATATGAAGAGGACAACGGTAAGTAAACTATTGTAAATTGTGGTGAAATTACGAAAATTAAACAGGACCTGCCACGTGGGGTCGACGTTATCCTTGTGCTTGCGGATGCCGACAGTCACCGATTAATATTGACACTTGTATGGTAATGGTAGTTCCATCTGAAACGGCATGTCCTTTAAAATTCTCCTGCGAATACTTTAATCCACCCTGTGAAATGAAGCTGTACAACAGTGGATACAATGGTTCTTCTTAAGAAATTTAGTAATTGTTCATGTGTTAACAAATTGTTTGTAGTTGTTTTGTATGCACAATGGGGTGCGAGCTGTAGACCCACTATATGTGGGGGCCCCCTTCCAGAGTCTTATCACTTTATAAATCTGCGGTTCCGATGGGGTCAAAATTTGGAAGAGGGTTCGGAACATATGATTGATTCTATGAGGTATGCCATGGAGGTGCAAGTTATGTATGTGAAGAGTTCTTGTTGTTTTGATGATATTATTGAGGCGGCAAGATGTGAGGCACTGCTTATTATAAGCTATGTTTATTTGGTGAGTTATTCTTCAGATTTTTACAAAAAATGCGAACTTGAATAAGTTGAAAGCAATGAAAATGGATAGAATTATTGAAAGGTATGAAGAAAAGTCAAGCAAACAAAAAATTATTCTCATAATTTCGAGAATATGCTATGAAGTAAATTAAATTATTTGAAAGCTGAGTCATTTACTTACTCAGTTACTCATAGGCTCTCCATTTGATGTAAAAAAGCCGAGCTAGCCGCTTTGGCTGGTCTTATTATGGCCAAACTTCGTCAATTAACGTATAGAAGGAGCACTACATAAAATGTGATATTTTAAATTTATTTAAATCGAGAGGATGACCGCTCACAAAATTTTTACAAGAGAATTCTTCTTTGGAATTGAATTCCTCTGAGTTCCTATAACTTATTAAAAATATTTTCCTAGAAGAAGCCTTCGTGTCCTAAAAACTGTTATAAATTTTGAAAAATGTACAGATTTCATTTGCGGTTTTCTTTGTTGTTACAAAGAAATCAGTTGATTCTACTAAAATATCTGATGTGTCCAACACATGACTTTCTTATACGATAGTACCACAATTACTTTTCCTAAAGAAATTAAGTTAAATTTCTTGTAAATCCTGTTTGAAATTTGAAATTTTTTTGACGGAATTTCAAAAAAAATTTGTTCAAAATTCAATTCTAAATCAATGTTAAAGAATAAGAAAATCTCATAAATTGTTTAGTTTTCAAGATATTCCTAAAAAACCTAAAAATGTCTTCAGGTAAGTGCCACTTATTGTGTTGATGAAAAAGATTTAATGTGGCACCCACAAATTTGTTCAAACTCTTAAATATGAAATTTGAATCAAATCCGATAACTCGTTTTTGAGTTATGGTGGATACCGACAGACATCATGGCGAAAATGGTCAAAATGGATTCAGGGACCCTCAAAACGTGTAAATACATCAAAATCTCGAAGTCGAAAAAAATCACGATTACCTACTATATAAAAATGGACAGATTTCATTTGCGGTTTTCTTTGTTGTTACAAAGAAATCAGTTTAAAAAATTCAACAGAATATAAATCCAATCAAAGTTTCTAATTTTACTAACTATTAGGATAGACTTACTTCAAAATTTGCCCAATTTAGTGTCCTAAAACTGTCCAAAAATTAAAGAAAACGACAAATTTCCAAGCAGTTTGCTTTGTTTCAAAGAGGCAAATAAGTTGTACTACAAAATTCAAACAAAATTATTAAAACCGTTGAAAATTCGAAATTTTATAGACAACCATTAAGTTATTTCAAAATTAGTCCAATTTTAGGGTTTCTATCCTTAAAATTGCCATAAATTTTGGAATAACTGTCACATTTCTTGGCGATTTTTTTTATTATATTGATCTAAAAAAATCAGGATAGAATTAAAATCCACAAATCCTGAAATTCAATAAAGTTAACTTAAAAGTTGCTGAAAAATATTTAAACATTGACTCATTGACAGATTTGCTAGTGAGTTTCTGTATTACAAAGAAATAAGTCATTCTACTAAAAAATTTCAACTAAATGAAAATCCATCGAAAAATCTGGATTTTATTCTGTACTGTTTTTAAAACTTTTAAAAATTGACAAATTGTCTTGGGGATTTCTTTATTTCATAGAAATCAGTTCGTTCTACCAGAAAATTCAAACAAAATCCATCGAAAATTGTGGATTTTATTTTCTATTGAAATCTGCTCATTTTAAATTTTGTCCGGTTTTAGAGTTTATGTCCTTAAATCTGTCCCTAAATCTCCAAAAACTGACAGATTTTCTTATGGATTGATTTGTCATAAAAATAAGTTGAATCTACCAGAAAACTCAAGCATAAATCCACCGAAAATTCAAAATTTTATTTCCTACTATAGACTCACTTCTTTGTTTATAAATTTTTCAATAAAATGGTCCAATATTTTACATTTAAAATCTTAATCAAAATTTACAGACTTTTAAACTAAATGTGAATAATGTAACCGATATTTTTTTCTAATATGGTTTAGTATCTAAATAATCCAAATAATGGACTAAAAAAATTTATTTATTTTTGAATTTTAACTATATTTACAAAAATTGTATAAAAAAGTTCCTCTGAGGTCGTGTAACCTCTACAAAAACTTTATGGGTTTGAGGTAGAAATTATTAGATTATTTATAGAAAACGTAAATATTTTAAACAGATCACATTCTGATCAACTTTTACATCATACATCTACTTTAATAATTAAATACCTGATGCATTTGTAAAAATTATTCCTGAAAATCCTGAGGTATATTAGAGGGTGTCCCAGTTTATATCACCAGGAATTCACCAGTCGATAGTTTATCGAAAATTAAAGGTGGCTTGACTATTAAAGTATGGTAGAATTTTGTTTCCTTTTTAAAGAAAATTCATTATTTTAAATAATTTGCTATAAATCGATAATAAAAAAAGTTAATCTTTTGAAATTTTGCGTGGATCTTTTTTTTTGGTATTCTCTATTAATAGTAGTTGCAATTATTTTATTTAGAAAACAGAGGCGTGCATGCGGGCTTCCTCAAAAATATTTATTTATTAAAACGTACGCCACTGGTTTTTTTTTGCAACACCAATGTACAGAGACAATTTCCCATTCAATTTAGAAACTTTTTTGTATCTTACAAAATTTTGATAACTTAACTGAAAAAAAAAACAATAAAATGCGTGATGTTACTGCTACAAATAAAGTACCTAAATTATTAAAAACATCAAATTTTGAGCTTGTTTTTCAAAATAAATATAAACAACTATATTTTTTGAAAAGCCCAAATTTTGCTTAATCAATATAAAAAATAATATACAGGGTGTCCCATTTAAAAAATTATAAGTATAATTACTTATTAAAAACGAAATTTTTTAGACAAAAACTGCCTACCCCACTAAATTCTACGTAAAAAACTCTATCAAGATCAGTTTTCACCTTTTTGATAAGTAGACGCTTAACGATACGAGGGGTGCCTAAAAAGCAAAGATTTTCAGAATCACTCTGTAGATTAAAAACTAATTTGACTAATTTGACCCCGGAATCTTTCGTTTCGTAAAAAACTAGGAAATTAAAGTGAGAACCGCAACACTGTCTTTGATAATAACTCCATTACCCGCTGAAAGTGTCAAAAATGGGACACACCCTGTACATGAAAAAGGAAGCAAAATTCGACCATATTTTATTAGACAAACCTCCTTTAATTTTCGCTAAACTATCGACTGCTGAAATCCTGACGATATGATTTTGATATTATAATTTCATCTGAAACATTTTCTCTTCGATAGAAAACAATGGATTTTTTTAAACTAAGATAACCGTATATTAAAACCATTAAAATTTACCTATTTCACCATTATTTCTCTCTTTCAGGCAACTCCAATTGACAACCCCTACATAGAACCATTTGCGGCGTCTTTAACTCGCATACAATGTCCATTAACTTGTCTCGCAATTGACCCGGTTCCTTTAACATTGATTGCCCCTAATTTCTGTAGAAACTACTACACATACATGGGCTCATTGACTTTTCCGCCGTGTACCGAAGGAGTCAGATGGATAGTCCAACCAGAACCTCTTGCAATTTCCCCTAGACAAGTACGAAAATTCAGGAAGCTGATAGGATTACAAGGACCGATATTAACTAACACTCGACCTGTACAAAAGTTAAACAAAAGAGATGTGTGTTATTATGATTGAAACAGTAGTTAATTAATTTTAGTTGTAAATTGTACTCATTATAAAATACTAAAAATAATTTTGTTGGTTTAATTTTACCGCTTTTTTGGATAGTTCATGACTTAGTGGTAAGATGGCACCACGTGTCTGTTCAGAAAACTATTAGTAGGGAGACAAACCAAACTTACAGAATTTATTTACTTTGACTTTGACATTTCTATTTTTTGGCCAACGAAACCAAAAGACGAACTTTTCATCATAAAAATGAGCTTTCCACATGCTCAGCCCCATGCATCTACTGCAGTTCAGCAACTACAGTGGAGCCCCGATAAAAAGCACAGCGACAAAGAACGGTAACAAATATCTAAATAAAATACTAAAAACTAACCTATAAAACCCAACATATGCTTGTTTTTTGCTTTAGATGGATATGCATTTATCCAGCGTACTTAAACAGCAAGAAAACCCTAGCCGAAGGCCGGAAAATCGCAAAGAGTAAATGTGTAGAGAATCCCACTCACGTCGAAATCCGGGATGTTCTGACTGCAGCAGGTTTAAAAGTGGGTGATGAAAATAAACTGTACAGCAGGGAAAGAAGTAAAGAACCATTATATCGGGGACGTATTAGGGTACAATTAAAAAATGACGACGGTTCCGTAGTTAATAAAGATTTTCCAACACGTGAGAGTTTAATGTTCCATTTAGCTGAAATGATTCCGAAGTTAAAGTCACGTCAGAATAAAACGACCGGTGAACAGCCCCAGGCCAGCGGTTCTGGGGGTGGCAAAGGCAAAGGGAAGGGGAAAGGAAGACGGTAAATATATTGTAAGAAATAATTTACGGTTAATGAGTGTTAAGGTTTAAGTTTGCGATAATAAAAAATTGATTTATGCGATTTTTTTTTATTTTCTTGGTCCTTTCGGTATGTTAAAAGAACTATAACCCGATTAGCCCCTTTTAAACAAGTTTTTAAGAGAGAATAATTATATCTCAAAAACCATACACTTTTTTATTTGCCACTATTGGTGTAACATTAATTATACTTTGTTAATTTTCGTACGTTTATTAATTGTGAAAGGGGCATAAGACTTATTTTTATTAAAATTTATTGAATTTTACATTTTTTAGAATATAACTCAAAGATAATAAATAGTTTTTAGATTTAATTTTGATGTATTATTTTGTGAAATCGATATCAAATCCTCTCATCTCCTGTAATATTTTTTTATTAGGGTTGGGATATCCGAGGTGGATATATGTTTATGTAGTGTCCTTTATCCTGGATTTTACCTGGAAATAAATATACCTACGTGTACATAGGTTGGTTCAAAACACAAAAGCTATTTGCTTAAAGTAAATTTTTGAAGGTACAAAAGCGATAAAGCAGAATAAAAAATTCTATAAATACAGGGTGTGTCACGACGAGTTGACAGTAGACATAACTCTATTACTAAACACAATTTGATTCTAAAAATTGATACACACCCATTATACAATGTGCTCTATTTAATGAAAATATTGCCACCTTTCTGGTACTTCCGGTTAAGTAGACACTAACTTTGTTATTTTAAATGGAATACCCTGTATATTTTAGATTTTTTACATACTACACTTCATTTTAGACATAAAAGTATTAAGGTTGTATGATCCTAACATTAACGGTAATATAATTATTTACACTTTTTAATTTTTTTTTATAAAAACATAGATGTAAATAAAAATTCAAATCTTGACAATGACACTTTTTTTCCAAAATTTTTTTCTTGTGTTTGAGGTAGGAATATACAAGAAATAAGCTGATGTAGTTTTGGAAAACTTGCTTTATACAGGGTGTTGGTGGTGGTCCGTTCATTTTTAGAAACTTTAATCAATGATAACTTAATTTTTTTAAATGGTACACCCTATATAATTGTAGATTTTCGAATTCTACACTTAATTCAATATATAAAAGTATTAAGGTTGTAAGGTCTTAAAATTAACGGTATTATAATTAATTACGTTTTTTAAAAATTAACGGTCAATCACAAGCACCCTGTATAAAATAAATTTTTTAAAACCATATTACCATGTTTTTTGTACATTTCTGCGTCCACTAAAATTTGAACTGTTTTTTGAAAAAACGTGTCATTAGTAAAATATGAAAATGTTTGACTCTAAGTTTTTGTATGAAAAAATTGGAAGAAACATAATTACTTAATTAAAATAAATAAATAAAAATAAAAAATATTAAATTAAATATAATAAAAACAAATTTTAGTGGACGTAGAAATGTATAAGAAACATGATAATATGGTTTTGAAAAACTTATTTTATATCTACAGGGTGCTTATGGTTGATCGTTAATTTTTAAAAACCTTGGAAATTGGAAAAAACGTAATTAATTATAATACCGTTGATTTTGAGACTTTACAACCTTAATACTTTGATGTCTAGAATTAAGTGTAGAATTCGAAAATGTGAAAATATATAGGGTGTTTCATTTAAAAAAATAAAGTTATCATTAATCAATGTTTTTAAAAATGAACGAACAACCACCAACACCCTGTATAAAGCAAGTTTTCCAAAACTATATCAACTTTTTGCTTGTATATTCCTACTTCAAACGTAAGAAAAAAACTTTGGGAAAATGTGTCATTGTCAAGATTCGAATTTTTATTTACACCTATGTTTTTGTAAAAAAAAATGAAAAAGTGTTAATAATTATAATACCGTTAATGTTAGGACCATACAACCTCAATACTTTTATGTCTAAAATATAGTGTAGAATATAAAAATTCAAAAATATACAGGGTGTTCCATTTAAAATAACAAAGTTTGTGTCTACTTCCGGTATAATACCGGAAGTACCAGAAAGGTGGCAATATTTTCATTAAATAGTATATTGTATAATGGGTGTGTATCAATTTTTAGAATCAAATTGTGTTTAGTAATAGAGTTATGTCTACTGTCAACTCGTCGTGACACACCCTGTATATTGTTGCAAAATTTGTACTTTTAGTCTTGATTAGGAAGCACCTGGATTAAAAAATTTAAAAATAATAAACTTACGTCTTTTAATCTACTAATATTTGTTGAATATTTATAGACAAAAACGTTCCTTTGACATTTTTTTAACTAGAGAATAAAGATATTCACTGAAGTGTTTGTGAATACTTACTTTTTTTCTAAATAGTGTCATGAAGAATACTACATTTTTCGTGTTATTATTTCTGGTAAATAAAACAGCAACTAAACTGCAATCAATACAACTTTATTTAAAAACATACAAAATCTCCTTTTGCGAATTAATTATCACCATCAATTAAACTAGGATCTTGCGTAATAATTTCCGGTTTCTTCTCTCCAACAACATCCTTTCCATGCAACAACCCTGCAGTTTGCTTCCCCTCGCCTAGCTTATTCAAGCTACTTCCTACAATTTTATGAGCGACCGTAGCTCCAGCACCAGCAGCAGGTGTAGTACTGCTAACGACTTCCTCTTCATGCACTGCACCAACACGTGGAGGAGCCACGGTACCCCTTTGCCTTCTCTGCTGCTGCCTCTCCCGAATCTGATCAATCAAACTAGTTTGTCGCTCATTACTGAGACTAGATTTGGGTTGAAGTTGTGGACGGTTTGGTTTTTGATGGTCGCGATTTTGACGAAGTTCACTTAAACGCGTTTGAAGTTCCTGCATTCGGCGCTGGTGGTTTGGATTGGCGGTTGGTTTTTGGTGTGCTGTTTTGGATGTTGATGAATTCCTGGCGCTCCATTTTGATGGTTTTTTTGTAGTTGTTGTACTTCTATTGAAAAGCCTGTTACGGGATGTTGGTGTTGGTTTGGTTTTAATTGGAGCGCTTTGGCCGACTATTGGTACCGCTGCTGATTGTTCTTCTGCGGTAGTATCGCGTTTAATGATGTTTTTGGCTTCAGTTGAAGGTTCTATTGTTAAGTTTATTCCAAGTAGATTGGCATTTTTCAACATAAGTTCAAACGCTACATCTGCGAAAAATTTAGATTATTGTGTGATAATTAATTACACACAGGGATTAAATTTTACCGTCGATATTGTTGCCTAAGGTGCATTTACAGATGTTCGTTTCTGGAAAATATTCTACGTCTCCACCAGATCCTGCACAAATTGTGTTACATTGCCATTTTGCGTCAATTAATTTGCTAAATTTATCGTCTAGTTTGTAGCTTTCGGCTGCAAAATAAAATCACTCGTTACTAACCACTATAAGTTTTAAGTCAAAATAATTCTTACCATAAATGCAAAAAACCGCTAGTAAAATAACTGCTTGTGGATTCATTATTGAAACACAATTAAACTAAAATTATAAAAGTTATATGTGGTGATTTAAATATGCTGATTGTTATAAAATTGCTGACCTGTTTTTAAAATTAGACGTCAACTATGTTATACAAATATGTAATTTATATAATAGAAATATAAATAATATGTTTAATTTCATTTCTCAATAATGCAATATAAATAATGAACTACCTAAATAAAGTTGTAAAATGAGTAAAATTTAATTTTATAATAAATACGATAGCACATAAAATAATTTTCGGATTTCATTTTTTATGTTTTGCACTCTGTTTATTGGTACACGCATCATTAGGAGGGTTTGTGGGTGATTACAAAATTTAGCAGATTATAATCTACTTTATCTAGCATTGGTACTATTCGTTACCATGCAATATTTGCAAGTTTTTCAAAATTTCATACCATGCAGTTTATCATTGATGTAGTTACAAGATTTCAACGGCAAATTAATCCAATATTTATATGTAGAATTGATATAATGGCCCTCCACGCTGGTAAAATTTTAAGACTTGTAGCACCAAGTTTAGCACTCAAAGTGGTTTTTTTAATATAATGTGTCCATTGTCCAAGACAGATTTTTACAATATAAGTTATGTGAACAATTAAGTTAATGGTAAACTAAACACATCATGTAGCTTTGGTGAAATATATCTGGATGTTGAAGACGGTATAGAAACAATCCAGTCAATAGTACGCGGAGCTTATTTGTACTAGCAACTTTTTAGTAGAGCAACTTTTATATTGATCAATTAAAAAGTCGGTAGTGCGAGGTTGACGTTGCTGTTAAACTTTTCCTTAATTAAGTAAGTAATTTTGGGGACTGTATCAACAATAAATCCAGTCAATAGTACGCGGAGCTTATTTCTACCAGCAGCTTTTTAGTAGAGTAACTTTTATATTGATCAATTAGAAAGTCGTTAGTGGTTTAAGTTGGCAGTGTTGTTAAATGTTAGATTTCTCCCTACAATTATTAATTCTTAGGTGAGTCACTTCAAGTTTTTTTCAGTCTCATCACCACTTCAAAAGCTAGAATTAGTGGAGCTTTAAATTTCCTAAAAAAGTCTCCAAGGGTATAAGTGTTATTAAAGTTGTACGATTCAAGTATTAGTTCTTAAATTCATTCATCATTTTATTCATCCATTAACACAATCATTGATCATGATCTTATAGCAGTTTCTATATAATAATATAAAGTTTTTCTGTACTTGTTACTTTTTATATTTTATCTTGTTCATCTTCTCCTGTTGTACTCCCCTTTCCTATTCTACTTCACCGTTCTTTTCTTCTGTACGTATCACTTCTTTGGAGTAAATAGGTGGCTTGTTCCATATTCCTGCTTCTCTTTCTTTTGCTATTTCTCTTCTTTTACTTCACGTTCTAGTGATAGTTTCCTCAAGCTCCTTGTTTTCTATTATAATGGTGATGAATATTACATTTAAACATGTTGTTCCTCGAAAATTTTGTTGGAATAAACAATGAGCATTTAATGATAACTATTAAGACACGAGTATGAGAATTACGACACGAGCCGTAGGTGAGTGTCTTAATAGCCATTAAATGTGAATATTTTTTCTATGACTAGTCAAAATAAGGAAAATTAAGAAAGTTAATATTATGGCAACTTGATCATAAATTCAGAAATGTCAGAAAATCAAAATAAGCTGTGAATTTTTAAATTTTAGATCTGTCAGATGTTGCCAAGGCAATATTTGATACTGACGGAATGTTGCTGTGATATTGCATTTCTATTGGTTATAAACTTGTACCCTAATGAAAAATCTGTATCGTAATGAATCTCATTACAGTATAGTTGTAATAAATTGCTGAGCTAAAAAAGTTTTAAGATTGTAATTATAAAATAAATATTTCTAAGAGGAACCTTCCTTTAAGAATATTGACAACCAAGCTACGAGTAAAAAGAAAACTGAAATACTTTATTAATGGAAACATCTCGGACAGTTTAAGTAAAGTTTATAGTATGAAAGAAAATATTAAATGATCCACATCTCCTATAAATACGCCAGTAGCTATAAGCAAAGTGCAATGAGATAAATAATAATGACGTTGAGATCATCAGAAAATTCTGCAAATTCAATATTTAAAATTTAATATACAGTACCTAGTTCACTGATTTTTGAGCATTAGATAAAATTAATTATAAAGTTATACTGGTAATGTTCAAAATTCCCCTCACATATTCCACATTTTTGCGAATTTCAATATAACGAATAGTTATATGCAAATTTGTCAGAGTTTGTCATTAATTACAATTATCAAATATGGTTTCGGTTTAGTAATTAGTATTTAGTTGTAAATGGATGTTGAATTCAAGCAATCTGTCAGAAGCATTTCGTCGTTTCTGCTTGCCACTTCTGTTAAATCTGAAGCAGTTTCGTAGACATTAAAATTTATTCGCCTTAGGCGCGCTGTATCTTATGTCGTATTAATTCCAAATATTCATTATTTCAATTACTATGTACACCATTTTAATCCACATTTAAATCACACTCAGAAACGCATTAGTAATTGCATTTATCATTCGTAAAATGTATAATTAATAATTTACTATGTTAAAAAAAATATATTTAAATAAATTAAATAATTAAACATCGTCATATGCTATGCTGAATAAGTAACATGTTGCTTAATAAGCTAATTAAATAGAATTTAATTTAAATATGCAGGTACAATTAATACAATAGTTGACCTAGATTACCGAACGTACAATTATAATTTTATATCACCAAGTAGGTACATACAGGGTGTCCTAGTTTATATCGTCAGGATTTCACCAGTCGATCGTTTAGCGAAAATTAAAGGAGGTTTGTCTAATAAACTATGGTCGAATGTTGCTTCCTTTTTGACGTACAGGCCATTAAAGGAAATAAATTATTTTAAATAATTTGCTATAAATCAATAACAAAAAAAGTTAGCCTTCTGAAATTTAGCATAGATTTTTTTTTGAATTCTCTTATTAACAGTGGTTGCAATTATTTTATTTAGAACACAGAGGCGTGCGTACGGGTTTCTTCAAAAACATTTTATTGAATAAAACGTACGCCACTGGTTTTTTTGCAGCACCAATATGCAGAGTATTTTTCATTCAATTTAGAAACTTTATTGTATTTTATAATTTTTTGATAACTTAACTCAAAATAACCTACCTAATAGTACAGTAAATAAGGGAGAAAAAAAGGCGTCAAATAGACTTTTTTTACCCTACACCCCATTTTTGTAGAATCTTCTAGAAGGCCACCCTGAAAGTTTAAAACTGAGTTTATGTATTCGTAGACCCCGCCCTTCCTTCACCAGTCCTCAATTAAGGGTTGGATTTTTTTGTTTATTGAATAACTTTTTTCCTATTAAATTTTTGAAAAAAAGAGTCAGTACAAAGTTGTAAAGAAAAATATTTCCTACAACTTATCTTTTAAACTTTTTTTGATATTGTCAATATTTAAAAAGTTATTCAACAAATAAGTTGAAAATTTTCGGGAAAGAGTAGTAAGTAGTAGTAAGTAGTACCTAACTAGAGAAAAATTTCCCTAAAATTTGCAACTTATTTGTTGAATATCTTTTTAAATATTGACAATATCAAAAAAATATTAAAAGGAAAGTTGTAGGAAATATTTTTCTCTACAACTTTGTACTGATGCTTTTTTCGGAAATCTAATAGGGAAGAACCTCTTTAATAAATAAGAAAAAAAAAGTTAAGTTATCAAGAAATTGTAAGATACAAAAAAGTTTCTAAATTGAATGGAAAATACTCTCTGCATATTGGTGGTGCAAAAAAACCAGTGGTGTACGTTTTAATAATTTAATAAAATGTTTTTGAAGAAACCCGTACGCACGCCTCTGTGTTCTAAATAAAATAATTGCAACCACTATTAATAAGAGAATACAAAAAAAAGATCTATGCAAAATTTCAGAAGACTAACTTTTTTTGTTATTGATTTATAGCAAATTATTAAAAATAATTTATTTTCTCTAATGCCCTGTACATCAAAAAGGAAGCAACATTCGACCATAGTTTATTAGACAAACCACCTCTAATTTTCGCTAAACTATCGACTGGTGAAATCCTGACGATATAAACTGGGACACCCTGTATAATTTAAAACCCGATTTCAGCGGATTAGAACAAGTCGTACTAAAGTGAACGACTCACAAAGAAATTGATCAAACAATACAATACAATTTAAAAGAAACAAAAAAATTTTGCGCCAGCAAATCCTTTCAAGTCTTTAGGACGAGCGAGTGTCAGTGTTAACTATGTGGATCGTAAATTTAATTGCAGTTTTTCGAGACGTTAACAAAACAATTTTCTGGCTAGCTTGAACCAGGGAGAAATGTGACGCATATTATGGAACCTTTACAGATACAAATGCCTTGTAATTTTTGTTTCTCTTTTGTTTACGGTGGAGTATTGAGTGCTCCACTGAGTCCAATTCAGGATGAATCCAGGACAAGTACAGTCAACGTTTCATGCCATTCTGCTGGTTAATAGGCAAATACTCATCCCTTCGTATAAATCATTGAGAGTTTATGTTATTCTTAATGTTGTCTCTATTTCCCTGATAAGGAAAAGTTTTCGCTTCCTAGTTATACTATATGTCTGTTTATTTATTGTTTTTATATGCGAGAAAGTACAGATACGAGAAAAGTTGGAAAGTTATGTGTAGTTTCAGAATACTAAACACCACTATATACAATAAATAAATTTATTATTTATTTTTAAAAAGTTAGGTCACGGCAAGTAGACGCGATGTAGTAGGATATGTTACAATAAGTAAATTACAGTAGGTATAATCTGTAGAATTAATTACGCTTTTTGTATTTGAATTTTTAATGACATTTTGTTTGGTAATTCATTTAGCGAAAATTTGTTAGTTTCTATTCAATTGCAGATAATGTATAGATAATGTATAGACAGCGAATTTCTGGTAATTTACCATAAATTTAAACACACATAATGAAGCATTGTTTAGGGTAAAAACATACAATTTGCATACCTACTAAATAATTACCGTATCATTAACAAAAATCGCCACTAAATCAAGTCATATTTTACAAAATTCTAGAATAAAGAAACATTTTGTTATAAGCTCTGGTCGATATTTGCATTAAATGTAGGTATATACATTCTTTCAAGTGTAGACCACATTTATATAGTGTTGTAGTGAATTTGATATCCCTAAAGAATAATAATTTACAAACAATTACATTATATGTAAATGTGAGCGAGTTTTGTGCTACAATTCGTATAACAAAAGAGCGGGCAGACAGTGACAATACCCAAAGTCCCAAACTGTTATATTTTTTGCTTGTATTTGTAATAAAACAGAGAAGTGTATGTGGCACTAACACTGCCCGAATTGGAAATACGGTCACACCCATGCCTTATAAAACCAGCAGGATTAACATTACCCCAATCCAAGTTAGACGGTCAAATCGTAGTTTTAGTTAGTTCGGGGGACTCTCATCAATAAATAGTTTACCTACTAACCATATAGTTTTTAAATTTTCATTTTGAATCAATAACAACTAAACTATAATAGATTTGATGTAAATAATTTTAGTTAAATTCATGAAATCTTCGCATTAATAAATTTGTTGCATACATTTTACAGTGAGTAAATCATTGCAAGTTTGAGGTGTCCTCACTAAATTTAGAGATTATGAGCTGCCCTGGACAGTATAATCGATTAAAATGTGCTTCTAAAAATACTTATGCAGTATAACACCATTTAATTTATTCCAACGATAAAAATCTTTTACTCGCTAATTTTTGAAAATAATCTCGTACAGTTGGTCGGTTTTGGAAATATATGTATGCAATGTTGAATTTTTTATCTGAATATAACTTTATCGGGGACAGTTCAGTTTTCTACTGTAGAAAAAATGAAATAATGTCGAAATTTGTTTGGATTTGAAAGCCAGATTTTTTTTACTTACACTTAAATGGTAACTGTTCTTTCCATGTTATTTATAGCAAAATTCATTGACTTCTTATTTACATTAGACTATTCGTCACTTTCTACATAAAGTCCCCAGTGAATAGTGGTTTTTGATAAAAGTTTGGAGACAAAACAAAAATGTTCCTTGGTAGAATCGTTGACTTTTATCCTTATAGCTGGAGGTAAAAAAAAGTAAGAGCAGCCAAAGCCAATCTTGCCCATCTCTGATTAAAGTAGTAAATTCTAAGTTTGCCAACAAACCTGGTAATGAGTACGAAAGTACCATTAAATACTTCATTAATTTTTCTAGTTATTTTTTAATGAGTTGTACAGTTTGTGGTTTGTGTATTGCCAAAAAAGAAACTTTTCCAAAACTCCGGCTTAGAGAATATATTAATTTATGTTTATATATTTCATATTTTTAAACAGATTGAAAATTTCTTAAAACAAAATTAAATTTGCTTTTCAAAAAATTTGTAGTTAAACGCTATAATATTATGTAGAATTGTTGATTCAAGAGCGAATGGGGAAATCATTAAAATATGTCGACGTAGCAGTAAAATGTGAGTTATTTATGCAACTTCGTCGTTTGCATCAAAAGGTAATAACGATAGTTGGCATTCAAGCAAATAAGATTATCTAACAGGCGTACTCACGTAATTTTGTATTTGCTCGTAAAAGCCACATCAAAACTTTAAAAATTTCTCGAAATCTATTTGTGGAAGCAAATCGACATAGCGTGGTTTGTACATTATGCATATATCTTTTTGCAACCCCCTGCGTGTTCCTTTTTGCCACTTTAAAACCAAATGATTTCATCTAAAGCGAAAAATTACTTATGGACAAATCGCGTAAAATATTCACAAAAGAAATTCCTGCAGTTGAAAGTTGGAAGTACACTTTTCCTGTAGTTTCTACGCACATAAACCTTCTGTGGTTGCATCGCATCGCCATGAGGTCTGCTATACATGCCGCGGAGTTGCTTTGTATCTCGTCGTCTGCAATGTACGTTTGTTCCTTTCTGCCCTGCTGCCCGTCAGTCTGTTTGCAATTGCCCGCTATGCTGTTCCTATTGCTCTTTGTGTCACGTAAACAATGTGACAACTACTTGTAACGACTTAGGAAATTTAGATTAGTTTTGTCTTCAACAATTCGCCGCCGAAGTCAAGATTTTAAAGTAAATATCATCCAAAATGCCTCTGGAATAAATAGTAGAACAATCCACAACAACCATTACAACTTAACAAATTACGCACCACACAACATTTAGTAGAGTTGGGGGTATGCTGTTTTAGTAATTGGTTTTTGGTTTTTAATTGTTCGCATTGTATTTGTACAGAGCTTTTATTTATTTGTTTTATTTTACATCTATTGTTACCCACACAAATTGACAAATTGTATAATAGGTTTAATGTCCATCACTTAACCACCTTCTTAATGCCCAACTGTATGGTGACCTCCCGAATGACCATGTTGACATCCACAGCCCTGATGTCCACCTTCTCCATTTCCTTGATGGTCAGCTTCGTGTTGTCCATGACCTCCTCCATGAATATGACCAGCACCACCTACCTCGAGATTACCATGATGGCCATTGCCGCCGCCATCTATTTCGAACGGCAACCCTATAGCAGTAGCTACCATTGCCACAACCACTAGGCATATTATCTAAAGAGAAAAATAAGTGAATTATAACGAAAGCTGTAGAAAATATTTAGTTTTATCCATTCAAATAGGAAACTTAACTAGAGCGGAAAGTGATACTTTACTGGACGAGAAGGCAACTTTCAGAATGAACGTAACGAGTACTAAAATGAAAACTTTCTGCGCTGTTTTTTCTACCACACCTAGTTAGAAAAAAAGGTGGTAATTTTCTGTTTAATTTTTTCTTTAGCCTTTTAGACAGAGAAGGTACTTACTTCATCAGAATTAGTTTTTTCATCAAATATTACGTGCTATTGTACTTACAAAATTTTTGGTCATTTAATGTTGTTGATTATTCACTCTAATACTTTCACAAGATTTACAGCAAGCGTCTCAGCAAAAATTTTAATTTATATGTTCCTCTAATCAGTACCAAAACAAACAAAAACAACAGTAGTGATATAAATTATTTAGTAATACTTATAATATGATAATAAGATATTAAAAATCAATTGACCCAAATAAACCTTAATGAGTTAAAAATATTATAAGATAAAATAATTGCTGATCAGACGTTTATGAACAATTTATATACTTTTATTTACTCGTTTTTCACCTTCAATTCCTTGCTTTTTAATCAAGTAACAAGTAAATTTCTCTTTTTCGATGGTGGTACTTAAGTAGGAAGTATTTTTTCAAGTATTTCGTTTTTATTTAAATTGTAACTTATGGCCTTATTTTAATGAAGAAAAGTGCGTATGAATCTAATTGTTTTAGTTCTTGATAAAATAGAATGTTTTTTTATTTTTGAATTTTTGATAATTTTATGATGATAACTTCGTTAAGATTAGAACCTGTGAATTTTAATATAATAATAATGTTAATTTTTTCCTTTAGCGCATTATAAAATAATGTAAGAGTTTCAAATTACTACGAACCCTAACAACTAAATGTTCGGACAGAAGTAAATTTGGTTGTCTTTTTTCCATACTCGCAAGAGTTATCTAAATTAACTTCCATAACATTGATGGTTTTTTCTGTTATAATGCCAACATTTGATTATATAAAAAGGTAAATTTCTTAAAAATCCGCTCGACGGTTCCAAAACTGTGGCACTTTAACCCGGCAGGATGGAAAAATTGTAGAAACAAAGAATTATTATTTTCAAAACGTTGGATCTAGTAGTCCGATTTTGATAAAATTTACTTTATTGTAAACCTGGATGTTGGTTTTCTTTACAAAAAAGTTACACGAGTTTTTATTTGGTGATTTTAGGCATTTATCGGACCTTCAAAGTTGCACCTCTAAAAATGATAGAATTTTCTAGTAACTGTTTTAAAAGATCACAGTTTTGAAACCGCCGGTTGGAATTGTGTCAAAAAACCTTTAAATCAAAGCTCAATAATCGTACTATGTTGAAAAAATCCTGAAATGTTAATATGGTTTTTCTTGCATTTTTTTCGAGTTACACGGTTCCCTTTTCAAAAAACGTCTTTTTGAGGGTGCTACCTACATTTAAATAATCACAGCTTTGGAACCGCTGGTTAGATTTTGGTAAAATTTACTTTATTGCAAAGTTGGATGTTGGTTTTATGTACAAAAAAATTCCCAAGTCATTACTTGGTGATTTTAGACAATTTTCGTAGCTTTAAAATTACACTTGAAAAATGTGACATAATTTTCTAACGATTGTTTTAAAAAAATCACAGTTTTGGAACTCGGTAAAAACGACATAAGGGTGCTTCCATGGCTCTCATCCAGTCCGGACTTAAATGTCATTGAAACTCTTTGGCATAAAATTAAACGTATTCTACGCAATAATCCACCAAGAACCATTGGGGACTTAAAGACCAAAATAGAAGAAATTAGGGACAGTTTCAAGCCAGAATTGTACCAAAATTTGAAAAATATAATGCCTGCTAGAATACAGGCAGCTATTAAAGCAAAAGGAGACGTAACCTCTTATTAATGGTCCTAAATTAAAAATTATCCCAACATTTAGTTGCAAATTCATTTTGTAAAATTTGATAATTATTAAGGTTAAAGTATTGTTAAATCAAATAAATAATTTTCTTCCATGCATAATATTGTTATTAAGGCTTTATTTTATTGTATTGTTAGGTGTTTACTAATTATTTGCGTAAAATTTCCAGTTCTCCTTTCATACTTCAAAAATTTACTTTTGTCCGAACATTTAGTTGTTAGGGCTCGTATAAGCAAATCCAAATTTTACGTTAAAATAACTAATAGTATTGAAAAGACCGCATTTTTTTAATATGAAAAGGGCATAATAATGATTTTATTGGGATAATTTAACAGATGCGCGAAAATTTTCAAGTGGAAAATCATAATATCCTTCACACATAATTAGTAAAATAACGGAAACTTTAATACAGAACTAGCATTTAACCTGGTGGGCTTCCCTCTTTAGTGTCTCAATTTTAATAGAATTTTAATACATAATTAGTTTGAATTTGGAAGAAAGTGTTAATACATGTTAAATTTCCAGCTCTTTCGCTGTAAGATTCTCAAACTTTTACACTTATCCGATCATTAAATAAAATTAAAATATTCCTAAGCCCATCATATAAGATGACGAGAGCCACACACCGAATCAAAAGCATATAGGAAAAAATATGGAACGTACCGCGCAACTCCTTTAGTTCCAAATCACCTATTCAACCGCCAGCAGCACGTAGATATGTAAACGGTAGATTGGAATTGGGACCCCTCAGTGTAAGTCGGAACACGTTACCACCAATTTCAGGAAATATGATGTCTGTGCATTCCCAAGCTGATGCAGCCTCTCTCTCCGGATCCAAAGAGCTTGATTACGTAGATTGCTATTTCATATAAGAAATTGATGCTTTTATCAATATAATCATATCTAGAACAAACGGCCAGCTTCGGATTCAATTCCTATTACTTCTAGTATTCTACTCTTCAGGAACATAAACAAAAAGTCTATAATCTAAAAGAATTCACCAGCGTTAAGTAATTTGTCAAGAAAAGCGACAATGCGTTAACAAATTGCCTTCGGTTTATTGTAGGTGTACTTTTTATGGGTTCATTGTAAACTATTGAAATATAGCAGCGAGGCATCAATCTAGTAGGATCCATTAATTTTAATTATATAAATTGAGTTATAAATTAGGAATATCCTTTTAAATCACTTTTTAAGAGCGGGTCATATTTAATAGAGGCACTTATATAATTATGGCTGTTGGTTGAAGGCGTATTTACAATTTATGGTACATAAATAAAAATATGAATAGATCAGACCAAATTTTCTGTAGGGAATAGAGATAGACCGTGGCGGACGCTACTTCATAAAATAATTAAGCTCTATTTCTAGATTTGATCCAAAACAGTTTCATATCTTGGACTTCATGTAGGTACAATTTCTTGTTTAAATATTTCAGTGGTAAAGGCAGTTCACACTAATATATCTCGTCTTTCTCTCTGTACTGTGTATAATAATTTGGAGGATGCTTCATAATTCTTGTTCTACATGTAAGGCGAACTCCTTTCAGGTGGGTTTCTAAGGACTCAATTACTGATCACAGAAAGTTAGTAGGTATTAATGTTGGGTTTCTGTATGTGATTTTGATATATCACATTAGAAGTGACTTGTTCTATTGATTTTAGAGGAGGAATTCACTGGTTTGCATCCTGACAAAATCACGATTATTACCTCGTATAAGAAAGTAAAAAAACTTTCCCAAGTTTACTATTTATACATTTAAATAAACTCTCTTCAAAATTCATTGAATAATTTTTGCCAATTAAAGGATCAAACTCATAATAAGTTACAGCAATTTTTCCATTTAAGTCTAATAACTTTTTCTGTTTTTGCTGTAAAAAATGTTCAGAATTTTAGAAATCGGTATATGCATTTCATAGTTATATATGGTGGCCAAAGTTTGAAATTTTTAATTTTCCATACAAGAAAACTCGTGACCCAGTAGGGCAGCTTCAAATAAAATAATGCATTGCGCCTTAAAATATCATAATCCGCGCCTGATCGTATTAGAGCGACATTCATTTAATATGAAAAATAGTCCAAAGTTTTGCACATACGTTTCATGTTAAATGTACTAAATACTGCAATGCTTTTATGCAAGCTCAAAGAAAGAAGCTTAACTTATATTATAAAAAAAGCTGCTGCATAAAACGACGAAATAGTTATCTTTGTGCTTTATGGATTTAGCAATTACTTCTCTCAACTTCAGAGACGAAACTAGTTGAATGGACAAAACGAATTCAAGGGGATTTGGCGCGCAAGTTTTTACGGTGGAAATGTGTTACACAATGACACTATTCATCCAGAACCGTGGCGTGACGTTTAATGGAAATGCGGCCTACTTTATAAAATATTCACCGCCTAGACATTAATTTATAGTATACCTACGCTGTTCTAACCATCTCTATTTTAAAAACATTTTTCAGCACTCGCCACTGAAATTAAATGCACTACAGTAAATTTTGAATTTGTCAGTCTCAAGCGAGAACTTGCTGTAATTAAACCTCGCTTATGTTTAACTGCACTTCAATATTTAATTTTTCTTACAACATGCTCAGGTTTCGTGGCTTAATTGCTTCGAATATTTTTACAGCCGTTGACGAATATTTTTATCACAACTCAAATTGTCGTTTTATATGGAATAACAAAAAGAAATGTCAATTTGAAATGGTTCCATAAATGCGTTTTTTCTGTGAAGATTTTATATATAAGTAAATAACAAACACAAACATCACAGACGTGGTCCCGTGAAATCTTTTTAGTGACGACTTCTATAAATTTTATATCATAAAATATATACACGGAGGCATAAATTTCCATTCTGAGAGAGGCAATCTGTTATAAAACGTTGCCTCACGTTAGGTTTTTCCTTTATCAATCTTATAGTCATTTTTTGGAAAGTTTAACCACCTTTCATTTCCGCAACCTCTTTCTCAATGTACACAAATTACAATTTCACACGTCAACACATATACCCCAAATTCCGACTGAAAACTTGCATGCCAACATTCATCGAATATTTATTAAAAAACAACTTTCACTACAAAAAAGTCTACAACGTTTTTCACATACTTTATCAGCCACAAGGAAACTTTTCGGAAGTTTGTAAATAAATGTAGAGATTTGTTATTTAAAATGTTTCAGGCGTTTAATGTGTTTCAGATTTCAAAAGTTTGTTCTTGTGAAACGGATATAATGAATAACAACACGCTTTTACAGCCTTTTAATAATTCAAATGTAATATAATGTTAATCTGACGGATTGCCTGCTTTTGGATGGAATTTTAATATTTAGTTCAAATAAATACGGTTTCGTTTCAGTTATTTTTCAATGTCGTATATGTATGCCTTTTGATACATTTAAGATTTTGGCACTGCACTATAGGAATGTTCAGTTGCATCTTTTTCAATTTATTTTTAACCACACATCATATTCTTTTTAGTTCCACTTCAGGAGGGATTTGAATGTTGACAACACAATTTCCTGTATATATGCCTTGTATGTAAATATCTGTAAGATTACTCTATTTTTCATGTTAGAAACCACATTCAATCGCTGAGAATAGAATTGTACCTATTCAATATTCATGAAATTTCATTTATTTATTTTGTGGTCAAAAAAGGGAAATGTAAAACGTGCTGGGTGTACAAAAATATTAAGGTAGGTAAGGGTTTTATTGTGGATTAATAAGGTTCATGTACAGTAATTTAGTAATGTAACAAGATGATGCACTGGCATTGTTGAATCCACCTAAAGCCCCTGTTTGCTGACATATGTTATACTGTTAGCTCTCTGAATTACCATATTTAATATTCATGTCTCGCGTAATTAAACCTGTTTCTGTTTAGGTTCCTAAATAACTCTATGTGTTGCTTCGGAAGTTTGTGTTTTGAGGATCCTCTGATGGCTAGTACTCTGATCTGAAGATTTTTAATTTTTTCGTGACATATTTGTTGGGTATTGTAGACTTCAATTTTAGTGAGGTTCTTGTGGAATAAATTTTATAATTTAATAATTAAATATTTTTCATTCCACGTCGGATGATGAACGAAATATAACACAATACAGGGTGTGTCACGACGAGTTGACAGTAGACATAACTCTATTACTAAACACAATTTGGTTCTAAAAATTGGTACACACTCATTATACAATGTGCTCTATTTAACGAAAATATTGCCAACTTTCGGGTACTTCCGGTTATACTGGAAGTAGACACAAACTTTGTTATTTTAAATGGAACACCCTGTATATTTTTGAATTTTTATAATCTACACTTTATTTTAGACATAAAAGTATTAAGGTTGTATGATCCTAACATTAACGGTATTATAATTATTTACACTTTTTTATTTTTTTTTACAAAAATATAGATGTAAATAAAAATTCAAATCTTGACAATGACACGTTTTTTCCAAAAATTTTTTCTTCTGTTTGAAGTAGGAATATACAAGAAATAAGCTGATGTAGTTTTGGAAAACTTGCTTTATACAGGGTGTTGGTGGTTGTCCATTCATTTTTAAAAACTTTAATCAATGATAACTTAATTTTTTTAAATGGAACACCCTACATATTTTTAGATTTTCGAATACTACACTTACTTCGAGACATAAAAGTATTAAGGTTGTAAGGTCTTAAAATTAACGGTATTATAATTAATTACGGTTTTTAAAAATGAGAGGTCAATCACAAGCACCCTGTACAAAATAAGTTTTTTAAAACCATATTACTGTGTTTCTTGTACATTTCTGATTTCACTAAAATTATGTTTGTTTTTTGAAAGAACGTGTCATGAAAAAATTGGAAGAAACATAATTACATAATTAAAATAAATAAATAAAAATAATAGTAATTTGTATAACTAGCCTTGAAACTAGAGTTTTGCGAGTGCGAGTAGGGTTTGCGAGCAGAGGCCGTAGGCCGAGGCCCGCAACTACGAGTACTCGCAAAACAGTTTCAAGGCGTGTAATACACACTATTTTTTGTGCCGAAGTTTATTTAAATAAATAAAATTTACAAAATATTTGTTTAAATATTTGGTATTAGGGATTTTTTTTATATTGGTAACACGCGATACTTAAAATTGACACTGACAGTAGTAGCCGAATGACAGAAATAATAATCCGTTTCTATGGAAAATACAAATTTTCTTTATGATTTCAATGATGCCAATCGATAAACTAAAAATTCCTAGTTTTTGCCGGTCTAGCCCGGCAAAACATGAGTTTCCAGCCGATTTATACGAATGCTAAATGACTAATGCCAACCTGAGGCACAAAAAAAATATTAAATTAAATACAATAAAAACAAATTTTAGTGGACGTAGAAATGTACAAGAAACATGGTAATATGGTTTTGAAAAACTGACGTAATTAATTATACTTAATATCGATAATTTTAAGACTTTACAACCTTAATACTTTTATGTCTAGAATTAAGTGTAGAATTAGAAAATGTGGAAATATATAGGGTGTTCCATTTCAAAAAATAAAGTTATCATTGATCAAAATTTTTAAAAATGAACGGACAACCACTAACACCCTGTATAAAACAAGTTTTCCAAAACGATATCAGCTTATTGCTTGTATATTCCTACTTCAAACGTAAGAAAAAACTTTGGGAAAAAATGTGTCATTGTCAAGATTCGAATTTTTATTTACATCTATGTTTTTGTAAAAAAAAATGAAAAAGTATAAATAATTATAATACCGTTAATGTTAGGACCATACAACCTTAATACTTTTATGTCTCAAATGAAGTGTAGAATCTAAAAATTCAAAAATATACAGGGTGTTCTATTTAAAATAACAAAGTTTGTGTCAACTTCCTGTATAACCGGAAGTGCCAGAAAGGTGGCAATATTTTCATTAAATAGAGCACATTGTATAATGGGCGTGTATCAGTTTTTAGAACCAAATTGTGTTTATTAATTGAGTTATGTCTACTGTCAACTCGTCGTGAGAACTCTGTATTTGTGAATAATAAAGCAACTACGTAATAAAAAAGAAGGTGATTATTTATTACCTATTTACGATTTTTGTAATAATTATATTATCTACTTAGGATTAATTATTATTTATTAGAAGATATGGTGAAAATTATATGAATATATTAATATATGGCGGATGCGCCGGTTCTTTTTCAGAAGTTAATAATTTTGCTTCTGATGACGATTCTTTATCTGATTAAAATTAATATGTGGATGCTATAATAATTAGTTGAGTCATCAGAGACACTTTTTAATTTTAGACTAGTCAGAACGCGAAATTTCTGGTATTTTAAAAAAATTCAATTCTTTCAACAGAAATTTAAAAAATGCTGTTTTGTCTTGGAAAAAGACTATTTTTAAGTGAATAATATAAGTAGGTGCAAAACGTATCATTTTATAAAGACACTCACGTGATCAGTGCAATTTAGTACTATAATTGTAGGTATAAAATTGTAAATTTAAATTTCCATTCTAATCCACTAGATGTTTCAATAATTTCATGTGATAGTAAAAATGCGTCTGAAAGATGTCGCGAAGAATTTATCCAAATCCCCTTCACGTGCTCCTTACGAATAAATTTAGACTCTTGTCACCTGCAATTACTAAATTTTCATTTTAACACCACCTCTCATCCAAAGTCATAATCTGTGGGCATAAGTACGGTTAGAAATTTTTCGTGTCAGATGTAGGGTTTACCGCGCTGAAAGGATATTCTTAAGCAAGCATCACGAGTTTTCGATCCATTATTTTGTCAGCGTAATAGATCACGGTTTTAATGCGGCTTTTTGTAAAGTAAGTCGCGCTCTTTTAAAAGTCCTTAGGAGAATGAAGGCGTGAGGTTGTATTTTCCGGGAGCACATCTCCATCATTCGTCATTCGGGATGGAGGGCCTAAGCCGGCCTCTTTAACAATCCAGTAGAATCAATCACGGCAAGTGGAATGCTTTCATTTATTGTAGCCCGTTGAAGTGTGTATATCTTAGAGTCCCATTCTATCACCTAGATTGCATTATCATTCTGCATCACTCATCTTGCTCCTCTACTAGACTATTAGATTCATTCCCAAGTCTTTTCCAACAGACTCAACTCGACGGAATTGGCCCCAACATGCTGCTATTGCTTTGGCCGACTCCACCGTATCTGAAATATTCCCCCGAGACAATACCATGTGAGACTTGAACAGAAAAATGTGTTTCTCAACATAAATAATTCAACAATGTCTTCTCCCACATCCTACCAATTTACAATTTGCATTATAAAATTTAGCCCCCCATTTTTGTTGTATTTATTTCGCGGAATCCTTAAACGTAAAACTCTGGCAGCTATACGAACGTTTATATGGAGAAAGAGATTGTCCTTGCAAAAAAATTAAACAAACAATATTTTACAATTGTACTACTGAATTACCTACTGAAAAATCCTTTGATTGTAGGTACATATTTAAAATAGTCCTTTAGTATTGGTTTTCAAACACTTAGTTGGAGCTATTTAAATATTTGAAATATCAGACTAAATCTCTATACCTCCCTCCTTTTGCAGTCTTTATCTGTTGGAAAAGTCAATACACTCTATTCAATTTCAATATATTGAAAAGTCGTGCCTGAATAGGTATACTATAGCTATAAAAAAGTATAACCTGTGACGTTTTCTGATTTTATCAATGTTCCACCCACAAAAAAACTAACGACAATGTTTATTAGTGACATCTGCAATTGACATGAGGTGAAGCAGTAAAATGTAAGGGAAACTCGTGTACAGACCACCAGAAACATTTCCAATACGACATATAATAACAAAAACCGCTTTTCCTACACGAAGCTGTTATAAATTTTGTACAGAAAGCCATTTAAATCATTTCGCTGTCGTGACACCCGACAAAATGTAAAATATGGCTACTTATTCTGATGTCATAAAATTAATCAAATTATATATTTTATGGATGGAAATATGTATGTAGAAAAAATTTAAAATATTATTATTCCTATCTATTAATTTTATTATAAGTATTTTACATTAATAAAATTCTAGTTAACGCGAATAATCTAGAGTAATGGATAAAGAAATATAAAATTGTTATTATTAATAATGTAATTTTAGTTATAAAACATTTTATAGCTTGAAAAGTTCCTTAACGACATGAATTTAAATAGAATTTAATAAAAGTATGAAGTGCTGAAGATGGCATGGCGTCTTGCTTAGTTTATTATAAATATTTCCATTGAGTTATGGCGAAATTGTCGTTTTATTATCTATATATTGAAATTAAACAAGACATTCATAGTTGGACAATAAAATAATATTTTTTAAATTATATTATTTTTTACAATCAGTTATATGATATGAAGTCAAACTTTCGTTGAATTAGTTATTAAGTTGGCGTTAATATTACACAAAAGTATAATAATATAAATAGAGTAATTTAGAAATAATTATGTTTTAATTATCAAATTTCCATTACCCAGGTACCTATTTTAATTTTAATTTCTGGTTGACTTTATCATGAAAAGGTTCACATAATCAATCGCGATTAAACTGCCACCAAATTCTGTTTAATACAGTACCTAAAAATACTTTGAGTGTACAGAAAATTTACACTTTATAATTAATTGAAACTCTCACAACAGTAATAATTAGAATTGTACATTCTGCTGCTTACCACAAATACCTACCTATACAATGTTTGTACTGCAATATCATCACTAAGGAGTATTAATTATGTTTCCAGTGGAAGGACTGTTGTTAGTATATTATTATCACTGACCTTACGACCTTTTGTGCTCTACACCCTTACTGCCCTTGAGGAAATATAAAATGACAAATGAAACAATTTATTCGTTTCAGAAGTATGCATAAATGTATAATATTATTTTGCACTTGTATGTATATATTATCTAAACTTGATTGATCTACATATTTTTATTTTAACTTCTGAGCAGCTTTAACAGTTTTTTGAAAGAAGATTTTTCAAGAACTAAATTATTTTCTAAGTTTAAAATCTTTTAAACGACTTAGAAAAACTGAATTATTTAATGAAAAATCAGTGATTTTCTAAATTCCAGAATAGAAAATTTGAATTTTTATCAATAAGGAAAGATTTTGTAAAAGTTAAATACAACGAAAGAGTAAATGGGTACATTTCCAATTTTGGTGGATGCGCCAATGTTAAAAATTCTAAGCCAATCGAAGAACCAAAAAATTACTTCCAGAGATTACATTAGTCCAGTAAGCAAAAAAGTTCAGGAATGGCTGATTTTATTACATACCATGAAGCCAGAGTTAACTTTCTACGATTGTTCAGTAGTGAAAATCTGAAAAAATTTGTGAACTAAAGTTTAATATTTTGTTAGTATGTTTCTGGGCCTAGGATGACAAAAATGCATACAAATTTTTTTAGACTATACGAGCCCTAACAACTAAATGTTCGGACAAAAGTAAATTTGATTATCTTTTTTCCATACGCGTAAAAGTTATCTAAATTAACTTCCATAATATTGATGGTTTTTTCTGTTATAATGCCAACATTTTTTTATATAAAAACGTAAATTTCGTAAAAATCCGCTCGGCGGTTGTAAAACTGTGGCACTTTAACCCAGCAGGATGGGAAAATTGTAGAAACATAGAATTATTATTTTCAAAACGTTGGATCTAGTAGTCGGATTCTGATGAAATTTACTTTATTGCAAAGCTGGATGTTGGTTTTCTTTACAAAAAAGTTATACCAGTTTTTATTTTATGATTTTAGGCCTTTATCGGAGCTTCAAAGTTGCATCTTTAAAAATAATAGAATTTTCTAGTGACTTTTTTAAAAAATCACAGTTTTGAAACCGCTGGTTGGAATTGTGTCAAAAAACCTTTAAATCAAAGCTCAATAATCGTACTATATTGAAAAAGTCCTGAAATGTTAATATGATTTTTTTGCATTTTTTTCTAATTCCATAGTTCACTTTTCAAAAAACGTGTTTTTTGAGGGTGCTAGCTATATTTAAATAATCCCAGTTTTGGAACCGTTGGTTGGATTTTGGTAAAATTTACTTTATTGCCAAGCTGAATGTTGGATTTATGTACAAAAAAATCCCCAAGTCTTTATTTGGTGATTTTCGACAATTTTCGTAGCTTAAAATTTCACTTGAAATATGTGACATAATTTTCTAACGACTGTTTTTAAAAAATCACAGTTTTGGGACTCGGTGGAAAAGACATAAAGGTGCTTCCATGGCCCTTATCCAGTCCGGACTTAAATGTCATTGAAACTCTTTGGCATAAAATTAAACGTATTTTACGCAATAATCCACCAAGAACCATTGGGGACTTAAAGAGTAAAATAGAAGAAATTTGGGACATTTTCACACCAGAATTGTACCAAAATTTGATAAATACAATGCCTGCTAGAATATAGGCAGCTATTAAAGCAAAAGGAGACGTAACCTCTTATTAATGGTCCTAAATTAAAAATTATCCCAACATTTGTTTGCAAATTCATTTTGTAAAGTTTGCTAATTATTAAGGTTAAAATATTGTTAAATCAAATAAATAATTTTCTTCCATGCATAAAATTGTTATTAGGGCTTTATCTTATTGTATTGTTAGGTGTTTACTAATTATATGCGTAAAATTCCCAGTTCTCCTTTCATACTTCAAAAATTTACTTTTGTCCGAACATTTAGTTGTAAGGCACACCAAAGAAACGTGAAACATAAAACATGAAACAGGAAACAAATTCATATACCTATTTCATAAAATGTGTTGTTATTTTATGAAATAGGAAATAGGTATATGTATTTGTTTCTTGTTTCATGTTTTATGTTTCATGTTTCATTGGTGTGCGGCCGGCCTTAGGGCACGTAGTATAAAAGGAACAAAATGTGTCCTAACCTAACCTAACCTAACCAATACATCCCGTGACACAACTTTGCAAAGTAAGAAGTTATCATATCTCAAAAATGCATAAAACCTAATTTAAGGAAATGCTGAAAAGAAAAACGTATGATCATTGATGATATTTACAGGATCATTTTAGTAGCGTCTCTTAAATTTAATGTAATCTAAAAAAAAACTGTTACATAAGCAAATACAAACATTTCTATGCTAAGACATCATGTAGTTGAAGATGACATGAAAATTCACGATGTTAATAAAGAATGATTTCCTAGAGGCTTTTCTTCTAGTAGCTATCAAATTTGAAATAAAATATTTTTACTACATATGAGCACTTAAATGACCTTTCGTTTACTCCATTATGGTTTTTATGATCACGAATCAGTATAATAGGTAGTTATCTACTAAAACCATTTTAATTAGATTCAATATCATTATTAATATAAATCTAACTTTGCTTTTTACCCAAAAGTTTAATTATCTCTACACCATCTATGAAAAGTTGATGTGATCGGTTATCGCTTTCATTTAAAAGCCATGATAGACCTAAGAAAAATAAAATCACTCTGAATTAACTGTGGTGGAGTTTGGCAAGTGGTTGAACCGAATAGGGTTGAATTATGGTGTGATGGATGAGACAGGTGCAGGGAATCTCCCTATAGATTCCTACAGCCCCCGCCCCGCCGCCCACTATCCGTAAATCGATAACGTTGGTGTAGGCCATCTAGCACGTCTCTGATCTGTCTGTCGGTTATGTTGATGCCAGTTGAAGACGACGACGTAATCAACCCTCTATCCTGGTTATCTTTACAGCCTTTAACTAATTAACTATTGATTATGCCAGGCACTTTATTCTAAAATGCCGACGGGATATTATATTGGGGTAATAGTTAAACCAGCCACGTCTTACATGCTTTAGACACCAACTAACTGCGACACATGTTTTTGCCATTTCCTGTAATAGTACTTTTATGTGTAAGCCGCTTTTATCACGACTGGGCTGGTGTGATATTGTTTAAAGGCATTTTTTTTTGTAACCGGAAACGACAGGTAAAAGCAAAACCTATCTGAGGGATCTGAACTGACAGTTGTCCCCGATAAATTCCCAAAGGACCAAGGTTTAATACTCTTGGTGGTAAGATGTTTTTGGAAAGGTCGAAAAAAGCCCTATAAATAATGTTCGGAGTGTGTTGAATCGGACTAAGATAAATTAGATTAAGATAAATTAGATTGATCTGAACTGCTATATACATTTTATCGTTCAGTTTCAAGCTAGTTAGTAAATAAAAGTTATGATACGTACTTCTAATATCGCTTAGGAGAATAAAACTATAAATCTTAAATATTTTTCTAAAAATTAATTTATTTGTTACAAAATAAGAATTTTTATTAAAAAAATAATTTTCGTGCTTTGAAACTACATTTATTTGTGAATACAGGGTGTTTCACGGTAAATGGTAACACCGCAATAACTTTTTGATTCTTGGGTAAAATTAGAAAATTTTTTTTCTTATTGTACAACTCGCAATTAATTCTCTTTTAAAGGAGTAAAAAAAAATTTTACCAAGAGTGAAAACCTAGCCTACTACGATAAAAAATAAACAGAAAAAATTGAAAAAACGTATTAGCCATTTTTTTTTAAATTTTATTAACAAAAATTTTTCGGGCTTACCTCAAAACCCCAAATCCCAATTTTGGCTGAAAATAAAAAATATAAAAATTCTCCAACTAATTTTTTTCGTAATTTTAATATTATTTTTTCAAGATTGCCATGATTCATTGAACAGTACCTAAACATCAAGAGATCTATCACATAAAACAATGATTATTTGTCAAAATTCTAATAAACCAATAAAAAAATTTTTTTTCTAATTTATATTTTTAGTTTTCAGCCAAAATTGGGAATTTGGGGTTTTGAGGTAAGCCCGAAAAACTTTTTTTAATAAAATTTTTAAATAAAATAATCCCTAATACGTTTTTTCGATTTTTTCGATTTATTTTTTATCGTAGTAGGCTACGTTTTCACTACTGGTAAATTTTTTACTCGTTTAAAAGAGAATTGCGAGTTTTACATACAGAAAAAAAAATTCTAATTTTACAGAAGAATAAAAAAGTTATTGAGGTGTTACCATTTTTCGTAAAACACACTGTATATATAAAATATTCGTTGCTTTCAGTCAAATTTTATTTCGTTAAATAGTAGAGTTTTCTGTGTGTAAAAATTGATATTAAAGTGCTCTCTCTGTGTATAAATAATTTGTTCATTGCTAATTGTTGAAAATAAAAATTAATATTCCAATAACTATGAAATTATTCTATGATTCTATTTTGTATAAAATTCGATTGCGTGTACATGAGTTACATTGTGAAAAGGTATATACTCCTAGTACTTTAGGAAAGTGGTATTGGAAGTAAAGTTAATTGTCAAGTATGTACTCAACTTGATGGTCGCCCGTCCGGTATGTTATGGGTCATTTTCCGGTAGTAGACACCGTAAAGCCTTTGACATGCGTCATTAAATCACTTAATTGCAAATGGAGTGCAAGTTATCGAGATATGAATAATCAGCTTACAGACAAGCTGCTTAGATTCTCCTAATATCATCAACGTGATTGATGAAATAGCCCCAGGACGATGATGGTGGTAGTGCTGGCTGGCAATTCACCCCTCGAACTCATCAAATTGAGTACCTACCGTTTTTACCGAAACTACTCAAATTATGTTGATCGTAATCACTGCTAAACGCCCTAGGGTATGGCCGGAATCATTATTCAGCGATATTCTTTAAGCCCCACTAAAATATTTTGTGGGTCAGGCATTTCCTCAGACATAACTAATTTCCTTATCAAGAGGGATATACTGCCAATAATAGACTCGCTTTATGTCTAGAAGTATAAGTAATTGCAAAATTTAAATTTTATGTATTTAGTAATTAATTGTATAAAATAACTTCGGACATAAAAATTAGGAAGATTATACATTTTATGATTTTGTTGACGTAAATATTCTCTAAAGTTAATCAGAGTTAATGTCATCAAATATTTCTCCGGGCGCAATTTCGTATCAAATTTTTCAGGGTCATTAAATGAGAATAAAAACAGGGGAATCAATGACAGTCTGATTTCTGCCGTACTTTCTGTTGTTCGCCTACCCTCAAAATTGACTCTGCAGCGCCCTCTGCCACTGGTCTGATCCCTTGTCGATGGGGACTGCTTTCGTCCGCCCCTTATCTGTCGACATCACAAATGCCCTGCATGCGGGAGCTGGCCAGGTGTAATAAATTCAAGTAAAAACAATATTACTCTCAGTTATCCAACAGAAATCAATATTGGTGATTTTTTTGGTGATGGTGGGTTTCGGCGGTTCTATTCGGATTATTTTGTAATATTTTTATTTTGACTTTGCCGGGCAGCTGGTTGATTTATAAATGCCATGGACCTCTATTGGGTTATAGAACATCTGATCTGGGAGGATAAAACAAATACTGATAAATTATTTTCCAAACCAGATGTGCTTCTTTTATGTTAGTAACGTATACCTAAGCTAGAAGTGCACAAATGTATCCCTTAAATTCAATTTTATTAGCTAATAACTACCACTACTAAATAAGTACTAAAATAAATAAAAAAATTTATTATCATAATATAAAATGTATGTTTTACAAAAATTACTGATAAAGTATATGGACCATAAATTCAAAAATCCCATGCTGCAGAAAAAATATGTAAAACATAAAGTTATAAACATAAATTTTATTATCTTTTGTGATAAGATTTACAGATTCTAGCTTGGTAGTTTATTCGTTGTGCCCTCAAGATAAACTCGAGTTTCTCATTCAACGGATATCTCCATAAAATTTGTAACAAAAAAGCCTAAGTTTCTAACAAAATGGATTGTTCTTAATAATTGACGCATTAAAAAAACTTGTTTGCATCTGTTAGAACAAGGTATCGGAACATAAAGTCACACCACTTTCGGGAGGTTTTTCATAGAACGGAAAGCCTGTAACAATTACCGAGAGCTTAATACAGCCAAGATCTTCGTAAATTGCTTTTATAGTTTTAAACCCTCCTTTAATTTATAGAGTGGTCGGTTTCTAATTTAAAGTAGATGGTCTGAATCAGCAAATCATTTTTTCAGGCGCGTCGACAAATTGGTTGGTTCATAGTTTTATTAGTGGGAAATTACATTAATTGCTTGTTCCATCATTTGGTATTTTAACAGACATTTAATTAAATTATTAAATCTGATTGTGATTATTTCGGATTATATAATATTTAATACTACTAACTTCCTGGCATAGTTTCAGGATCATAATGTGACGAAATTAATCAGTGGCAAATCTTAATGGTGCAGATACTTCTGTCAAACTTAGTTGAAAACATCCCTCGCTAAAAGCAGTTTACTTGTTTCGATTAGTTAAATATATTACTAAATAAATTATCCTCAAACTTCACCCGCCCAAAACTTATACATAATGCGATTATCCTCAGCTTTATAAACAAAATAAATCCCTTGAAACTTATCAACGAAAAGACGTACTTGGAAGGTGTGCGGGAAAAATTGTGCGGTATGTTAATATAAAGGCAATATTAAAGGAACCGAAATAAAAGTTTATCTCTCGTCTTTTAATATTCTCAAGAGGCATGTCAAATCACAAAAGCTGCGCTAACGGGATTCTAGTGTCAAAATTCACGCAAACCATGCCTACTTCCAATAAAGCAGGAATTTTACTGAGCTATACGCTGGTGCTGTCGGTATAAGATTTATTAATATGCCCCCTCGCTTCACTGGATCTCTTCAACACACGTTCCACCACCACGTGAACGATGCAACCAAGTGAGTTTATCAAGACTTATCCAAACACTCAATAATTCAAACGTTTTCTTTTAATATGTTTTTTTCTTTGTGTATTTTCATTTCAGCAAAGATGCGAATTTATATATCAAGCACTTTTGCACAAACTGGGTCAACAATTTCTTTTTAAAGCGGGCTTTTCTACCTCTAACGCAATTTAGCTTGCATATGCAGGAGCATATCGAGGTATATTTTTCGGCTTTCTTTATATTTTAAAAATTATCCTTAATTTGTGTGAGTTAATTTTTTTTAACATTTATTAAGAACTTGTACTAAGAATGCTTGATTTTTATAGTAACTAGAATAGAATGGAATAGAGTTCGACTTTATAGACTTTATGACTGACTCACCGACAAGAATAATGAAAAATTCTTGACGGTGAGTCAACCAGACTCATAAAGTCTATAAAGCCGAATTCGGTTCGATTCTATTCTATTCTATTCTGTTCTGTTCTGTTCTGTTCTGTTCTGTTCTGTTCTATTCTATTCTATTCTATTCTATTCTATTCTATTCTATTCTATTCTATTCTATTCTATTACGAGCCCTAACAATTAATGTTGGGACAAAAGTAAATTTTTGAAGTATGAAAGGAGAACTGGAAATTTTACGATAATAATTAGTAAACACCTAACAATACAATAAGATAAAGCCTTAATAACAATATTATGCATGGAAGAAAATTATTTATTGGATTTAAAAATATTTTAACCTTAATAATTAAATGTTGGGATAATTTTTAATTTAGGACCATTAATAAGAGGTTACGTCTCCTTTTGCTTTAATAGCTGCCTGTATTCTAGCAGGCATTGTATTTATCAAATTTTGGTACAATTCTGGCGTGAAACTGTCCCAGATTTCTTCTATTTTGGTCTTTAAGTCCCCAATGGTTCTTGGTGGATTATTGCGTAGAATACGTTTAATTTTATGCCAAAGAGTTTCAATGACATTTAAGTCCGGACTGGATGAGGGCCATGAAAGCACCTTTATGTCTTCTTCTCCAAGTTCCTAAACTGTGATTTTTTAAAAACAGTCGTTAGAAAATTACGTCACATTTTTCAAGTGCAATTTTAAAGCTACGAAATATGCCTAAAATCACCAAATAGATACTTGGGGATTTTTTTGTACATAAAACCAACATCCAGCTTTGCAATAAAGTAAATTTTACCAAAATTCAACCAGTGGTTCAAAAATTGTGATTATTTTATTGTAGGTAGCACCCTCAAAAAACACGTTTTTTGAAAAGTGAACTGTGCAACTCAAAAAAAAAATGCAAAAAAAATCATATGAACATTTCGGGATTTTTTCAATATAGTACGATTATTGAGCTTTGATTTAAATGTTTTTTGACACAAATCCAACCAGCGGTTTCAAAACTGTGATTCTTTCAAACAGTTACTAGAAAATTTTATCATTTTTAAAGGTGCAACTTTGAAGCTCCGATAAATGCCTAAAATCACCACATAAAAACTTGTGTAACTTTTTTGAAAAGAAAACCAACATCCAGCTTTGTAACAAAGTAAATTTAATCAAAATCCGACTACTAGATCCAACGTTTTGAAAATAATAATTCTTTGTTTCTACAATTTTACTATCCTGCTGGGTTAAAGTGCCACAGTTTTGGAACCGCCAACCGGATTTTTACGAAAATTACGTTTTTATATAACTAAATGTTGGCATTATAACAGAAAAAACCATCAATAATATGGAAGTTAATTTAGATAACTTTTGCGCGTATGGAAAAAAGACAATCAATTTACTTTTGTCCGAACATTTAGTTGTTAGGGCTCGTATATTCTATTCTTTTCTATTTTTTCTATTCTTTTCAGATCTTAAAGTAGTTCGGTTTCTGGTTTTGTAATATAAATAGTACTCGTGTCTTAATAGCTATCATTAGATGCTCATTGCATAATATACTATTATGTAGCAGTTAGCACTCAACATTTTCTTATTCTGTGGTACTTAATTACCATCATATGAGATGTTACATGAGGTAATCAATATAAAAAGACATTGCAAATTGTAGTAGGAGATAAAATCCTTAATTTAAATTAATTCAATTTTCTGCCTACTGGTCACAATTTTCCACAAACCATTTAAACACCACCTAATTAATCTTACTTCGGAAGTGAGGTGTAAGTAGGAACTGAAAGATATTTGAGGAAATTTGCATAGCGTGTTCCTAGAGCAAATGTATGGGACACAGAATACTGATACTGCATTATAAATATATCGGGCTATGTTTGCAAACTGAAAACGTGTAAACAAGCTTCTCTGTAAACTTTGTGTAATCGTTACAATTTCCCAGCCAACACAAACTTTAAACGTACCTACTTATTTGTTGGTAAAGTATAATGAGGCTGGCATCCAATACTCATCTTCAAGTAATAATAGCTATACGTTCGGCATTCTAATGCATGATGAAACAAAATCGCGACGTGAATCGAAATTAACGGCATGAAAGATAGAAGTTAATGCAGAACGACGGTCGTCAGTCCTGATCGCCTTATTTTATATTCAATAGCAATACAATTCCTACTAACAAGATCAACAGAATGCATCAGTATTCAACAGGAAATAGATCCCACAGAGCTACAAACCAAAATATGCTTCAGTGACCAACCTCCGGTCAAAGATTTGTTATCTATTCAAATTTTCACATCGAAAAATGTGTATGAAAGAAATTTATTAACGATGCAACGTCGTTAATAAATAGGGGGTATTGGAAACTTTCCAGCATGTATTATTTGTTGTTACGCTTACACAAAGAATTTTGAATTCAGTTGTGGTAAATTTTTCACGTCGAAATGTCCGAAAATAATTTATTATGAAAATAACATCCTGCTTCAAATATAAATTTTAACATTAAATTTGTATGGCAGGAAATCCCAAAAGGTACTGCTTAACCACCATATAGCATTCTGTGTTTAGCTGTACACACCGTTGGATGAATGATTGGTGTTGGTATCGTTAATATTCAAAGCGTTAAACCAATTTCGGACGAAAGGTGTCATCGTAGAGTTTTCACATTATAGGAAATGAAATAAATAATCCTGTCAGTAAAACAGTGTAGTTGTACAATATTTTATTACATGATAATTGTTGTTTCATTTTAAAACTGGTAAATGATTGAAACTTGGTATACTTTGTTTTGATGTAACTGAATATCAAAAATAAAGCCAAAGCGACAAGAGTATAAAATGTTTTTGCATCGAATTTACTTATACTGTACACGTAAAATGCATGAAACGCTATTGTGACACTGAAATTCAATAAGCTGACCCTAATCCATGAACATATTTTCAGTGAATGACTACAGCAAATTTACAATACGCGCAAAAATACTACAAACTCAGAAATGAGCTTGGACTATACAGTTTAGTTAGTTTAAGCTGCTCGCTCAATTTTTATGCAAAATGGGAATATTTCAGATATAAATCAGCTATGAGGAAATGTGAACATATTTTTGGAACATATTTTTAAATGAATAATTTCACGATTTTTTATTGATTTTGGAGTAATAATAATTATTATAATGATAAATGGAAATAGAAAAAAATAACTTTTTGTGTTTAAGTTCAGACAACTTCTGTATCAAAAGTTATGGTGCATTATTTATATACATAGAAATATCTGGTCAGTAACAGTACGTAGTATCCTTGTTCTCTGTACAAACCTGTTTAGGATGTAATAACTACTACGAAAGTTACTGTTTGTTTTCTACAAACTCAGAGCTCATATCCTAAGGGCAGTCCTCTGCTTTTAACAAGAGGGGGCACAAAGTAATATTACTACTAAATAGGCCTATCTAGGACAAGTAAGTAGGTGTTTTAAGCAAAATATGCCCGTTTTTTAAATGTGATAAATTTTTATAGCAAATTGATATTTTAAAGAAAATGTCCCCGTTTTTAAGTATCATGAAATCACGGGTCAAAATCAGTTAAATTTTTGTTAAATTGTGCCAAAAAACGGGCGGATCTTGTTTAAAAATAGGCTATTTTTTAAAATTATTGTATAACTTTTTATGATCCTTAATGATGCATAAAATATCCATTGGTTCTACGAGCCCTAACAACTACATGTTCGGACAAAAGTAAATTTGATTGTCTTTTTCCATGCGCGCAAAAGTTATCTAAATTAACTTCCATAATATTGATGGTTTTTTCTGTTATAAGGCCAACATTTAGTTATATAAAAACGTAAATTTCGTAAAAATCCACTCGGCGGTTCCAAAACTGGGGCACTTTAACCCAGCAGAATGGGTAAATTGTAGAAACAAAGAATTATTATTTATCGGAGCTTCAAAGTTGCACCTTTAAAAATGATAAAATTTTCTAGTAACTGTTTTAAAGAATCACAGTTTTGAAAGCGCTGGTTGGATTTGTCTCAAAAAACATTTAAATCAAAACTCAATAATCGTACTACATTGAAAAAATCCTGAAATGATTTTTTTTTGCATTTTTTTCGAGTTCCGCAGTTCACTTTTCAAAAAACGTGTTTTTTGAGGGTGCTACCTACATTAAAATAATCACAGTTTTGGAACCACTGGTTGGATTTTGGTAAAATTTACTTTATTGCAAGGCTGGATGTTGGTTTTATGTACAAAAAAATCCCCAAGTCTTTATTTGATGATTTTAGGCATATTGCGTAGCTTTAAAATTGCACTTGAAAAATGTGACGAAATTTTCTAACGACTGTTTTTAAAAAATCAGTTTTGGAACTTGGGGAAAACGACATAAAGGTGCTTTCATGGCGCTCATCCAGTCCGAACTTAAATGTCATTGAAACTCTTTGGCATAAAATTAAACGTATTCTTCGCAATAATCCACCAAGAACCATTGATGGGGACTTAAAAACCAAAATAGAAGAAATTTCAGACAGTTTCACGTCAGAGTTGTACCAAAATTTGATAAATAGGTACAATGCCTGCTAGAATACAGGCAGCTATTAAAGCAAAAGGAGACGTAACCTCTTATTAATGGTCCTAAATTAAAAATTATCCCAACATTTAGTTGCAAATTCATTTTGTAAAGTTTGCTAATTATTAAGGTTAAAAAATTGTTAAATCCAATAAATAATTTTCTTCCATGCATAATATTGTTATTAAGGCTTTATCTTATTGTATTGTTAGGTGTTTACTAATTATTTGCGTAAAATTTCCAGTTCTCCTTTCATACTTCAAAAATTTACTTTTGTCCGAACAATTAGTTGTTAGGGCTCGTATAGGTATAGGCCTATATACAGTAATACCTCCATAGCCTCTTGTAAATGAAATATTTCGCTTTTAAAGTAATAAATACAAAAATATCTTTGTACATATATAAAATACTTCTGTTTAACTATATATTTGAGTTTGTAACTTTATTCTACAAAGTAAACCTCTATAAGTTATGCTTGAAACTTCAACTTTTAAGATAACACATAAACCACACTCTACATGCACGTTTTACTTCAGATTGAACACATTTTCATTTCACAAAAGTTGATAAAATTAATTAAATCTTATTTGAAGTGAGTGTATCAAATGTAAACTAAACAGAACAAAGTAAAAGTAATGATACAGCAGTGTTTATAGCAGCAACTAAGCAGGTTTAAATTAGTGATCGATAATGCGTATATCACTCATAAATCAAAGCTCCACGCCGTATTAAAGGATTGGAGCATAATCAACCAAGATACTAATTACTTGACAGTGCAGTAAGGTATAATCTTGACAGCTTTATGTAATCCTTGCTTTGAGATAATCTTTTCAGGCAGTTTATAAATTCTTTCTAAGCTCATTCTAATAGTTAAATAGCTTAGATATAAAATTTATGATTACAGGAAAACGAAAATGTTATTTCATTAAACATATTCCAGATTGGGAGTTTCGAAACGGAGAAATAGAACACGGGCCAATTTAAAGTTCCAATCAACTTTGAAAGTTGATAAAACTCTTTCAAACTACCTAACTACTTTTAAATTGCAATATTAAAACAGGCACAAGCGAATTTAAAAAAAATTAATGTGGAAAAATTTCCTCTACTTTTACAACATTATTACACGTAATACATTCAGGTTTGGTTATGTTAAAAAATTGAAAACAGCTGCTTTGTCACAGTTTATCCCTCTTGTAAAGCCTGACAGATCCCCTTGTTATGCTTTCAGAACATGAACTGTCTCTATTTTATTTTCTGCTTTAGTTTTAGCGACCTGTATTGATTGATAAATGTTATAGTAAACATATTTTATTACTGTTTTTATAACTGAATGAAATTTATACTCTAACAAGAAACGTTTGAGGAAGCTAAATCCATAGCAGAGAAAATCCTCTCAGGAAGGATTCTCCAAAAGTGAAAAGTAGCAAATAGAAATTTCAAATGCTATACAAATTCAGTTACATAATTGATATTATATGCATTATTATGATTATATTCATATATTGCGGATTAAAAATATAACTGGTTTTTCTACTCCCATACTTTAATTGATTTATTAGACATTTACTACCTGTACAGGGTGTCTAGATTTAGTTGTAATTGCGGGGTATCTCGCTTACTAGCAGAGATAGAGAGATGCAGTTTTCGTGACACGTTGCTACTTTTTACTTTTTTATAAGAAGTAAGTATTAAGAAAGTATAGTAATCGTGAATTTTTCGACTTCGAGATTTTGATGGATTTACACGTTTTGAGGGCCCCTGAATCCATTTTGACCATTTTCGCTATGATGTCTGTGTGTGTGTCTGTCTGTCTGTATGTCTGTCTGTCTGTCTGTCTGTCTGTCTGTATCCACCATAACTCAAAAACGAGTTATCGGATTTGTTTCAAATTTCATATTTAAGAGTTTGAATGTGGCACCCACAATTTTGTTCAATGTTTTTCATCTAGCACCAAAACAAGTGACACTTACCTGAAGACATTTTTAGGTTTTTTAGGAATATCTTGAAAAATAAACAATTTATGAGATTTTTTTATTCTTTAACATTGATTTAGAATTGAATTTTGAACAAATTTTTTTTTAAATTCCGTCAAAAAAATTTCAAAAAAATAAAACACTAATTTTTATCGTAAAATTCGGTTATAACGAGTGGGACAAGAACAGATTTATGCGTATTGCAATAAGTGCGAGAGAGACTTTCGAAATTTATTTGAAAATTGCTGGAAATTGAAACACGATTTTTACAAGAAATTTAACTAATTTCTTTAGGAAAAGTAATGGTAATATCCGTATATAAGGTTTTTTCATAGCCCCCTTGTTTTTGAGATACAGGGCGAAATTGAAAATTTGCACTTTTAGGGCATACCTCGTATCTCGGGAACGGCTGAAGATATTGGAAAGGTAAAAACTGCATCTTATAAAGATTTTTATGTAGAATCCAGTGGCGTACTCAGTTTCTTCTGAGATGGGATAGTTTTCGAGATATTTACTAAATTTATGTTATTTTAAATATAACACCCTGTATGTTTTTCACTAGTTGGATTCAGCTTGTCATAAGCTTTACAAAAATGTTAAACACTCTGTAATTATTTTCTGTATTAGGCTAGAAAATGACAATTTTCAAAAAATCAGAAAAAAATTTATAAGTAGGCTATGAAAAATAAGAAACAAATGTCATTATTCATACAATAGAAAATTTACGTGCTTCCACAGAAAGCGAAATTTAGGGATTTACCAGCACAACTTCTCTTAATTCTGAATGCTTTACGGATAATAAGAAAAATGTGTGAAATGTGTCTGAGACATAACGGATATCAATTTGAACAATTTCTATAAAGTGTATTCAAACTTTTATTTGTTCCTATGAAAAGTTGACTGTATTTCTTCTTTGTTTGTTGTTTTTCATGGCCTTCTTACAAAAAATTTGGCTGAATTTTTGAAAATTGTCATTTTCTAGATTAATATAGAAAATAACTACAGAGTGTTTTATATTTTTGTAAAGCTTATGACAAGCTGGATCCAACTAGTGAAAAACATACATGGAGTTCCTTTTAAAATAACATAAGTTTAGTAAATATCTCGAAAATTATCGCTTCTAAGAAAAAACTGAGTACGCCACTGGATTCTACGTAAAAATCTGTATAAGATGCAGTTTTTACCTTTCCAATATCTTCAGCCGTTCCCGAGATACGAGATATGCCCTAAAAGTGCAAATTTTCAATTTCTCCCTGATGTATCTTAAAAACGAAGGGGGCTATGAAAAAATCGTTGACGGCATCTTTCGTTTCACAAAAAAGTAGCAACGTGTCGCGAAAACCGCATCTCTCTATCTCTGCTAGTAAGCGAGATACCCCGCATTTACAACTAAATCTGGACACCCTGTACAGTAATAAGATTTACTACGATACAGGGCAGGTAGAGATTTCAATAATTTTAAAATTCAGTTACATAATTAATATTATATGCATTTTTATTATTACATTCGTATTGTATATTCGTCAATATCAAATATTGCGATGAACTGACAGATCTAAAGTTCCTTTTGATTTTCTGACATTTCTGAATTTATGATAAAGTTGCCATAATATTTATTTTGTTTTTTTTAATTTTTGTGACTAGTCGTAGAAAAAATAGGGTATGCAACTCACATTTAATGGCTAATAAGACACTCTCGTATTCATGACTCGTGTCTTAATGGCTATCATTAAATGCTCGTTGCATAATATATTATTGTGAAAGTTGTTTCTTACTACAGTGAATGCCCCAAAGGATCCGCCACTGGTCATGACAACTCTTCTCTTACAATCCTAGAAAAATCAATTTCCATTTCTAAGTTACACGAAAAAGATTTCAATGTCCTTTTTATTGACGATTTCCTCCTTTGTATTGATTTATTGGCCAAATTGAGGAAAATTTCTCGTATTTCTATCCAACGTTTTTGTGATAAATAGAACAAAGAGCTTTCTATGACACAAGATAACCATAAAGATGGAAGATAAAAGGAAAAACACATTAATTTATTAAAATTTCCCTAAACAACAAACATAACAAAGTTCCATGTTTAGAAGACACCTTACTCTAGCTGATAGCTCATTTGTTTGGTACCTTTTAATAGTGTTCTGTTGTTCAGTATGTCTGATAAGTGATCAAGATAATTAAACTCTTTACTTGCCATACCATGCATTGTTGATAAGATTTATAGGCAACGGTATAGGCCTTACCCTTCGAAAGGTATAAAAGCCACCAGAGTGGTGTGGGCGATTGGCGTTCATAGATTACGTCTATAGCTTTTGCGTATGGAAGCGAATTGTGGACGCGCGTGTTCGGGTGCTCCTTATAATATTAACTAAACTAACTAAGGAAAGGTAATCGTGTAAGCAAGTTACAACGGTTATATAGGTAAGGAGAGAGAGCAAATTGTAAACTTAACTCCAGTTTCCCTTAGAACCCCCTAATTACTGGAATGCCTCTCTGCATACCTCACAATTTTAATAACTGTCATTAATAATGCTGACTTAAAAAAGATTAATGCTGTTCACGTTTCCAAATTTAGCAGTTCTTGACATTCGAAAATATTACTTCATTTGTTATAATTAAAATCTTTCAATAAGCGCCAAGTAATTGAAAATAACTTATACAAAAAATGAGAGAGGATTTATTATTACTGTATGAATAAGGAAACTTCTAATGCTGAACAAACACAAAAAACCTTCAGGTTTACTTTCTGCGTTATAAAATTCATACAACATAAGTCAAAGTTAAACACTGGAACAATAATTAATTATTAACTGGGCAAGATTTTCTTATTAAAAGTTGGTAATATATTCATTTTTTACGCTTATTTAAAAACCTCTTAACGTCTTAAGGCGTTGAAAATGTTCTCATTTACCAAGTTTTTATCTGACGATGGCTACAAGTATCTAATTTGGTTCCAACTGAGCTTTACAAAACGTGCCAAAGCATTTTCATTAAACTTAACTGATATTTGTACGTTTGCCACCTGCGCTACAGAAACACAAAAAAGAATTCTTTTGATTATTTTTACAAACAACAACTTTATTGGTGCGTCTTTCGCGCGGTTGAATTATGACAGAACATTAATTTATTCCCGGAAATTAGTGTTTAATGTTAATTAGTCTCTTTAAGCTCTCTTGGCGTGTTATTTGCTAAAAGGGGGATTTAGAATTTCATTGAAATAAGAAACTACTGAAAATAGTTAATGTATGCTCTAAAATTTCTCAGAGCACATCAAATTTAAATTAAGCAGATAAATAAATCATTTTGCTCGATATGTATTACTTTATGCTCTCTTTCATTTGAGGTCTATGATAATAATTAATAAATTACTGGAACTTTTAGCAATAATCGGATTCTAACTAGAAAACAAAATCCTCCTATATGCAACCGAACAAAGGCAACTTTGCTAAATGATTTATGATTGTAAATTATGTTGAATCATACTTCTTCTGAAGACTCTCATTCGAAAGTAATAACAGTGATTTTAATATGTTGGGCACGGCCCCTTTATTGTACTACTCTCATTAAATTCCACACCTAAAATGACTAAAACGTAATAGATTTTTTCCACAGTTGCACATTACAATTTATTTGTCGGCTTTGAAATAAGGCAAGAGAATAGCTGGAAATCCAAAGAGTAAAATTGCATAAAAGCTAAAGCTAAAATTCGCTGATTTATTTGCTATTAGGAAATATAAGAATCTAATGTCTGCTTTGTCGATTCTTTGTGATTATAATGTATTTCCGTAATTAAAGTCTATTATTTGATTTAGTAGAATGTTGTGAAACAATTTCCACAAGTGCTTACTCCGTATCTTGTAGATGGTTATTTCAAATACGTTTCTAATTTATTAGTCATGACTAGGTACATAAAACTCCTCTTTGATCTTCCGGGATTAAAGTACTAACTTTAGTTTCTTATAACAGGAACTAAAGTGTCTCTTTTAGTCCCTAGGGACATAAAGTAAAAAAATAAGTATACGTTGCTACGTTACCCGAGTATTTTTTGTCATTTTTAACAGCATTTTATAGTTGTTGGTTTGTTTGTCACTTTGACAAGCACAAATTTGGAATGATTTCACATACTACATATTTGTATGTAAAATCATTCTAAATGCTTCGGAAGTGCAAAAAATAGCGTACATGCCTCGGGACTAAAGTGATATTTTATCCCGCACGTGAAGTTTATTGCCAGAGGCCTCGTAGAGCCCGAGGGGCAATAATCACTCACTTTAGTCCCTTAATATATAATATACTATTTAATTGTCCAGGAAATCATGTCATACATAGCAAAATTGTTCATTAAACAAAATAAACTTTCCAGTTGACGTAAATCTTTTTTTCAGTTTACAACCATATGATGAATTTCAGTAGAACTGAAAACTCTACTGCACCAACATCCTAAAAATAAATTACAAGCTCCAACCACAGAATTTAAAACAAAATGTACCACCATATCCTAGGTACATGCTAGATCTAGTAAATAACCACACACTGTAAAATCCTACACATATAAAGTCTTAGCTCCCTCTATTTATATACAAAGAAACATTGCGGATGAGGGAATAAGGTGACTGAAAGTTTTAGTGAGCTTATGACGCAGCAGCAGTTGGGGAAGCTTGCAGTAATCAGGGAATGAGTAGACACCTTGTTAACTGCTGTTTTATCGAGGATGTTCCGCTTTCTCACTGCATATGATTTGCTTTGAGAATCGTTTGTTCAAATACGTCTCAACGTCAAGTTACGTAAACTTCAACGTCATTCTCTTTGCGGTGGGTATTAATGTGTTTTTTTTGTTCTGAAGGGGGTTTTATCTAGGAAAGTCAATTATTCTGTTTGACGTTTGTGCCAGGAAGCTGACTTTATAGCCTGCAAACAAGATATAGTAAAAGTCTTTAATAACTTTGCGAAAAATAAATGATTCACAATCAGGGATTTAGCCAGTTTATGATCTAGTATTCCAGTGTTGTTTTTTTAGTTTTAAAGTTATTATGGAGTTTGTTTGGCAGATCATGCTTTTTGAAATGTGTAAATAATTAATATGAACCCGATATTATGAAGCTAGAGGCAATGAGCTGCATCTTGCTCATAATAGAAAAGTTACAGAAGTTTTTGTTTATAAATTTACCATATTTCAAACTGCATTTTAGAGTTTGCCGCTCTAATTTATAATTCCATTTTACATGTAAACAATAAATACGTTTTGAAACTGCTATCCATGTGTTTATCCTGAAAATTAGCAATACCTACTTAGTTTTATTATTATCAGTAGATAGCGGACCTTAGGGCGCCATTCCTGTAAAAGACTGGCGATATTTAATTTGTAACATTTTAGTCTGCGGAGAAACCTGATAACAAATTAATGTTAAAATATTTTACTCTTTCTAGAGCGAATGATACGTTGACACATTACTCGATCTGGATATTGCATTATTATGCATTTCATGATCATATTCTTCATAGTACGGACGTCAGGAAAAGTTAATATCCGCTTTCTGTTTATCGACATATTTTCGAAGAGTTTGTTTAAAGTTTATCAAGTATAAAAATATTGAAGTAACCTCTACGTACTTGAATATTTTTCTCTCATTACACTAATCTGATTGCCAAAAAATATGATCTAAAAGGCGAGTATATCACGAAACAAATTTTTTATAATTGGTGTTTCCTGTTATTCCCACTGACACATAATTCTAAGTTTCCCTCCACTTCCCGTAATAAAAATTAGGACTACAATTTTCCCCGGAAATATCACCACGACTGGCACATACGTTAAACAAAATTGGAGTTATAAAGGCTACAACCAGAAATGTGGTTATAATAAAGGCGTCAAATAATTTCCCTTATGATTTTTGTGCCACCGTGCGACATGCAGGATAATCGATTCCAATTCCCTGCGGCCGTAGATAAGTTGTGTACAACACCTATAACATGGCAATCGTGACAATAGTTGCCCGGTTTGTCGGCTAGTTTAGTCTGGACATTCTGACATGTTTTATTATATCCGTAGCTCTTGCTGTGCTGTACCTCGCTAAATTACCCTAATAACATAAAATGTACACTACTGTGAGAGGAAGGAATATTTATACGAGTATGTGCATATACGCCTCACCTCGTCGTTCAACAGGACCGGACAGTAAACGACAAGTTAGCATCAATTATTTTAACTAATTATACAAAGGCTGTTTTATTTACTATACAAAAGGCAAAAGGTGCTTGAGTTAGAAGTACTTCGTACAAAATTTACTGGGCAGAAAATGAAGTTTACTTATGAGTTCTTTTATAGGTTTTTTACTACTTTAAATTAATAAGCAGGTGCGTGGAAAACTAGTTAATTTAAAGTAACTTGATTCACTAACATGGAGATACACTAGGGCTAAGGGTCGTAAACCTTTTAGAAGTTCAGTGAAACAGCATGCTCTAATTAAATGAAGGAAATGGTAAGTAACCTTATAACCAATCAGGAATTTGTTGAGTTCGTGTAAAGAAATACGACTGTTTTAAATTAATGGCATCTATATTAGAAAAGCATCAGAATAGGAAAATTTTTATTCAGTAAAGTGAGATCTTACTTAGTTTATGTGATAACTTTGAAAATTATTTAATTTACTCAAATTTAACCACGTCAACTAGTTAAAAATACTATTAATTTTATCATTAGAAGGAAGTACCTTAAATATAATTTTTAAGACTTGTGGTAACGACTATTTCAACAATTTATGAACATTTATTGTCTTGAGTTAAAAAGTGATGACATGCAACTTTGCAAAAATTTTTGTGCAATGGTTTGGGACAAGATTTTAGCTATATCGAAACCTGCCTCTGGAATAGTGAAGCTTTATTTAGACAAGAAGGTATGATACTGTTCTACGAGCCCTAACAACTAAATGTTCGGACATAAGTAAATTTTTGAAGTATGAAAGGAGAACTGGAAATTTTACGCAAATAATTAGTAAACACCTTACAATACAATAAGACAAAGCCTTAATAACAATATTATGCATGGAAGAAAATTATTTATTGGATTTAACAATATTTTAACCTTAATAATTGGCAAACTTTACAAAATGAATTTGCAACTAAATGTTGGGATAATTTTTAATTTAGGACCATTTATAAGAGGTTACGTCTCCTTTTGCTTTAATAACTGCCAGTATTCTAGCAGGCATTGTATTTATCAAATTCTGGTGCAATTCTGGCGTGAAACTGTCCCAAATTTCTTCTATTTTGGTCTTTAAGTCCCCAATGATTCTTGGTGGATTATTGAGTAGAATACGTTTAATTTTATGCCAAAGAGTTTCAATGACATTTAAGTCCGGACTGGATGAGGGCCATGAAAGCACCTATATGTCGTTTTCCCCAAGTTCCAAAACTGATTTTTTAAAAACAGTCGTTAGAAAATTACGTCACATTTTTCAAATGCAATTTTAAAGCTACGAAATATGCCTAAAATCATCAAATAAAGACTTGGGGATTTTTTTGTACATAAAACCAACATCCAACTTTGCAATAAAGTAAATTTTACCAAAATCCAACCAGTGGTTCCAAAACTCTGATTATTTTAATGTAGGTAGCACCCTCAAAAAACACGTTTTTTGAAAAGTGAACTGTGGAACTCGAAAAAAATGCAAAAAAAATCATATTAACATTTCAGGATTTTTTCAATATAGTACGATTATTAAGCTTTGATTTAAATGTTTTTTGACACAAATCCAACTAGCGGTTTCAAAACTGTGATTCTTTAAAACAGTTACTAGAAAATTTTATCATTTTTAAAGATGCAACTTTGAAGCTCCGATAAATGCTTAAAATCACCAAATAAAAACTTGTATAACTTTTTTGTAAAGAAAACCAACATCCAGCTTTATATTAAAGTAAATTTCATCAAAATCCGACTACTATATCCAACGTTTTGAAAATAATAATTCTTTGTTTCTACAATTTTCCCATCCTGCTGGGTTAAAGTGCCACAGTTTTGGAACCGCCGAGCAGATTTTTACGAAATTTACGTTTTTATATAACTAAATGTTGGCATTATAACAAAAAAAAACCATCAATATTATGGAAGTTAATTTAGATAACTTATGCGCGTATAGAAAAAAGACAATCAAATTTACTTTTGTCCGAACATTTAGTTGTTAGGGCTCGTATATGCGCGCGCAACTCATTCAGCTCTTATTTTTGGGTAGGTCTACATTTACATCACTGGAGGTCTAACAAAAATACTTATGCGGTTAGACCAATCGGTGGTTTTGTCAATCTACATTTTCTATCATATTTCTACTTGCTGGATCGACGTCCAAAAGGCCTATTAGTTTTAGAAGTCTTCGAGCTAAATTGAAAGCATCTTATTTGATTTTGTTAGGTGACAGAAAAGTACCCAAAGCTTTACTGAAATCTAGAATAGATGCATAGAAGATCAACTAACGAAAAATTTAATAAAATAGAAAAGGATACACTGGAAATTCAAATACCAAAATAAAATATGTACCTACATATAAGTTTATCCCACAATGGAGGAATATGAACAGGGAAGAATATTATTATAATATATTCTAAATATCATATAATGTTAAAACTGGTGATGGTGTGCGCGTTTTGTTAATTAGAAAGTAATTTAATATTAATATGATAAAATAAATTATACCAGTATAATAGGTACTTATTAATAAAATATTTATTTGAGTTTATATATTATTTTCACCTCATCAATTAACACATTATGATAACAATATTAATTATAAATATTTCACGTTAGTTTTATTATGAAAGTATACTACAATTAAATATTTGTGTATATTATAATTTAATATATTATTTCAGTTTCTAGACAAATATTTGAAGCTAGCTCCATTATTTAACTTCATTTTTCCTGTAACATTTATCTTTTGCAGCCCTAATTTTATATTTAAGTTCACAGAATCCTTGTTCCTAGCGTAATTTGTTACTCCGATATTATTCTTACTTAAACTTTAATTTTGTACACCAGTCCAGCGTAGTAGATATAAATTATTTTAATATATAAATTCCTGCAAATGCCGCCTCTGGTAGTTTCCTACATTTATGGCAGAAATAGTGCAATGGCATGCATGGACCGGCTCACATAGTACGTCATACTGAATAACAATTCAATTCATTAAGCTTACACAGTTTACTGGTTAAGTAAACTAATCCAGCTTTTCAAACTTGGGCTAATTGAATTTATCACAGCAAAATATTTCATTCAGCACTAACAGAATTTGCGTAAAGCGTAAATGTTTTTATTACCAACCCCATAACAACAATCACAAATCATTACTGTGTTAACTTTAACCGTCAGGACAATATTGCGTCAAAAAATTATTAAATGTATATCACAACTTTTGGAGAGTGGAAAGTTTTTTACGAGGAAGTTGTGGAAATTGCTGCTGTACAATAAGTCACATCTGGCATACGGTGTATAATAACTTAATAAAGAGATTAAACAAGTAATTACAATGTACAGAACAAGGAAAATTAATTACATCTTCAATAAAATGAATCACTAGATACAAAGTATAAAATCCAATTAAGTAGATTAACAATAGATTTATGTGGATTCGGGGAAATAATTATCACCTGGAGGGCAATTTTACATAAAGTTTTCACTCATTAAATCGCGGACCAACAAAAAACTACTGGCCAAGCGCAAGCGGAAAATCTGCTATACCATTACATAATTTTAAGTTTTTATTATCGGGAACCAAAACATCTGTTAGGCATTTACAGTAAATTGATATCTAGAAGCAGTATTCAGCACACACTCGAAATGTTGAGGGAGGTGTTCATCAATAAAAGATGTCTGTAAAACAACAGGAAACGTTCAACCGGAAATAAGGGCTCTACTTTTCGATTGAAGCTGGAATACCCGTATTTGTCTCTTCATTCCTGATTTTGTTAGCAGTTTTTTTAAATAATCCTATCTTTTATCAATGTTGTTACATCGGACATTTCATTAACATCGTTTTGAAGCGAAAAGCATCATTGATAATCAATATGAAGGAAATAACGTAAAATAAATAAGATTTTTAATAATTATACTTTAGCTTTTACGTAAATTGAAAATTGTATTATTTTACGCCTGTCCATGCGGAATATAACACGAAATATTTTGATGTACACATTGCATGTGTAATAAATTTTATATTAAAACTAACTTTAATAAAGGTTTTAATTTAAAAATACTGCTATGGAATATCATAAAATATTTGTGGCATATTTCAACTTGGAGGATACTAATGTCAAAAAAAATTGAAATTTGTAATAAAATATTTAGTTGTTGATTTTGTGCGAATACTGGGTTTTTAATAAAAATAAAATGCAATACGAAATATTTAATTCCAAAAAATTAAGTATTGAGAACTAAAATGATTCCGAAATTATATTTTTGTAAATATCCAACACAGTTTTTGGCCTAGGAATATTAACAACAAAGAATTAGTTGAAATGATGACATAGTTTTCTTCTACTCTACTACATTTACTCCAGAAATATTTAAAAAAATTTAGATGGAAATCTAATAGGTTGCAAGTCCTTAAGTATTAAACATAATAATACTAATGATAAAATAATACATTTGGTTACTAATACAGGTATATAAAAAAAATTTAATTTTAATAATCCAATACTTTAAAAGGATGGTTATTTTTGAAGCAAAGTTGGAAAAAAGAAGCTTATTATTTTAACTTGTTTTATCTATTTTCTAAGTTCGAAACGCAAAGTTCGGACCACTCGTAGGTAATTAAAATCGAAGTTACATAGTAGGGTAGGTATTAAATTACCGCATGCTCTATTCGAGTGCTCCATATTTGAATGTTAATCTGAAGCTATACTAAGAAGTAAAAATAATAAATATTAATAATGCATAATAATAGTTAAGCTCTTTTCTAATGTAAACTCTTATTATTATGAAATAAATGTCTGATGTAGAATAAACGATATAATATTTCGAAGTTTTAGGTTAAGTCTCTAATTTGATTATAATAACATAATTAATTACGAAAACTATTCACTCAATAAGTAAAATATCTGATGTGCCCAACACATGACTTTCTTATACTTATGGATAGTATCACAATAATTACTTTTCCTAAAGAAATTAAGTTAAATTTCTTGTAAAAATTTTGAAGATTTCCAGCTATTTTCAAATAGTCTCTGTCGCACTTATTGCAATACGCATAAATCTGTCCTTGTCCCACTCATTATAACCGAATTTTACGACACACACACACACATGGTCAGAATGGATTCAGGGGCCCTCAAAACGTGTAAATCCATCAAAATCTCGAAGTCGAAAAAAATCACGATTACTATAAGTACTTCCTTATACTTTGTATAAGAAAGTAAAAACAGTGCTTACCTCCATCTAACTATGTATTGTATTGAGGATATCTAGCTAATATCACTTTACTCCGGTTTATATTTTGTATAAATATTCATAGCAGCAAATAAACAATGTTTTTTACAAGTAAAATAAATACATTGTTATTTTTATTAAAATATTCACCAGCACGCTAAGTACTCTGCTGGGTTAATCTCGAAAAAAAAATAGAAACTTGGTATATTAAAATATTTATAAATAGTAAGAATTTACCAGTATTTTGCATATACAGTGACCGGCAGAAACTGTGCACCAAATGGGAAAATTTTCTATCTTTAGAAGTACCAAATTTATTTTATTGTGGAAAGGTTCTGCATGTCCTTAAACAAAAAAGAGCCTAAACAAAATCAGTAAAAATTGCATCGTATACGAGGAAGGGGTGAAAATTTGAAATTTACTCAAGAATAAAGTACCCTTATTTTGCACCATAGAACAAAAAATTATTAGGAAAAGTTTGTACTTAAAAGTTATCTCCGAATATCAAATTTGAACTCTGTAGACAAAAAATAAACTTTTCTTTTTCGGCGCGCCCCCGTAGAACAAATCGCTAGAAGCTATGCAGCGCATAAATTCAGTTTTTTAACAGTTCTTGGGTTAATACTTACATAATTTACTTAAATTGGTTTAAATGCGCAGAAAGGGGTCGATTAATGAAATAGTAATAATTTTTTCAGGAAATTGAAATTGACTTACTGGTATAGGTACAGATAAAAGTAATTCCTGAACCAATAGATTTAAGTTTTTTAAAAAAGTAAAAATGGCAATAAATTGCTAAAGATATCAAGTAAACCCGCATTTGTTTTACATTAAGTTGTTTTACTTATCCATAAAATAAAATACGGTGTGCACCAAAAAAATGAGATTATTTCTAGCATTATTTTATTAACCGCCCTGTTTTCGCGCATTTAAACCAATTTAAGTAAATTATGTGTTTAATTGCCCAAAAACAGTCAAAAAATCTGAATTTATGTGCTGCATAGCTTCTAGCGATTCGTTATACGGGGGTGGGTCCAAAAAAATGAAAAATGTTTTTTTTTTTGTCTACAGAGCCCAAATTTGGTATTCGGGGATAACTTTTAAGTAAAAACAACTTTTCCTAATAACGTTTTTTTCTACGGTGCAAAATAAGGGTACTTTATTCTTGAGTAAATTTGAAATTATCACCCCTCCCTCGTATACGATGCAATTTTTACTGGTTTTGCTTATGCTCTTTTTGTTTAAAGACATGCAGAACCTTTCCACAGTAAAATACATTTGGTAATTCTTAAGATAAAAAAAATTCCCATTTGGTGTACACTTTCTGTCGCTCACTGTATATATTAATCAGATAACAATAATTGTGTGCACAAGAATTGATAAGAAAGCGTTGCCAAAAATATAATTCATCAACTATCTTAATATGTCTAGAGAGAAATATGTACTAAGTTAGTAATTACTTGAAATATTATTTTTGGCAAATATTGCACTGGAACTTTAGACTTATCAGTATGTTAATGACGGGTATTGTCGTAAAAATTAAGAAATATTCTACGTATCCACTAGAATCTAGGTTGAAGAAAAAAGAATCAGCTTTACATGGTTTTATGTAGTTTAAAGCAAATTAACTAAAATTGTATAGAGACAAAAGACAGGAATTATTTATTGAGAGAAATTTTTGGATGCGTTTTCGTCCGAAATTTTTTTGTCAGATTTCGCATGTGGTATCGTCCACTAGACAAGTCAGTCCTATATGTTGTGATTCATCAAACCATCATATACATTGCTCATAATGAATGATCATCTTTTGGAAAATAATTACCTTGTTAGACGGCGATTAAAGTTAAAAAAAAAAGAGTTGTGTTAATGATATTTTAAGAAAACGAAAATAATTCGAAGAATTTATTTAGTGATGTAAAGAATGACGAGAAAATCTTCTTTAATTGATATCGCATGAATCAGGAAAAGTTTAAATATATTTTAGATGTCATAAGAGAACCAATAGAAAAAATATCAAATTTCAGTGAAACCATTTCATCAGAAGAACCATGTCAACAGCCACTTCTTGCCACAATTTTCTCTGCATGTCTCTCTTCTCTCATGTGATATGATTTATTGGTCACATCCTACAAAGGTTTTCTTTCATTAATTAGACTTATTAGTTCTTGAACATGCATGATTTCTACTCGATATGTCGCACAAATCATCACTATCGTCAGAACAACTGCGAACAAATCCCATTTATTTCGGATAGATCGCACCGCATGTTTTCGACCGAATTCGCACGAATGATTTCGGACACGGTGTACGACCTCCAATAAATTTCAATGAAATGGGACCATTCGCACCATTTCGTCCGAATTCTGACGAAATAATTTTGGACGAAAACGCATCCAAAGGACGACCGGCCTTAACGTTAAGTCCTGCTTTTCAGAGTTTTTTTTCTGTCTTCCAGAAATTGTGATGCATAATCTTCCGTCCGGTGAAATTCTTCTTTCGAGGCAATTCTGATAGTCGAAGAATCCCCATCTTTAAAAAATTGCGATACTCACCATACTATAATCCAAGGAAAAGTTACATTTGAAAGAAGTTCAGTCAATGGTTTGTCGATATTGAAGCCCGAAGCTTTTGAAACTATATCAAAGAACGTCAGAGATTTATCCCTAAGATAATAAGAGTTTTTTGAAAATCAGTTGACTTATTACTATACATAAATGCCCGTAATTTTTGGGACAGACTTAGTTAGCATTTTCAATTTAGCAACGTTTGTAACTATAATCGTAAAAAAGCTTTACTTAGAGCTAAAAAGTCTATTGTTGCATAATATAAAAAAACCAAAGTCACATTTTGAAAATATTGAATAAATCTGTATATAAAAAGTCAAGCACTCATTCACCCATGTATTGTTATAAACTGATGTTAATCTTTATCATTTTTGTCTGGTTGATTTTCCTTCATATAAGAAAATACCAACTCTACAATTTCCAATATGCTTCTAGTATGTTTCCTACTGATATAATAGCCCATTTAGTGCTCCACGTAATGTTGCTAGAAGCCTTTCTATCAAGCCATCGTGAGTCCGGTTGCCTTTGTCAGCTACATATCATCTTTATCAACCATTCTGACCCTGACTTAGTCTTTCATTTCCGTCTTTATATTGCACTTAGTGACGTTCTTTCGCAATAAACACCATCTGACTTTAACGTTGGGGAATTTATTATGAAAATTCCCTGCCAGCCACCTTGTCCTGCTTTATATTAACGTGCTACTTTAAAGTAGACACGAAAAAAAATGGTAATTGAAAATGCTGTGATGTACTCATCATGTTTCAGATGTAATATGTTATATTAACTTTTAAATTCCGGTTATATATTTAAAACATTGTGGATGCCCGTGGCAGAACTTATAAAAGTTTCATCTTTTATTAAAATGAAACACAAATATTGCGAAAGATATAATAAGACAGTTAGAGAAGAATTGTGTGAAAAGTGGAAAATACGATCTATATATGTGCAAACTGTGTGAAATCCCATAGTTATTTTATTATTTATGTATTCGGTACACGGAGTTCCCAAATGCTCTGGCCTAGAATAAATTACAGCATCAGATAATCTGACGGCTCGCCGCACAAAACAACAAACTTGCATATTACACCTCTTTACTCTATTTATAAATAAACATAAATGAATTTACATAACTATGGGTAACTTTATTCTGCATTACTTTACACGATTTTTTTATCGAAGAGGGATTATAGGAAAAAACTACTACGACGAGAAATATGTTTAGATATAAACAAACCGGAAAACAAGGACCACGTAAACAACTCGAGAACTAACAAATCGTTAAATGAAAACATAAAACCACAATTGTGTTATGTCTTTTTGTTCTCCACTAAAACTCATTTATAGAAAACTAAACCATTAAGCTACGAATTAAATAGATCATTGCCTTGACTTTTTTGATATAAAAGAGGGAGCAAGACAAACTAAAACAAATAAATTTCACAAAATGCCTTTGTTAAAGCACGATTAGTACAGAAAAGTTTTCAAAGAAATTTTCGTCGCAGTTAATTTTTCATTCTTCTCGTCTTGTTCACTTAAATTTGATGCTGTCTGTTATGCTTTTTTGCGTTTCACATTTCAAATTGGCCTCTGTTAATTAAAATCTATTAAAATTTCAAATACAACATTCATTTCTTTTACGTTTAATATAAAGGACGCGCACCATTTAGAAATTCGCGAATTACGAATGGTATTGAGTTGCTTTCGTAAAAAAATTTTATATTACATCTACGAATATTATTGAAAAGACGAAATATAATTATTCGTCGTCGCATTGTTTTCAGTTATGAAGGATGCGCAAGAAAGTCAGCACTGGACACTATATTAGTATAAGAAAAAATACGTACCCATGTCTTTGAAATATGTTTATTTCCATCGCAGCTTCATGTTATTTCATTGCCAATTCAAATTATTGACTTAATTTTTAGGCACTATATTATTCCAAGGATGAAATATTTAAAAATAACAAAAATATTCAGCATACTTAGAAAGAGTTTCTCAAACTTTCATCCAGGTGGATAAGAGATTAGTCGGATGTCAATATACTACTTCTGTTGAGTTTACTAGATTTCAGAATCTGAATTATTTGGGGCACCAAGTGCGATTATTTTAATGTTTTCTGGATTAAACTTTTCTAATTTTGTTAGGCTTAAGATTTTGGTGAAAACAGCAGACCTAATAGAAGACAGCTTAAAGGACGTCAAAGGGAAGACCATTTGACATTGATCATCAATAATCTGATGTTTTGATTTTTTCTAATCAGGCGAAACTTTCACTGGAAGGAGTTTGAAGACATTGCTGACGTGTTCAGCTGATCTTTTCTTCAACTGTTCTAGCCCAATTTTCATCGAGATTTAATTATTGTCCTCTTCTTTTTTTTTGACATTAGAATCCTTCTAGTCTTCTTCACCAGAAGTCACCATCATTGTTTCTTCTCCAGATCTTCACTCTCAGAACTTTTATAACGTCATGTCTAAACTTTCTGCTATGTTTTCCCGTTCCTTTTTCTGTCTTTACAAACAAATCATCCTGATTCTCCAACCGCCTTTTTTCTTTTTTGTTTTCTTAATAATTTCGCTACGAATATTCCGAATTCTTTAAAGAATAAGAACAAATTGCAGTGCAAAACATTGTCAACGATGTAATAGAATAGATATAAATTTTCGAAATTATCAAAATAACTCCTTATTTGAATTTCTTTATATGAAGCTGTTATTGGATTGTATAATGAAAAATATTTGTAATTATCGAAAAACCATAAATTAACTTTTAATTAAAATTTTAATATGAATTACATGATTAAGTTTATTATTTAAAACAAAATATGATTATGAATTTTATAAATTTAACGCTAAAAATTTGAATTAAATAATTAAATAGTCCACTGTTTGGTGTCAAAATAATATAATGAATTAATTAATACCAATTCGCATAAATACTGTATTTGTAATTCATAATTATCTATTCACTATTCACAAAAACTCCGCCTTTTATCCATACATTATTTTATATCTCGTCAAATATCATCTACTAATAATTTCCGTTCATAACACAATAAAAAAAATGTCTTCTCATAAACCCAAGTCCAAGGCAATATTGTCTGCTTGAACAAAATATACAAATCACTTCCGGTAATTTATCGTAGTATGTGTTACGGTGAAATGGCAAGAAACAGCCTGACCAACAAATTAAAATTGAGCGTAAATTCTGCAAAAAGGTTTCAGCGATAAGCATTGCGTGTCCGACTGTATCCTGTTTGTGCTTTTCATGATGGGTGCGCCATCCATACAAGGCTATCTACGCTCACTACCAGGCGATTTATCTTAGAAATGCTGCCACTAGTGTTGCTCGCAAGTTAATAAACAACCGGCCTACGAAATAGATAACACCTATTAATGTTTAGAATGTAAGATGTGCTTTTTTGTAATTAATTTTATTATACCTAGTCCTGTACCAAAAAGTACCAAAATATAGAATAATAAGCAGGAGTAACAATTTCTCAAAAAGCATAAATTTACCAAAAATAATTAGGGACTGAAAAAATTAGTTTATAAGTCTCCCAAGAAATATTCGATGAACCATTCTGTATATTTAGTTATATAATGTTTTATATACAAGGTGATTCAGAACATATCGGCTGCAATTCAGATGAGACCAAAAAAGCACTTTTGGCCGAGGTGCACACAACGTTTTTTAGGCGATCATCAAGAAAGAATTAAAAAATGTTGTCACAAAACACAAAACAAATTTTTTTTTGGACATTTTACTGAAAAACATAGCTACCTTAGACAACTAAAAACCAAAGCATCTCCTGTCAAATTTAATGTTAAGCGTCACTTTTTATTTCAGTTTCTGACAGTTCTGTCCCAAAAAAGTAACATCTGACAGATGTGTACAAAAAAGTAAAACTTTATGGCGGCAAAAGGCGCCATAAAATCAACGTTTTTGTAATGATCGCCCAAAAAAAACTTTTGTTCATTTTTCAGGAATTCACCGTAAATTATTACCATATCCATTAACTCTTGATTACTATAAACATGTGCCATTTTCACAGTGCAGTTTTGTAACAACTGATACACGCAGTAATAACGAAAACACAGACAAAAGAAATACGGCAAGTTCATTGTGTGTGGTCAGGTACTAAGTCAGATGTTTCAGCTTCAAGAATGATTCTTTTCTGAAGAACAAACAACAATTTTTATGCAGTCCTACATTGTAATATTATTTTATTGAATTCCATAACGTGAAAATTAAAGATTATTGTACAGGGTGTCTCAATTTCGATGGGAATGGGGGGTTTCACCCATTTCTAGGCGAGATAGAAAAAAATGGTTTTCGCAATACTGTGCTCGATTTTTAAGAAAAATCGATTGGTAAAAACCACATCTTGATATCTCTAACCATTATTAAGATATCTTTAAAAAGTGAGATTTGGCCGATTTTTAAAAAGTGTCATAACTTTTTTGTTTATTAAAATATTTTAAATCTGTAAAGTGTTTGTTGTAGTAGTTTTTCACGTAGAATAATGTGCACTAGAAATTTTTGTTCTAGGTTCAATACATTTCGAGTTATTACACCTAACTTTCTTATTTTAAATGCAAACCATAGTTGGCTATGCCATTAAAAAATTGCTTATTTTTTTATATTTTCAAAAATATATATCTTGGTATACTTATTTTTATATCTCACTGAATTATACGTTTTTATATTTTTAAATTCGTAAATTAAATGTTTTGAATATTATTAGTAGGCGTTGTTAAAGAAAAATATATCAATGAACCAACGTCGAATGGTAACAACACAGCCAAGTTAATATTAATCAACATAAACTTAAGATATTACATTTTTTTATAGAAATCATTTTAGTAAATTATAAACATGTTAAACAAATAATTGTTTAATTTAAATATTCAAATTGCTGCCGATAATGTTGTATTGCAGCATGAATCACGTTAAAAATCTGATTTGGTTTTATATTTCTAATTATTTGCAATCTGCCTCACTCTATGCTCAACTTCTTCCTTTATGTTCGATTTATTTAAAAAAAAATATATTGTCCTGGCCAAAAGTTTATGTGTTCAAAAGAACGGACAAGAACTTGAACATTTAATTTAACAAATTCGTACTATAATGTGTTTCAATTGTTTATTTATTAGTTCTCTTTCAGTTATATATTTTGTGTTTCTGTTTATTTATTGTTGACTTTTTACCTGTTAAATTTGATATATTTTGATTATTGTTGATAAATGACTTTTACTATTTGACGCTGGTGTGAGATATAAAAATAAGTATACCAAGATATATATTTTTGAAAATATAAAAAATAAGCAATTTTTTAATGGCGTAGCCAACTATGGTTTGCATTTAAAATAAGAAAGTTAGGTGTAATAACTCGAAATGTATTGAATCTAGAACAAAAATTTCTAGTGCACATTATTCTACGTGAAAAACTACTACAACAAACACTATACAGATTTAAAATATTTTAATAAACAAAAAAGTTATGACACTTTTTAAAAATCGGCCAAATCTCACTTTTTAAAGATATCTTAATAACGGTTAGAGATATCAAGATGTGGTTTTTACCAATCGATTTTTCTTAAAAATCGAGCAGAGTATTGCGAAAACCATTTTTTTCTATCTCGCCTAGAAATGGGTGAAACCCCCCATTCCCATCGAAATTGAGACACCCTGTATAAAGTTTCCGTTATATTCTAATACATATATCAATATAGCTAAAAATATTATTGTTTTACAAATTATAAATATCAACGTGAACATATCCTTAAATTTTTTTCGATACGTTGTGAATCACCCTGTATAACGAAGTACTTAGCAAGTTGCCACTCATAAAACAAACAATTTGAACAAACTGGAAATATGTATGAGAGTTTTTTGCCTTATCCAAACTTCAAAATTGGGGATGATATTGTATAAACATTCAGAAATACAATTCGTGACATTTTACCACATAATTAACAATTATCACAGTTCACCGCAATCATTGTACCCTGATATAATTCCACACTATGCACATTTACAAATGGATTATATGAAAAAATTTGTATTATTATTTCTAAATTTGTTTCATCAATCAGTTTCATTAAGAGTTTTTAATCCATTCGTTTTCTAAAGAACTGCTAGAAAGCAAAATATATGTACCTCTTGACGTTAAAGGGCTTCTAAAATTCTAGTCTATTCATACCTTTCAAATAGATCGTCGAAGTCCTTTGATAGTTTAGAAATATATTAATTGATTTAAATAGAAAGAAACTAGGAGTTACTTTTGGAAAAAAATACATTACTGATTCATTCAAAAATGAATTAATTATAATTATCTAGGTGCATACTCGTACAGATAAACATTCACTATACACACTAGATTAAATATGATATATGTAAAATATTTAAAGTATACGTATGCATGCCCATTGATATGTATTTGTACATAGCCTACTGCAAATACCTATTTTGCATTACTGAAATTAGTGTATAAAGGGAAAGCTTATTCGAATTCAAGTGAGTTAACGTCACAATCAATAGTCCGATTTATGCCAAACAAAGCTTGGAACGAAGTTGAAGCCTTGGATTGTTATCTTATTTTCGGTGATTAGTTTAGTGGTAAAAGTACGCATGTGCTGTACGAGTATATCTGTATCTACCTCTAGCTCGCTTCTCTTAAAAGCGCGGGAGATAAAGAGAGAGAAGCAATGTGACGCACATGCCTGCTGAAAATAATCCTAACATACCTATATCTTTAAAGTGTAAGAACATCGTTTTATTTTGCAATTTTTCAGTACTTTTCAGAATTTAAATACATAAATAATGTGCTATTTTCTATATTTTTGAATTTTTCTATAGATGTGATATGCTTATGATCCCTCAATTTGAGGCACCCTGTAGGTATTAGTATTTGTTATTAGATTACTGTTATTACATTAACGACTGCCAGATAATTCGGATAATATTTGTAATGAATGTTCTCAATTATGAAGCTTGCACTATTATTGCAAACTGTAATTATAGAAATTATCCTTTCAGTTGAATTAAGTAATTTCAGTAATGATATCTTCAATTTCTTCAGGTATTTTACGAATCATTGAGTTTTCAATTAATTCAACATTTTTCAATGAAAGTTTTTTACGACACAAAAATCCAATCTCGTTGGACTTCATGGAACGGCCAGAAATCCACATCTGCACTGTTGGTATAATATTAGAGAAAATACAACTGTATTTGTACAGCGGGGGTTGAAAACTCTTGCCATCGTATGTTTTGCTAATGTAAATTAGAATTTATTGAATGTTTTGAAATCAAACAGTGTGAGTCAAGCCCTGGTTGGTTTAGAAAGTTGAAAATAATGAGAGTAGTTTGGTGGCGTAGCTGAGTAGATTGCAAGTCGGTGGCGGGATGCTGAGTGCTTGTGTTCACTTTGTTTTGAGCTTTCCACTTCAAACTGCTTTAAAATCTAATTGAATTGGTGGGAAATGATGCGGCTTTGGCTAACTTAAACTATCTACCTGCCAGTTACCACAGCAGTCTTTCGCTATGAAGCGTCTTCAACATTTCTTTTGATTTCACTTCTTTTATTTCGCCTATTAATCCATTTAATTGAATTATTTTCAACGAAAACTTTCTTACTTCATTTAGTTTAGAAAACTTTAATAGAAAAATTTTCTTCTATTAGCTGCCCAATAATAATTTCAAAAATGTTATAAAAAAACGGTTAGTCTTGTTTGTGGAAGCAAACAAACTCTACTAAAGAAATTAATTTTGAGCTTCAGTGAAACTTTCAAAACACTTTGGAGGTATTAAATTTTCTTGTCTTGCAAATTATTCATATCTTATTAGGTAATAACTAAGACAGGCTGTAGCCTACTGTGGTAATTAGGGAGTAGAAACACCCCCTATTGTTTCTGCAACTTTTCCACGTCAAACTGTTTTCACTCTAGAATAATACCATGAAGTGGAGTCAATTATAAAGTGAAAACTACTTGAAACTCGCACTATTATACTTGTAAAGAACGTTTGTAAATATTAAATAAAAGAGAATGTTTTCTGCGATGTATAATTATGTAATTTAAATAATACCGATTAAATCGAGTTTTCCAACAATTCAAACAACCAATTAGTAATACCTTTATTGCGGCACAATTTTCGCAGCTTATTATTTTACCAGCTAGGAGGGATAATTGTAAAAGTTTTGTGATTTATTTCAAGTTGATTTACAATTTTCGAAAACTTTAAAACTTTAATATGCAGAGTATGAATTTTTATTAATGATTTAGAGAACGTTCAATTCAGGAAAGTTTGTACAGAGTAAATTAGTTGTCTTACTTTTATTTTACATGTTAGATCTAGTAAAATATTTGCAATTAAATATAATAACTTACCGAAACTTAATTTTTAATGTTATGTGCCAGTAACAGAAAAGCAGCAATTTACCTTCACAAAATCCTCGATTCACTTCATCAAATTAAATCATTAATCAAAACAGATATTTGCACAATATTCGGAAGTAAATATAGTTTGTACTTCGTAGAAACAAAATTTGAAAATTCTTATTTGATAACTAGATCAAAATATATTATGGTACATGGTACAGGGTGTCCCATTTTCGACACTTTTAGGGGGTATTGGCGTTATTATCAAAGATAAAGTGTTGCGGTTCTCACCTTCCTCTCCTACTTTTTTACGAGACAAAAGATTCGGGGATCAAATTTGTCTGGCTCTCTTAGTTTTTAATCTTCAGAGTGATTTTGAAAATCTTTGTTTTTTAGACACCCCTCGTATTTCCGTTATGCGTCTACTTATCAAAAAGGTGAAAACTGATCTTGATATTAGAGTTTTTTACGTAGAATTCAGTGGCGTAGGCAGTTTTTGTATAAAAGGTTTAGTTTTTGAGATATTTCCCAAACTTATGTTTTTTAAATGGGACAACCTATATATTATTTTCTATATTGATTAAGCAAAATTTGAGATTTCCAAAAATATATAATACTTAATATTTATTTTGAAAAACAAGCTCAAAATACGATATTTTTAATAATTTACTTTATTTATAACAGTAGGCCATGACTAGTTTATTAGAAACAAATGCAAACAAAAACTGCCTACGCCACTGAATTCTACGTAAAAAACTCTATCAAGAACAGTTTTCACCTCTTTGATAAGTAGACGCATAACGGAAATACGAGGGGTGTCTAAAAAACAAAGATTTTGAGAATCACTCTGTAGATTAAAAACTAAGAGAGCCATGACAGATTTGACCCCGGAATCTTTCGTTTTGTAAAAAAGTAGGAGAGGAAGGTGAAAACCGCAACACTCTATCTTTGATAATAACGCCAATACCCCCTAAAAGTGTCGAAAATGGGACACCCTGTATGTACACATAATTAAAATTCTATTTTAAAATACAAGAACATAAAAATAACATATTTTATAGATATTTAGTTTAATTATGCTGGCTTGCCCTCAGAGGAAACGAACGTAGATCAAATTCACATATCGTACAAAAGATCAAACTACACAAAAAAATTTATATCCACTCCAAATATCAGCGTGCTCATAACTTAAAATTTTTTCGATATGTTGTGAATCACCCCGTATAGGTAGCTAGAACAATAAACATGTTGAAATGCTACATATCACATATCACAACTCCTTTATATTATTAACTACAAACACTTGGGTAAGCTAGCTAAGGTAAAATTATAGAGAACTGATACGCGGTAGGAGATAAGTTAATGTTTTCAGCTTTCAGTATTTTAGTACTGTGTGCCAGCAATGAAGCCACCAACAATACAAACCCACAATAGAAATCATAAACCGCAACTACACATATAATTCCTTTAATGGTTCTCTCTTCCGATGATACCAAAATCATTATCTTTGCCTAAGTTTATATAAACCGTATTCAAATTGAAGGATTAGAGCCAGCTTATACAAGTGGGCGTTATTAAGGTAAAGTATATTCCGTAAAACTTTGAGATGGTTTATTTATTATTAACAGCGATTCCATCATAAGTACTTGGGAAAGAAATATTTTACAAGGTTTTTTTAAGTGTGCCTGCGTAGGTATATGAGAGGAATAATCATAGCTTATGGTCCTGGAGCGATTAATTGAGGGTATGTATACTGGAATAATTTAACCCCTCGTGTTTTCAGTGAGTTACAAACCCACAAAGGAAAAGCTTTCAGACCACGATGACTTCTTAAACAGGATATACGACACCGTGGTGTTTCTAGTCGTCAGCAGGAGCATACTAGTATAAGAAGGATAATGCAACTCGATTCACGTTCGTGGTGCTGCCTTGATGGTTTCTAATGGAGACCTCTACACTGAATTCTAATTAACACTGCACATGTACTATACTTTTAACTACATACGTCCTCCAGTTTGTTCGCAAATTCAATACCCACTTCACATAAAGCATTAATAAGGGAATTCTAAATGATGATGTTGATTAAAGGAATTGGCAAATAGTAGGTATGTCTCGGTGCATGATACTGTTTCAGTTTCAAGTGCATTTTAACCGTAATTACTGTCATAAAACATCTAAAATTACACGAAAAAATTTCTGAAATATATACGCCGTTTTTTATATTTCCGTATATCACTTCAATTATTTGTATTATTTTTATTTATTTCTTTTTTTCGATTGATTCCCACTACTGTTTAAGTATTTTACTTTATTTTTAGTTATTTTTATATCCGCATATCACTCACATACGCGATTATCTGTTATATCAAAAATAGGTCAGTTTTAGATTAGTCTGATATGAATAATTTTTGTTGATTATTAATCCTTAATCTATTTGCTATTAACTGGAACCCATAAATTGTGTTTTTTTTTAGTTTTGGTACATATTTCCAATGGATTTTGAAGTGACCACTTTTAATTTTCGGTGCCTACATTTAACATTAAAATACACAACTTTTATATCATCTATAAAAGTTTTTTAGGCGAGCCCTAACAACTAAATGTTTGGACAAAAGTAAATTTGATTGTCTTTTTTCCATACGCGTAAAAGTTATCTAAATTAACATCCATAATATTGATGGTTTTTTCTGTTATAATGCCAACATTTAGTTATATAAAAACGTAAATTTAGTAAAAATCCACTCGGCGGTTCCAAAATTGTGGCACTTTAACCCAACAGGATGGGAAAATTGTAGAAACAAAGAATTATTATTTTCTAAACGTTGGATCTAGTTGTCGGATTTTGATGAAATTTACTTTATTGCAAAGCTGGATGTTGGTTTTCCTTACAAAAAAGTTACACAAGTTTTTATTTGTTGATTTTAGGCATTTATCGGAGCTTCAAAGTTGCACCTTTAAAAATTATAAAATTTTCTAGTAACTGTTTTAAAGAATCACAGTTTTGAAACCGCTGGTTGGATTTGTGTCAAAAAACATTTAAATCAAAACTCAATAATCGTACTATATTGAAAAAATCCTGAAATGTTAATATGATTTTTTTTTGAATTTTTTTTGAGTTCCTAAGTTCACTTTTCAAAAAACGTGTTTTTTGAGGGTGCTACCTACATTAAAATAATCACAGTTTTGGAACCACTGGTTGGATTTTGGTAAAATTTATTTTATTGCAAAGCTGGATATTGGTTTTATGTACAAAAAAATCCCCAAGTCTTTATTTGGTGATTTTAGGCATATTTCGTAGCTTTAAAATTGCACTTGAAAAATGTGACGTAATTTTCTAACGACTGTTTTTAAAAAATCACAGTTTTGGAACTCGGGGAAAACGACATAAATGGCCCTCATCCAGTCCAGACTTAAATGTCATTGAAACTCTTTGGCATAAAATAATTAAACGTATTCTACGCAATAATTCATCAAGAACCATTGGGGACTTAAAGACCAAAATAGAAGAAATTTCCGACAGTTTCACGCCAGAATTGTACCAAAATTTGTTATATACAAAGCTATTAAACAAAAGGAGACGTAACCTATTATTAATGGTCCTAAATTAAAAATTCTCCCAACATTTAGTTGCAAATTCATTATGTAAAGTTTTCTAAAAAATCCGTTGAGCTGTAAATTAATTGGAAAACTACCAGCTCATCGACGCTACAAGTTTTTCGGTTCTGTATGATTTACAAAGAAAGTATTGCTTCACTATCCATTCCATGACCAAGTTGATATGCTTTTAATGTTGGAGAAGTGCCGCTAGTCTGTACCGGGAGAGACTCCCTCAAAAGTTATACCGAAAACCAATGACCATTGATGAGTGTAGAAGACACACCAAGACGAATGTTCTTCTTTAGAAATGATGCAGAAACACCTCTTTAGTGCTCGTCAAGAATAGGAAGAACCACAGAAATCTCGGCTTAGTATAACCGCTTGATTCGCTCTGAATTGGCACTATTTAAGTACTTATTACGCAGTAGTAATATACCAGTATCAGTTGTATCCTTATCACAAAAATTTCATTTTCTTCTTGAGCTTGATATTCCTCAAGGGATAACATCTTGCAATTAAATTATGGAGAAGTTAATGGAGGAAGAAAATTTCCATCGCGCGATCTTTTTTTTTGATCTGGAAACAGCGGAGGAAATTTTTCATATGGAAACTCGAATGTCATTTCGATTATCTCTTAAAGCCTCTTAGACAACATGAATGTCTACTTTTAGAGCTTGTATAAGACAAGAAGTTTAAATGAGGCAAAGCATGAGGTTTAAGTAGGATGGGGCAACAATTTTTATTCTTTGGAAATTCCTCGATGGATGCACCAGCATTTTTTCGGTTATGGTAACAATAAAGCGTCAGTACGATCTTCTTGTTCTCGAGAATCTCCAATTGTTCGAAAAGGTACCATCTTTGAAGTGTGTAAATCATGGAATAAAGAAATAGAACTTTTTCGGGGGCACCCTGTATAGAAGAAGTAAATATTGATACGTTCTACATACTGTTAAATATTTTTAAAATGATTCTTCTTTATACTAATAAAAAAATTACGCTGATAAACGTTTGGAAATAACTGATAATAATTAAACATATTATGCTTTGTTTATTAAGCTAGAATCCTGTTCTTTAATTTTATTTAATTTACAAATAAAAAATTATGTTCCTAAAACTACATCTACGGAAACACTTTTAAAAAGATTTAAAAAAAATTTTTTCGTTAAATGATAACGTGAATAAGTATGTCTCTATCCATCAAGTACGCGTAAGAAGTTGCTGGCGGCCAGTAGAGATTGTCGTTCATAGCTCCTGATTAATCGTTGTTATTGAATTAAACGCAGGATTTTTTATCACAACAGCAAACCCAACATGCCACTGGGGAAAAATTTAATATAAAAACTGTGTTATCGTGAAGAGAATAAGTAAAACGAAAAAATCTGTAGCAGTCATTCACCATGTCTTAATTGATGGATCGTCTTGTTTCCCTAACAATAGAGAGGGTGCGGCAACTATTCACACCTGGAACTATAAATATAAAAAGATTATGTGTAATTATATGCAGCAGTAGGTATATGATTAATAAGTTTGGGCTAGTTAATAACTTATGTTTTATTTTATTGATGACTGATCAGTTTCCAGAAATCTTGGTACTATTTGATATTTAGGCTTTTGAGTCATTGCATTTTAATTAATCATCAATCACATCTAGTTAACGAAAAAGCTAATTAGATATTGTATTATGAAGAACATTTAAACAAAAATATCCTAAATTAGCTAACACAACAGCACATGCAGCATGGTGAGTGGTAGAGATGCGCACTTTACCAATATTGGAATCTCTCCTACTCTTCCCCAGTCACAACCACACCTCGCCTTCTCTCGCTGCACATGCTATACATGAAAATATCATGAACAGAGTATAGTTTACAGTGTATGCTGATATTTCATAAACTTAATTTTCGAAGATTCTGTATTGCATGAAACCTACTGCTAATATCACTTAGATATTATATTTCCAGTACCTACAGTTAAATGTAATTGTATCAAGATCTTGCTACATCTTTGATCTAATCTTTTATAAGGACGCCAGTATTATACGACATATCAAAGTGCCAAAGTTTCCCATGTTCTTTGTTCTTTTTAAAAGTCATTAGAACGGTCGCGTATATTCCGTACGTAATTCCAACAACATATACACGTGTGGCAAGAGCGGAGACGAAACAGGAAGAAGTCGTTTGAGTGCCGACATTTACAACAACTCAAGAAGATCAAAGTCACACGAGGGATCGCTACCAAGCCTCTCTAGCCAATAGAAATTCAAATTATGTCTCTTATATAATATATTATACAATCAGCATTTCCACTGCCATGTTTAAAACATATTCCCAGTTTTATGTTGGGTTTAATTGGTATATGTTTCGTTTAATGACTGGCATTTTACGCTTCACAAAATATTGGAATCATGTAACCATCAGTTAATAATTTTGTCATTTTATATTTGCAGACAATTATTAATTTATGTTATTATAATAAATTCTGTACATAGAACTTTAAATTACTAACAAAGTAATTATACGATATTTTCTCGATAATCGATTTCCTATCTCTTCCAGTATTTAAGACTTAAATGATGTGGAAATGAAGTTGACGTTGTGGGAATTTAAATATAGTGAAAGAGGAATCGGATATTGCAGATGGTGTATAAAAATATGAAAATAAACCATTTAACCGGTTAGTTTCACTGGAAATTACACAAAAAGCCAACGATCAGGTTAAACTGGGTGAAATTGTTCGTAAAATTAAGTCCTTAGTCATCAACTATAACAGTCCTCATATTGCATTTATTCCATTTCTTAAATCAAATACGCGAATTTGGAAATAGAAAATTGAAATACTAAATCAAGGGTAAAAGATATCGAAGGATATCACAGCCTCAGAAATTACAGGTTTCAAATCTTGTCTTCTAGCAGATGTACTTAATCGAAGAGTAATTTCTGATATTAGAGGGAGAAAAGCGCTTCATCACACGAAATTAAAATTATGAAACAAATTAACTTTTACGAATTGGGTCAATAGAGGTATATTAAAAATTTAATATTGATATTTAAGCCGTTCTGATTTACTGTACTGATTTAATACCACAATATTTTACCGGACATAAAAACATGATTTTAAATATTTTAAATAATATTGAAATACAACAACCAAATTATAGTGTTACTATTCGATATTATAATAGGACGTTTGATATTTTGCATAACGGTTCAATTCATTGTTTTAATAATCCCAGTTTGACATAATTCTTTGTTCAATATAATTATAATATAATTATTATACATTATAAGTACATATTTCCGTTCATTATTTGAAGGGGCGTAATACATAAAATTTTTAAAGAAGTTTAATCATATTTAAGTGTATGTACTTCCTTTTTCTCATAACAGTCATAAAATTATGTATTTTAAACACCAGTAAAAATAATTATCAGTATAAAAAATTTTAAGAATTCAATTTACTTTTGCCAAAAATAAACATTTTAATTTTCTGTCATAACTAATTAGCTCAGTGTTTGTGCAAGAAAGAACTTCTAACAGATAAAAAGACTTCAACAGAATAATAATGTAGTATAAAGAGCAGCATTATTATATTATTTATGTAAAAATGTTTGTCCAGGGCTTAGATATAATTTGTTTTTTCCTCTCTCGAATTTCAAGTTGCAGCTTTCTAGGGAAAAAGTTAGTTTCCTGCTAAATCCAGTAATGTTAGTAATATCACTAGATTTTTTTTGGTTTGGTTAGATTAGATTAAAATTTTATGTCTACTATAGGAGTTTCCTTATATTACTTTTATTGGTATAGTTGATGCTTTCGAATGAAGTTAGTTCTGGTATACGGCTGTTTCAAATTTCAAAGTTGCGTAATAATGTGGCCAATAATAAGCCGTTAAGAAATCGAAAATATCTTTTGTAGTTCTGGAGATTTTTTGAAAAAACCAAATTTTTGCCCTTTAGTTTTTATTTTTTTCTGCTCTTATTTTTCAAGATATCAAAAAACCAAAATCATTTTTGTGCTTTATAAAATGACGTTAAATTTTTCCTCATGTGACGTTTCGTTTTTCCGCTGACGTTATCAACTCAATTTTTTTAAATACGGCTCTGTATTTTTTTCATCGTTTTAAGTAGCATTTTTATGTTCTATAAAAGGGCGTTTAAATATTTTCCATACGACGTTTCGTTCTTGTGTAATCATCGGGTCATTTTTTGAATACCTACGACACTGAATTTTTTTTACAATTTCATCAGTATTTTTTTCATTGTACAGCTCATCATCAGTATTGAGGATTTCATAAGTGTTTATTTTATAAAATTATTTAAAAAAATTAATTCCATTGTTCTTATTATTATAACTAACAATAAATAATAGGTTAGTTGGATTTATTATAAAAGGAAAATAATTATTATTAAAGTTTGCCAAAATGTGTGGATATGAGGAAGTGAGGAAAAATGTAAAAAAATCCAGGGCCGTATTTAAAAAATGATCTGATGATGATTGCACAAGAACGAAACGTCGTATGGAAAAAATGTAAACGCCATTTTCTAGAACATAAAAAATGCTACTTAAAACGGTGAAAAAAATCCAGGAGCGTATTTAAAAAAATGACTTGATGACGTCAGCGCAAAAACGAAACGTCGCATGAGGAAAAATTTAACGTCAATTTATAAAGCACAAAAAGTGTCCACGACCAAGTGCTTTTAGTTTTTGGATATCTTGAAAAATTAGAGCAGAAAAAAATAAACACGAAAAGGCAAAAATTTTGTTTTTTCAAAAAATCTTCAGAACTACAAAAGATATTTTCGATTTCTTAACGGCTTATTATTGGCCACATTATTACGCAGCTTTGCCTCAATTTAACCAAAACTGTATGTCTTACCGTTTCTGAGATTCCTGTAGTGAGAAGCGAATTTGAAACAGCCTGTATATTCGAAGTCAGCACTTATATTTTTTTTGGTATTTCTCTGTATCTTCAGTTAATTTTTTCGTCTGGAAAGAAGAAGGTTTTTAGGGGCAGGAAAAGACGAAACATTGGTAGCTCTTAATCTAAGGCAAAATAAATAATTTAAATTTTTATTCGATCAGGTTTCCTTTAATCGATTTTTACTTTCTTATTTCCTTTGGTACATATTTCAGACATACCCTGTATCTATCTACTTGTCTAATATTTCTTCACATAATTTCTCTAAACTAAATTCACGCAACTTTTAACATTAATGTATCCAAACGAGCTCTTGACTTTCAGTCATTCAACTGTGAAACTACGTACTACAGTAAAATTTCGATCTCTACTACATATCCATATTTCTCGTAAACAATACAAAGACAAGTTCTAATTTTACAAAAAAATCCGTTTTCCTTTGTGCCACGTAAAAAATAGCAACTGCTGCATTTCCTGCTGTGAATCTAATCTAATGTATGCTGGGATAAACTCACTATACGTTAAAGAACTGGCAATTCGCCAATTCATATTTACTACAGAGTTTAAACAGTTAATCAAAGTTTATTGAATTGACCGCTAAATGGTGGGTCACGTCAAAATTATTCATCAAACCGCATTAATAACAAACCATAACAAACATTTTATTTCATGCCGCAAAACTTTTTTTTCGTACGTAGGGGAAATAAATAAATGTAGTGGAATTTGGGATCATTAATTTAATCTTGTACGTTTTAACTAAAAATATGATACGCTCATTACAATTAGTGTTCTCCTGAAATCCCTTTAATTGGTGTGTTAGCCATGTTTTACAGTCACGAAATTATTTACTTTTTTAACCCCTACAATTTCCAGTTCTAATAATAAATTCCCACATCCCAACTAAATAACAATGTTCGCTTTTTGCCCGCATTCTACTCGAATTAGATAATTTTGAAAAAATAAACAAAAGGCCAAGCACTCATTTTTCAAATGCTCTGACAAAAACCCGTGTTTCCAAAGTACAGTATGATTAAACAGCAAAGCTGCAAATGGCCCTTATAACACCAATACTTAAAAATTCCTGCTGGACTGGTGGGGTAGAACATAGCTGTGCCAGTTCCGTTGCTGCAGTATACGTTGGCGCTCGACGACGCTAGCACGCTACAAGGACGCCCTTCCAGTCGACGTCGGTCGCGACGTCTATGAAAAAGGGTTCGATAAAAACAAATTGAATATGAATTGGAGTGTAGTTTTTCGTCTTCTATAAAGTTTCATTGAGGATTACGACTAATTGGTGATTTATTATTGTAGTGTTTTGTGAGTTTTCTTTTGTGAAATTGTTTATTTACTGTTGGCACGTTTTCAAACAATTACCGAGTTTTGAAAAGTTCAGAAAATACCGTGGCGAGTTTTATGATTTTTGGAATTATAAATAAGGTAAGATTGTACTTGTTATTTTGTGATGTTCTTTTTCTAATCCAACATATAAAATTTTTTATATTCGGTTACCTGCAAACTGAGTTCCATGTTACCATATTATTATAACAGAAAAAATCGATATTTATAATGCGGATGTGTTTTACTATATCAAAATAATAAGAGTGTTGTGTAATAATTAAATAAATTTACACAATCCATATTCAAAATTAATTAATAATTTGCCACAATCACAACTATCTGTATTATCTTAATAAATTGTTTCCGAAACGAATCGATTAATTTACATAACGTAATTTATTTTATATTAGTATATTAAATAAACTGCACATGAGAACAATCAATCCGTCTTCCATTATAAACATTATTATATTATTATATTAGTTTTATATTTATTTTATGTGTTAATTCCTCATCACTTTTAATAATTAAATTCAAACAAACAAAAAACCGGCAAGCAGATATTTAAATACCAAAGTAAATCTCTTGGAAGAAAAACCATGACAAACTTTCGCCTTAATTTCTTTCTACTTTTAAAACAACACGCGTAAATCCTTCAGCAAAAACAACACTTTAATTTACAAAAATATTAGGTGGGTATACAGATTTTTACATTATCTCGAGTTGGAACGCTGGGGGAAATAATTATAGGAATTTTTTATAACTTCGTATTCAAACGTTTGGAACATACGAAAATATGCTTTTCTTTAGCAAAAGTCGTTTCCGTTTGATGCTTAACAAAAGAATCTAAAGAAAAACAAGTACTTTGCGCTTTTAATAGTCTTCTATTTAGATAGCTGTGAAAACACAACAAAGTGGGAGTTAAAAAAATATTCAACTGGAACAACTTTTGCCATCAGTGCACAACAAAGAAATTCCAGAAAATATAGAAGTTTTATAAAAATAGTCTTGAGTGACAAAACATCATATTTATGTATTATAATTAGGACAGTTATTGACACTTATAAAAGATAAATTGTGCTGAGTGTTTTTCTGTGCATCGATTATTTTAGTTGCTTTAATTGCTGTAACTCTTAATTTAGATTTTTCTTTAATTGCAGGTTAAAAATAAAAATTAATTTTGTGTCATGTCTAATTTTAACAGCGTAATTATGTTGGGAAGTCCCACAAGTTTCAACCCAAACAACTATAATTTCTTATTAAAAAATTGGGAAAGGTTACCTTGAAGAAAGCCTGAAAATTTCTTTTGCCATTTAAGATTACGTAATATAAACTTAAAAATTTGTTTTTCAAAACAATCTCTCTCTAAAAATGTCCTTACAATTAAGATTACTTAGTTTCAGAACTTACTCGGTAAGATAATGTAGTGCATGAGATTGAATGTAGGTAACTCTTACAAAATTGAAATCACAAGGAAATAAATGAACGTTAAATATTCATCATTGGCCACGGTAAATGTTGCGTCGCAATGTCGAGCTAGAAATAATATTAATAAATTAAACCTCCAGAGATGCTATAGAATCTAAACTTTGGAGTCAATTCTGTTTTTTGTATCACCGCCCCTCTGGATATTTCGACGTTTTTAATGATGGTGCAGATCAGCTCCTTCATTTTAAGTAATTACAAGACCTTAAGGTCGCCTTTGTAAATAGAAGGTACAGATAAAAATCGGCTAGAGATCTAGTACAAAAGTCCTAAGTTCATTCCACACACAAGTAATTGCAGTCCAATTTATTATTTATTTTTAAAAAGGCGTTATCTGCTTAGACTTTAGGTTTGGTAGATCTACAGATCTACGTGTCATCTTCAAATTGATGAGTCTTATTACTGATTCTTTTGTAACCACACAAAGTCCATTTCTCAGATCCTTCACTTATTTTTCGGTGGCCGTGCGTCGTGTAAATCTACTAAATCTGCATCTAGTTTACTGCGGTTGTCCACAGGGATCAGTTCTAAGGCCAGTTTTGTTTCTTATTAGGTGTTGAGTTTGCTTCAGACACAGTCAAAACTTTCTGAAAGGTTTCCTAATAACAAACACACAGAAAACTAGCTCTACTAATAGAAAACTCAGAATTTTAGGAAACCTCTAATATCATGAAGACTGTGAACTCGTCTTTACAGTGCATGTGTATTAGGGAAAACATGATATCTAAAATAACGATAAAATAATGTAACTACAAGAAATAGTTGTGATTTGCATATATCAAGTTTCATAGGATGACTAGAAGTCGGAACTGCTGGGGTTCGATGGTCTATAATTAACTCCCAGTACTAACTTGTGCGAGCACTACCTCTAGTTCCCTTAAAGAAATGTAACAAAACGTTTCAAGCTCGTATCTGCTTTTATCCATTTCAAGAATATGTAAATTTTCACTAGTAAATAAAAATATTTCTAGAGTTCGAGTTAATTAAGTAATTATGCAATTCCAAAAATATCAAATTAAAAAAAAAACTGAGAATTTCACTTTATACGCATTTTGGAGCAGGTTTTCAGATACCTGTAGGTACACAAAATGGAAATGAAAGTTTTTACAGAAAAATTGCTGTAAATTTTATATTAAATAATAAGGTTACAACTTCATAAATAGAATATTTGACACAATATTCTAACTATCTTCTACAGAATTTCATTGTGGTAGTGAGGTAAGAATCTAAGAATTAATCACATGATTTCTTCAAACCAAAATTTGACCAAAAAAAATTGTTTTGGATGGTGTTAACAAGCACACGTTGTAAATTTCTTTTAATTTTGCTACTTCTAAGCAAAAGCTTCATGTAGCCTGTGGGAAATCAAACTCTCACTGAAAAGGTCAATTTATGTATTACTAATAACTTTACGTATATTCAGTGGTAATCAACGAATTTAGAGTTCTGAAGATGCGTGATACAACTCACTGTAGCCATATTAAATTTTTGCAATATAAAAAGTCCCTATGGATAGGAAAGGTATATTATATCTTTTTTAATATTTATGAGTTCGAAAAGATATTCAAGACGAAATATAAATATTAAAATGTGCATTCCCTAAAAGTAATCTTTACCATACATAGTGTTTAGTTTTAATGGAAACGAGTAAGTTACTTTAATGTTTCCTCATTTTCAGACTATTTAATTTTCCTTATACAGGGTGTCCCAGTTTATATCGTCAGGATTTCACCAGTCGATAGTTTAGCGAAAATTAAAGGTGGTTTGTCTAATAAACTATGGTCGAATGTTGCTTCCTTTTTGACGTACAGGCCATTAAAGAAAATAAATTATTTTAAATAATTTGCTATAAATCAATAACAAAAAAAGTTAGCCTTCTGAAATTTTGCATAGATTTTTTTTTTGTATTCTCTTATTAATAGTGGTTGCAATTATTTTATTTAGAATATAGAGGCGTGCGTACGGGTTTCTTCAAAAACATTTTATTGAATAAATCGTGCACCACTGGTTTTTTTTGCAGCACCAATATGCAGAGAGTATTTTCCATTCAATTTAGAAACTTTTTCGTACCTTATAATTTTTTGATAACTTAACTCAAAATAGCCTAATAGTACAGTAAATAAGGGAGAAAAAAAGGCTTCAAATAGACTTATTTTACTCTACAGCCAATTTTTGTAGAATCTTCTAGAGTGTCACCCTGAAAGTTTAAAACTGAGTTTGTGTATTCGTAGACCCCGCCCTTCCTTGACCAGCCCTCAATTAGGGGTTGGATTTTTTTGTTTATTGAATAACTTTTTTTCTATTAAGTTTTCGAAAAAAAGAGTCAGTACAAAGTTGTAAAGCAAAATATTTCCTACAACTTATCTTTTAAACTTTTTTTGATATTGTCGATATTTAAAAAGTTATTCAACAAATAAGTTGAAAATTTTGGGGAAAGAGTAGTAAGTAGTACCTAACTAGAGAAAAATTTCCCCAAAATTTGCTACTTATTTGCTGAATATCTTTTTAAATATTGACAATATCAAAAAAATATTAAAAGGAAAGTTGTAGGAAATATTTTTGTCTACAACTTTGTACTGATGCTTTTTTTGGAAATCTAATAAGGAAGAACCTCTTTAATAAATAGGAAAAAAAAAGTTGTTATCAAGAAATTGTAAGATACAAAAAAGTTTTTAAATTGAATGGAAAATACTCTCTGCATATTGGTGCTGCAAAAAAAACCAGTGGTGCACGATTTATTCAATAAAATGTTTTTGAAGAAACCCGTACGCACGCCTCTATATTCTAAATAAAATAATTGCAACCACTATTAATTAGAGAATACAAAAAAAAAGGTCTATGCAAAATTTCAGAAGACTAACTTTTTTTGTTATTGATTTATAGCCAATTATTTAAAATAATTTATTTTCTTTAATGCCCTGTACATCAAAAAGGAAGCAACATTCGACCATAGTTTATTAGACAAACCACCTTTAATTTTCGCTAAACTATCGACTGGTGAAATCCTGACGATATAAACTGGGACACCCTGTATAATTAATATATTAATAAAATAACAGTTTAATTTAGCAAGTAATTTACAAAATCTATAATTTCATTTCGTTGTTATTACAATTGATTGCATTTTCTGGTGTGTATTTGTCATATCTTGGAGACAAGAACATTTACAATATAAATTTTATGTTTGGTCTGTCTAGAGAAGCTTACTCCGTTCAAGCTTTAAGCACCATCTTCGATGATTGTTTGTTCCGATCACGCATCAGAGGTGCAATATTGGATCAGGATAATTTACACTAATTCGTATTTGAATATGTAAAATCACGTACAATGATGAATAAAATGATCACTAATATGAATATCATCTATTACTAGAATGGATTAAAACTTCGTTCTTCAACAATAATTAATAACATTAGACTCCTTGGTATTATTTTTCCTCTCACATAATAATTAAATAGTTAATATTATACTGGAAACTAAATTATATTTTATTCATATTTTAAATAAACTTTAATGTATGTTTTATATAATCAATTTATTCACATTCACGTTATAAAATATACATACTACTTTCAAATTATAACTAGAAAATTTACAAATAAATTAAAATTTACAGTGCAAATGAAACACTCTTACTCGCATTATATCAAACTACCGCAAATGGTGTTCGCATTAAAACTAGAATACAAATGTAAGAGAATATGAAGATTTCAGGAAAAAATAATGCATACACAAAATGCAATTTTAGATAAACATGGGGCAAAGTTGTTTTTATCTTTTGTACTATACACACATGTAATTTCAAAGCTCTACTTAGTTGCATTTTATAGAGTTTTCATGCCTATTTGTTTAAAAGCTTAAACTAGGTCAGCAAAAAAATTGTGCTATTATTTGAAACACAAAACTATGCGTACTTTTTGTAAATGATTAACTAGTTAGTTCACTGAAATATAAACTGGTTGCCCAAAATACGTATAAATATTTTCACATAACATTTAGTATAACGTGTTCAAATTACATTACGACTAGGTAAATATTTTTGTTTAAAATTATTTTGCTTTTGTACCGTAGTAATAAAGTACCTGTGTCTATTGTCGTGTGTAAAGTTCAATCATTCTCATGTTCTAAAACAATGTGAATTCACTTCTTTCATATGCATGAAACTTATTAAAATAACAATATGCAACTTATTGCATTTGGTGCACAAAGCACGTGCTAGGGATTGGTGTGCAATCGTGAGTACAGTTATTGGTTTCAATTTTATCCTATACCATGCAATATACAAAGCAACTGAGAATTGACAAAATTGCGGTTGTATCGTGAACCAATTTTACCTCTTGATCTGAACGAATATTACATTAACTTGTTGCATTAAATTATTAGGCAGAATCAAATTGAAATTACGCGAAACTACATCATCAATATTTAATCAACAATATCCACATTTGATATCTCAATAGAATTGAGGTAAAAATTGAGAAAAAATCTGCTTTCGACAAATGGACTTTTTTGTTAATTTACCATGAATTAATTGATATATTTATATAATTTTAGTCCTTAATGGTACAGAAAATCATCACTGCAGATAACATGGCAAAAACGAAGATAATCTAAGGCAAAATATAAAAGATTTCGTGAAACTGAAACGTGAATTAATGAAACAGGCGGAGGTAAAGTAATCTCGTACGAAGTAAACTATAGAAAAAAATATAACGAACCTTACACGAGCCCTAACAACTAAATGTTTGGACAAAAGTAAATTTTTGAAGTATGAAAGGAGAACTGGAAATTTAACGCAAATAATTAGTAAACACCTAACAATACAATAAGATAGAGCCTTAATAACAATATTATGCATGAAAGAAATTTATTTATTGGATTTAACAATATTTTACCCTTAATAATTATCAAATCTTACAAAATGAATTTGCAACTAAACGTTGGGATAATTTTTAATTTAGGACCATTAATAAGAGGTTACGTCTCCTTTTGCTTTAATAGCTGCCTGTATTCTAGCAGGCATTGTATTTATCAAATTTTGGTACAATTCTGAAGTGAAACTGTTCTAAATTTCTTCAATTTGGGCCCCAATGGTTCTTGGTGAATTATTGCGTAGAATACGTTTAATTTTATGCCAGTTGCAATCACATTTAATTCCGGAGTTCCAAAACTGTGACTTTTTAAAAGCAGTTGTTGGAAAATTTCGTCACTTTTTACTTTCTTATACGTAGTATAAGGAAGTATTGTAATCGTGATTTTTTTCGACTTCGAGATTTTGATGGATTTACACGTTTTGAGGGCCCCTGAATCCATTTTGACCATTTTCGCCATGATGTCTGTCTGTGTGTCTGTCTGTCTGTCTGTATCCACCATAACTCAAAAACGACTTCTCGGATTTGATTCAAATTTCATATTTAAGAGTTTGAACAAATTTGTGGGTGCCACATTCAATGTTTTTCATCTAGCACCAAAACAAGTGACAGTTACCTGAATACATTTTTAGGTTTTTTAGGAATATCTTGAAAAATAAACAATTTATGATATATTTTTATTCTTTAACATTGATTTAGAATTTAATTTTGAACAAATTTTGTTTGAATTTTTTTTTGAAATTCCGTCAAAAAAATTTCAAAAAAACTAGATATTCTTAAAACACTTTATATTTCTCATAGCGCGCGTTGATAGTTGAATTCGATGGTCGAGGTAGACCATGTGTTTCATTATATGGCTGCCAAACGGAAGGTCTCGGATTCGAATCCCAGAAGGAACGGACCATTAGTTTTTTTTTATTTTACTGGTTTCTATGGTACCGAAAACAATAATAATGAATAAATAAATGTAATTTCATACCGGGAGTAATAGTGAGTAATAGGTCAAAAATCTAAAATAAAACACATTTTCGTCGTAAAATTCGGTTATAATGAGTGGGACAAGGACAGATTTATGCGTATTGCTATAAGTGCGACAGAGACTATTTGAAAATTGCTGGAAACCTTCAAAATTTTTACAAGAAATTTAACTTAATTTATTTAGGAAAAGTAATTATTGTGATACTATCCGTAAGTATAAGAAAGTCATGTGTTGGGCACATCAGATATTTTCAAATGCAATTTTAAAGCTACGAAAATTGCCTAAAATCACCAAATAAAGACTTAGGAATATTTTTGTACATAAAACCAACATCCAGCTTTGCAATAAAGTAAATTTTACCAAAATCCAACCAGCGGTTCCATAACTGTGATTATTTAAATGTAGGTTTCATCCTCAAAAAACACGTTTTTTGAAAAGTAAACTGTGGAACTCGAATAAAATGCAAAAAAATTCATATTAACATTTCAGGATTTTTTTCAATATAGTAGGATCCTTGAGCTTTGATTTAAAGGTATTTTGACACAAATCCAACCAGCGGTTTCAAAACTGTGATTTTTTAAAACAGTTACTAGAAAATTCTATCATTTTTAAAGGTGCAACTTTGAAGCTCCGATAAATGCCTAAAATCACCAAATAAAAGCTTGTGTAACTTTTTTGTAAAGTAAACCAACATCCAGCTTTGCGATAAGGTAAATTTAATCAAAATCCGACTACTAGATCCAACGTTTTGAAAATAATAATTCTTTGTTTCTACAGTTTTCCCACCTGTTGGGTTAAAGTGCCACAGTTTTGAAACCACGGAGCGGATTTTTACGAAATTTAAGTGTTTTTATATTCAAATGTTGGCATTATAACAGAAAAAAATCATCAACATAATCGAAGTTAATTTAGATAACTTGTGTGCGTATGGAAAAAAGTCTATTAAATTTACTTTTGTCCGAACATTTAGTTGTTAGGGCTCGTATTTATTTGACAAAATAGATTTACGGTTGTTATAACTAACCAGCAATTAACTCACAAAAACTGAAACCTAAACATTAAAATTTATTCATTCGAGTCCGTTTGTTGCACATTTTTTTATATTAAACATAAACCTAAAAGGTACTTTTACATATAATTAGGTTAGTATGAAATGGAGAAGCAGCTACTTAATTATTTTTAAATTAAAGGAAACGCTTTTTGCCTTTCGAAAAAACATTTACCATATTTTTATTGGCAGCTTTATAAAAGGAAAACCAATCATCTTCTCCCTTTGATGTATTACAGTTAAATATATCTTTTATTTTGTGAGAGGCAAAATGTTGTCATTTAATTTAATCCAAGAATTATGCGCAGGTAATGGGAAAAAGTATAATTTCAAGGTGGAACCTCGATACATACATAAATATAATGAAGTTTCTTAAATTTAAGAAATTACTACTTTAGCATATTAAATTTAAAGCATTAAAATTTTAGTTGCGGGACTTAATAACAATGAATGCATTTTTTGAATCGTCATCTAATAGTTAAAACAAATATTGATTAAATATAGGTATGATTCGCAATTATCAATTTTTTCCAACTCATTGTCTTTTTTAACCACCCTGTCAGCATTGTTTGTTTGAATAGACTGGTAATGAAATGCCATTTTCAATTGTTCAAAGTGAATTATGATGTTATATTGTTTTAGTAAACAGTTTAAACTCAATGACTATTTGTCCTAGTCGAAAAACAAACAAGCTTACCTACATGTTAAAAATAACTTTTTGTGCCCTCACTGATTCCTTGTATGTTATTTTTCTATAATAAACCCTAAAGCAGGAAATGCGAGAATGTTTTTAATTAATTCATTTATACTAATAAAGGCAAATTACGGTATGCATTTGTGTGGAATAGCGTTATTTGCCTTCGTTATTAGCAATAAGTATCGGAACCTCGCCGGCGGATAAATTTCTTTTAATAAATCTCGATTTCTAGAGACGAGATTAGCATAATTCTCATTTTCCTTGAGGCCCTTAATTTTGAATGAATAAAGTGTTTGCTTTCACACGATTTTTCTTTATTAAAGCTAAAACCTTACTTGCAAAACTATGACTTATGTTTCTTGTTTCATAAAATTATGGTAGGTATGAAATATTAAATTATTTTATCTTATACGCGCATTGAACGTTATTAATATTAATGGCTTTCAACCCCTTCATATTTTGAGTTTAGGCAGGGCCAATAAAAAAGTAACAATAAGTAAATGATGAGAATTTCCCCCCGATAACGTCTCTTTTATCATAACAAGCCTGTATTATGCATTTAATTTCCAGTACGACATTTATAAACAGTAAATTGTACACGCCCAAATTTGATTTTATCTTCTCAAATTGGTTCAATTGATAAAAAGATAATCCACAACCAATTAATTAAATTGAAGTCGTAAATAACTAGTTTAGAAGAGAACTTTCGACTGTTCCCACACCGCTGCACAAATTAGTTGTGTACATTTAATAATTTACAAAACCGTTCAACTGTGGACAACTGTTATTTTATAATATTAGTCACCGAATGTATTTTCTAGCCAATAATTCGTGAAAATTTATTATAATTTAACATTACAAATTCTATATGTAATTTTAGTGAGCAGTATAATAATCAATCTAAATTTGCATAGCGTGGTTTGGCCATTGTGGTTTTGCCAATTCGACGGAAAACAAACATTTAAAGTTGAATTTTAATGGCCTCCAATTACATTTTTAAAGAACTTGTGGGTTAGTAAAGGAAATTGTAGAATTATATGATCGATGGTAATTTTTTCGGAACATTTCTTTATGTTAACCATGCAAGAAATATATTTAAGCGAGTTAATGCTTCGTTTTTTAAGTCAATTTCAGTTACAAAAACACTTAATCCAATTCAGTTCAGACATTGTAGTGGACTAAATTTTATTGTCACATGAATATATTAATCTGGTTTACTTACAACTACGAGCCCTAACAACTAAATGTTCGAACAAAAGTAAATTTGATTGTCTTTTTTCCATACGCACAAAAGATATCTAAATTAACTTCCATAAAATTGATGGTTTTTTTCTGTTATGATGCCAACATTTGGTTATATAAAAACGTATATTTCGTAAAAATCCGCTCGGCGGTTCCAAAACTGCGGCACTTTAACCCAACAGAAGGGGAAAATTGTAGAAACAAAGAATTATTATTTTCAAAACGATGGATCTAGTAGTCGGATTTTGATGAAATTTACTTTATTGTAAAGCTGGATGTTGGTTTTCTTTACAAAAAAGTTACACAAGTTTTTATTTGGTGATTTTAGGCATTTATCGGAGCTTTAAAGTTGCACCTTTAAAAATGATAGAATTTTCTAGTAACTGTTTTAAAACATCACAGTTTTGAAACCGGTCGTTGGATTTGTGTCAAAGAACCTTTAAATCAAAGCTCAATAATCGTACTATATTGAAAAAATCCTGAAATGTTAATATGATTTTTTTTGCATTTTTTTCGAGTTCCACAGTTCACTTTTCAAAAAACGTGTTTTTTTGAGGGTGCTACCAACATTTAAATAATCACAGTTTTGGAACCGCTGGTTGAATTTCAGAAAAATTTACTTTATTGCAAAGCTGGATGTTGGTTTTATGTACTAAAAAATCCCCAATTCTTTATTCGGTGATTTTAGGCAATTTTCGTACCTTTAAAATTGCACTTGAAAAATGTGACGTAATTTTTAAACGACTGTTTTTAAAAAATCACAGTTTTGGAACTCGGTGAAAACGACATAAAGGTACTTTCATGGTCCTCATCCAGTTCGGACTTAAATTTTATTAAAACTCTTTGGCATAAAATTAAACGTATTCTACGCAATAATCCACCAAGAACCATTGGGGAATTAAAAACCAAAATAGAAGAAATTTGGGACAGTTTCACGCCAGAATTGTAATTAATGGTCCTAAATTAAAAATTATCCCAACATTTAGTTGCAAATTCATTTTATAAAATTTGCTAATTATTAAGATTAAAATATTGTTAAATCAAATAAATAATTTTCTTCCATGCATAATATTGTTATTAAGGCTTTATCTTATTATATTGTTAAGTGTTTACTAATTATTTGCGTAAAATTTCCAGTTCTGCTTTCATATTTCAAAAATTTACTTATGTCCGAACATTTAGTTGTTAGGGCTCGTATTTCTAATAAATCTATCACTATGTGTCACCTCTAATAGTGCAGTAGTACTACATCTAGATATTCTTATACCATTTTCACTAGGCGCCATCTAGTAGAAAATCTTCGCGGCGAAATGTTTAAGTGGACAAAATCATACATATGTCGTGCTATTACGTATTATTTTTATACCGTGAATAAAACCGATTCCCAAGTAATAAATATTTCAAAATTCCATGAATACAACAAAATTTTAATTACTGTTAAGTTCAGGATTTGCTTGATTTAAGTCAACAATAACTAGAAGTTAACTACCAACTGAAAAATTAGCTCTAATCCGAATGAATTTAGATTTAGATCCAAATAAAAAAAATCTTTTGTACTTATAAAACCAACCAAAATTTGCTTATTCAGGAAATCCCAATGAATTACTTTTATTTAATTTTATTCTAATATATTGACATGTACGCCTTAATTTACATTAATTATATGAGTTACAATTTGAAATCGCTTAAATATTTTTAATTACTTGTGCATGCCTCTATAATTAATTAAATTTTTTAAAAGTAATTGATAATAAAATTTTGATAAATGACAAAATATGTATTTAATAATATAAAATTTTCGTTACATCTCATAAATACATCTCTTCTCGATAACAACGTTCCTTAAATAGATTTATTTACAAGTTACCCTAACAATCCTCCCATTGTAGTTATTTCATCTCCCTCAACCAAATATAGAAATCCGTTTCGCTTTCCAGTATTTACGATTCCTAATTATGAAGTATATGAGTTATTTACGTTGTATAGTTTCGTTAATGTGTGAAGTATGCATGTGTAAGCGCCCAAACACCGGATATATAATTAAGAACATATAGAGAGTTGCATTACTGCAACAGCCAACATCCCATACACTACATGCATCTGTTACCGCGTGTTGTTGATTCCTTCAAGTAGCGAATTCTCGAGTCATATGGGGGAGCAAACGTGCAATCGACACAGCAGGAAACACTGGCCCTCCTCGTGCCAATGATTGACAGCCGTACTATATATAGATTTCTTTTGCGTGAGTACAACTCCAGCTGAAATGAAATCATTTCAAGTTTTTTCTTAAATAGCTTAGGCACGAACAAAAGTTTAGTAACCTGGAAACTCCGGCATACCTTAAATAGCTTGGCTGGTATTGTTATGAAAATTAGCTCGTGGAAAAGAAAAATTAGCAGAAATGTCTGCGAATTATTCCAAAAATTTGTTGAGGATTGGAAATTGTTTGCAGGTTTTTGTTGTGTTTGTAATCAATTTGTTCGTATAGAATAATGCAAGCGGGAAACATTATAAATCACAAAAAAAACTAGCAGATGAATTGTCGAAAAAAGAGATTTAGTGTAGGTAGCACAGGAAAAAACAAGAAAGTAAGAAAAACGGTCTGCTTCATACGGTATTTCCAGCTTTACACAATGGGCTCAACTTTATCTCACGATAAATTGCCCAGTTTTGCACAACAAACTAAACAAAAGCTTCATATTTCTTGAACGTCTACAATGGATACAACTTAGCATTATTTGCTTATTAATTCATTTGTTTTATAATTCAAGCTACGAAAACTTATTTTGTTTGGTTTTTTATTCCACATAAATTAATCATAAAGCGACTTTAACTAAAATGATTTGCTTGAAAACCAACTGATGCAAATAGATAATTTTAAAATCTTTGATGTACATAATAACATTATTTTTGTTCCACAAAAGAGAAACATTTTACGATGACTCTTGTATATAAGGAGTAGTTGAACTTAAACAGAGTTAACTTGACATGTCTCTTTTGGGGACAATTAAATTTGAAGTGTAATTTTACGCAAGTCGCCAGCTTCATTTCGGCATATGTTTGCGGATAAAATTAGGAATTAATTTAAATAATTTGCTCAGCCTAAAAATATACTGTTTCTTTATGGCTTCATTACATCAAAATTCCCAAAACACAACTAATTATTGTGAATTTCTTATGCAAATCAAGAGTCAATGTGCAGATGCAGTCCAATTAAAATCAACATCAACTTAATTTTATTTAATATTATTTCTACTGTATTTCAATTTTACATGCACAATAATTGCTCGGTTTCACGAACGTTAATTAAATATTTAATCGGAGATTAACTATGAGTTTAACACGCTAAAAATATTGACAATTTAAATTCTAGCCTCATAGAAAGGACTTTTTTTTTGGAAAAACTCAAAGTTTTTCTACTTAGAATACCAGAGCATGCCTCTAGGGATTTTGGGGCATCCTGCTTAAAAATTTTCAGAAAAATTAATCAACTGCACCAAATTCTTTTAAAAGTATTTGTAAAGAACTGACCAGCGCGTAGTCCAGACCTGAATCAGTGCAACACGTTTACTTAATTCAAATTTTGAATGAAATTGATTTAGAGCATTATTTAAAATGACGAAGGCACTGATTTTACGGAACTATCTTCTACTAATTTAGAATTTTTTGAGTTTTAATTCTTGTAATACCTTAAATAAAACTTATATGCGTTAATTTTATATGGATTTTTATAAAGATTTTTTTAACACGTAGTTAAAGCTAGAAAACACCACCCATTTTTTTTACTTTGACCTAACCAACCACTTGGTTTTATACAATAAAGAACCTCATGTAATTTACACCTTTATGAAATAAAAACATTCCAGATTATCCAGTCCTTGGGTTCATTTGTTACAAAGTCTTTTATTTTAAAATGTAACTCCTGCTAGGATTTTTACAAATTTTCAAGTAGTGGAAAACTTACGAAAATTAAAATATCAAGGGCAAGCAATTATTTTACATAAACTCTTTCTATCGATACAAAGAGAACGCTTAACGAAAGAGACAAATCACTGGAGCGATAAATTGACAAGTTGAACTACAGTACTTGTATGTACACTGCGATTGTACAGAGAGAAGAAACTCGCTGGTCAGACGCTGTAATACGTTACACGTTACTGCGACTTTTCTGATAGTTGTCTGTTTTTATTTTTCTTAGTTTAAATCGTAAATAATTTTTAGAAGTTTGTCGGTATAATGTATACGATATTTTTATAGCACGTTGCATTTGTAAAGAAATATCTGTACACGTTATATCCAGATATTTTGAAATATTTTCACCATTTATTGAAATATTGTTCGCAGTTGACTTTTCAAAAGTTTATCATGCCACAAAAGGAAAACAGTGCTTTGCTCCAATGATTTTATACAAAAAAATAAATCTGCTTCGTCTATGAGCACACTAATCCTTGCTATATTTATACCAGCCTCTAATTTACATTTTAAGAATTGTTAAAAATATTATTTCCTGAAATACTACATGTATTTCATTTACACTGTCACTCAGCTGTCCAATCTTTCATGAAACGTCTTGTTTCGCAGAAGACGTCCACAGATGTAAAAAGTATGTGGCAGTAAAAAATATTAAACAAAATTTGTTTTCTAAAGAAATATTTAAGTTTTACTTTTTCAAGATACGAATAGTAAAAATTTTATTGTGACGTTATTCTATATTATAGTAATAACGCCTTAATTGGTAGCATGTGACTCAATACCAATTATTTTTTTAACTATCCCTTCATTCATCGTAGACTAAACATAGAAACCATATTATAATTTACAGTTTTTAAGCACAGAAATTGGTATTGGTATTTTTGTTGAATGAGTCTAGAAATAGTTCCCATGGTAGTCTATTAATTTTAAAGGGGTAATATTTCTTTTTGTGGGTATATGTGTTATTTAAATCCCCTTTAAAAGTCACTATTAATAGAAAATACTTCCGTTTAAAATATCTCACTAAGCGTATTTTGCCTAAGTATTAGACAGTGATTACTAGTTTCCAAGAAATTTATTAACTCACCATATTGTTTCAATATTAATTTCACTGTAAGTTAATATTGTGGAGAAACATAAAAAGTGTTTTATTAATTTTCTAAAAATAAATACAAGTAAACCTCAAAATTATTAAAACCGAGAAATCGTTTTCCTTATTTCTGTTTAACAAATGTTTCTATATAGTGGTTTAGGTCGTTAAAGTTAGAAAATGTATAATTAAGCCTTGCGTCCTTATGGAAATGCTAATGTGGGTTATAAAACTTTATAAAGAACATCGTGACAGATCATCTTCCAGTTAATAGTAAACCACTTGGCTGAACTTTAGGGCGTAAAGTTTTCAATGGAAAGAAGGATATCAATAAAATATTCATAAACACCTGTCTGCTCCTTTCATAAGCCAATTCCTCTATATTCTTTTCATACCAGACGTCTTTTCAAACTTCAATCTAAGTCAATATACATACAAACCCTTTCCAGATATAAATCCACATTTTCCACGTCACCTCGAATAGAGAAAAATGTCATCCTTATTTCGTCGCCCAAGCATGTACGGAATTTAATTAATATCAAAACATGTTTTTGTAAAACTTATTTTTCTATTTATTGCAACAATGTTTGATTGTCTAGCGTGTAAACTCGTAGCTTGATTTAACTTTAGATAACAATTATTTTAAATTACCTTCGGTTTGTGCCTCTGTAATAAGCTAGCAAAATTTCGGGTGCTATTCTTTTATTTTCATTGTGGCAATAAGGATAAAAACCGACCACATAGGCCGAATTTATTGTATCCCGTAGACATTTTGGTGAGCAGAGAGATTTGCCAGAGAAAGAGATCTCCACTTACGATTCATCTTTGCGTTTCCACTGCAGGCCCTTTGATCGTTGCCCTGTCTAGTATTAATTTCAACTTTCCTGTTAGGGCGCGTTCGTTTAAAACCGGATGTTCATTTAAATTAGGTGGCTCTCGTCGTAGTACGTGTGTTTTGCAGTGTATCATCACATATAGCGCCTTGTTTGCTTCTAATAATCTACATCAAACCTTTTCATTGCATTTACGTGGAGCTCACAGATCATAATGACCATCCACTTCAAAGAGACCACCAAATGGTTTTCTATATGAATTTTTTACCTTCATCAACACTGAAATGTAATTGGTGTTTAAACAAAGATATTGTTATGCAAAATTATGCCAAAACAGCATGTTCATATTGAAAGGAGGTAGGTAAACATATTTTTTTGCAAAAATGGCTTTGGGCTTGCGTGGGTATGAAGGGATTAATTTGAATACCTTTTAGGCTTCTTGCTTCAGAACTCATCCTTATTATAATCAGTTTAATTACAACATTAATTTAATTTTCAAACTAGAGAAGTAAACCAAAGTAATTAATGTAGGTAATTCTTATTCTTTTCACATAATCCAAAACTTGCATCTAAGTACAATAGTAAATTTTTTTCCTATTATACATGCACTCTAGTGTCCATAAAATGGAACGTTCATAACTTTAAAATTTATATTTTAGTGCAGTATCGTGTTTCTTTGAGGTTTTTTAATTAATAATAAAACGTGTAAACAGCACTCATATGAATGTTATGTCTTCTGCGTAAATAAATAGCACTGAAACTTTGTTTTACGGCTCCCTAACAGTTGTGAGGAGGTTTAAATTACAAGAGCGGCATAATGAAATTTACATTTTTGTTATTTAATGATTACAACAGGAAAAAAACTTTTATGCGCTGTTTATTTTTTCATTTTCGTAAATTTCATTACTGAAATTTTTTGCACAATTTATGAAAACGAAACTATTCAAGTTGTTTAAAATATTTTCAGATTTCAGTTTCAGTTAAACCCGCCTAGAAATGCACTTTTAATGTAATATTATATAATATAATGGATATAAAAAATTATGTGTACTTTTGGAATATAATAATGTAGGCGACATCCAGAATTATCTTAAAAATTTTAATATCTAAAACTTTTTTTAAGTTCACTCCCCTAAGGGTTATGTATAATATACTACCTACCATCGTTTGTTTTGAACCGTCTTTAAACTTTAAGAGCGAGAAACTTTTTTACATTGCGCAAATTAGGGTGTTGATCTAGTTTATTTTTGAATATCCGGAAACTAAAGACGGTTTACTTGAGCGTTTAATTGTTTCTTTTGATTAAGTTTGCAAGTTATAAAATTCTTCTACACTGCTTTAATAATGGTGTCTGTGCTGAACTGGGAAAAGAAATTATTATGACAAATTTGAAGCATCGATATCACGTATTATTCTAAAATATCTATTAGAATTTGTAGTAATAATATATTATGCAATGACCATTTAATGATAGCTATTAAGACACGAGCCGTAGATGAGTGTTGTAATGAATACTAGTGTCTTAATAGCCATTAAATGTTAGTTGGTTACACTATTTTTTCTACGACTAGTTAAAATACTGAAAAATAATAAAATAAATATTATGACAACTTTATCATAACTCAGAAATGACAGAAAATCAAAGTGAACTGTCAATTTTTAAATTTTAGATCTGTTCATGGCAATGTTTGATATGACGGAACCTATAGTGTTGCATTTCTATTGGTTATAAACTTGTATTGTAATGAACAATCTGTATCATAATGAATCTCATTAAAGTACAGGTAGTAAATGTCTAAAAAATCAAATAAAGTATGGGAGAAGAGAAAATAATAAAATATTTTGTTTATAGGAAACAATTTTGATTTCCAAAAATTATTGATCATTTATCGCAGTTTCTGTCTCTGTTATTTATAATATTATTATTATAATATCAAGTAAAATAAACTGCGGGCCTATTGAAAAGTACCAAGCTAATTTTTAGGTTGAATTTAAAGTCAAATATTTTGAAAAGGAGAAAGATATCAACATGAGGTTTTCAGGATTCAAGAGATAATTTAATTGAGAAAACAATAGTGTGACCCGATTTTTTTACTTTGAAGTATGTTACTATCTACAGGGTATATGAGAAAAAGTCGCCTTTTTTTTCTCAAACTTTATACCTACCGAGATTCCACAAACATTTTTTAATATTTTTTTGATGTCCATTTTTTTAGTCCCTGTTAATAATGAAAATACCAATTTCTCAAAAATTTTATATCTCTTTTATTTTATAAGATACCGAATTTTTTATTAAATTAAATATTCAGGTTTTTGCAATAATAATTATGCTGCCATTTTGAAAGCAAATGTCATCATGTGATATGTCGATAAAAAGCTAATTTTAAGTAGAATCTAATTATTACGGAAAAAAATGTACAAGGATGTTTTAAAAAATTTTGAAAGTTAGTAGGTAGCCCTTCCGGTAAAACCGGAACTGTCGTTAGATTGTTTTAAACGTCAAAATGATTATTTCTTTCAACAATCAAACCATGACAAATTTCAAATTAATACAGTTAAATGTAACAAAATGGTGGGGGTTGTAAAACGATGTCGTGGCCACCCGGTATGCACGGATATGAGCAAATTTTTGAAAAAGTGAAAAACCCGTTTCGAGGATATAAGTGATTTAAACCAATGGTGAACATAAACTAACTAAATTCCATTTTATTCCATTAAGAAAATAGCCTCAAAACATGAATTAAAAAAATTTACCAATTAGCGAACGTGTACCGATTTTTGATAAGCCACTGGTTACCAATAAATTAGTGAAAGTACAAAAAATGTACTTTTTATAAGAAAGCTATTCATAAGGTATCATAATCGACTACAGAGATTGGTTCTTACAAAACACAATACGGCCGAACGACAAAAACAAAGAAGTTTTCAGCAAAAATTCGGTATCTTATAAAATAACAGGGATATCAAAATTTGAGACACAGGTTTTTTCCCATTAAGTAAGGACTAAAAAATCTACATCAAAAAAATATTTAAAAAATTTTTGTGGAATCTCGGTAGTTATAAAATTTGAGAAAAAAGACGACTTTCTTTCATACCCTAAAGATAGTAATGTACTTCAAAGTAAAAAAATCGGGTAACACTATCGTTTTCTCAATTAAATTATCTGTGAAATCCTGAAACCCGCACGTGGATATCTTTTCTATTTTTCAAAATAACTAAGGATTAAAAAAATCTACATCAAAAAAATATTTAAAAAATTTTGTGGAATCTCGGTAGTTATAAAATTTGAGAAAAAAAAGACAACTTTCTTTCATACCCTATAGATAGTCATGTCCTTCAAAGTAAAAAAATCGCCTAACACTATCGTTTTCTCAATTAAATTATCTCTGAAATCCTGAAAACCGCATGTTGATATCTTTTCTATGTTTCAAAATATTTGACTTTAAATTCAACCTAAAAATTCGCTTGTTACATTTCAATTGGCCAGCAGTTTATAATATAGAAAAGAGTAAGTTAAACTTGTAAATTAAATAGTTAAATGTCGATAGAGCATTTAGCAAAAAAAAATACCATCCAACACTGTTTGTACTTATGGCAAATTGGAGCCAGTTCTAAAAGAAAAAATATAAAATGGTTCAACCATCACCAATACTTCACTGCTCCAGAAGGATCTAATATGCTTCTAATTCCTAAAAGATAATTTTCTACGAAATATGACCCAGTCTTTCATTTTCTTGCTGAGGTTCAATGGGATAACAAAGCCGAAACATTACTGGCAAATACCTGAAAGTGAAAGGAAATAATTGATTGGATTCTAACTAAACCTAAATTAGCAGATGTGGGAGTCGATAGCTCTATAGAGCTCAAGTTATTTATGTTTGTTACAGCAGTTGTTCTTTAATTAAATGGCTTGATAAAGAGAGTCTAATGAATAATAAATAACATCACACATCCCGAATCTATTAAAACTACAAAGGATCGGTATTTCGGCAAGGCCTAATGTCTGTTGTAAATATTTGGTGCCATTCGTTAAAAGTCTTTATGGTAAACCGAAAAACATTTTGTTTGGTAGCTGGGTCAAGGAAACGCAATCGCCCTATTGGGATTTTTTGCCTTTTAATATTTAAACACAGTTCGTGGAATTTTGTTTTTATTTCTTTTTTACTTTACAAGTTTTATTGGTATTGCCGACTTGGGAAAATCCTTGGAACGTACGCACCAAATAAAAGTGATTTTATGATATTTCGAAATGTTTTGCATAAACTACGTACAGAAAATTTATTGTGCAATTAGTTTGTTTTCATTATTAATTTACACATTCTTCTGAAAGATATTATTTAAGAACTAAGTAGAAATACAACCTCACTTCACTTATGAGAGTGAGACAATAAACTACTAGACACTGAGTTAAATTAACTGTACTCAATATACGACTGTAAGCAAAACAATTCCTACGAATTGAATTTATTAACACTGGAGAAACTTTTAGAACTTCAAATGTATTGGTTTAAATTTAACTCTTATTATTTAATACACGCCCGTATTTAGTATCCATTGTACAATTTGGTGTCAGAATTTCGCTTGGCTTTTATAATCAGGTTATTTGTACGTTTCTATTTAGCTATACGTATACAAAATACACAATACTTATTCAAACTTAACTCAGATATCACTATAATATACACCACATGTATTGTTCTGCATCCAATTTGAAAGGAAAAACAATTCTAACAATATCTATAGCGTACATGTACTCGTACAAGTTAGTAGAAAACTAAGTACCTACCACCTTTGAACAATTTCTCCATTGTACCAATAAATTTATTAACTGCTACGTATATTAAAGAAAATTGCGTAATTGCTCCCCAATGCATACATCTGGTATAGTTAGTAATTAATTAAACATCCAAAGTATTCAAGTTAATCTAGTGAAAAGTTTGTTTGCTCTTCAACTCGTGAAGGCTTCAGGGAATATGTAGTTTTGTTATACGACTACAAGCAGCTAGCACAGTATGCTGTAAACAGTTGTACCATGTACTGCGTTGATATCTACATTATTCGATATGTAAGGACTTTATGCTAACAGCATGTACATGTAGGAACCATTCACGTCAAATTATCGGTTAATTGTGGGAATTTTTCGTCCTTGGGGCTGAACTGTAGTATACAAGATGTATGGGGTGTTTCAGCATGAAAAATCCAGGCCATATTCTCGTAAACGGTATTTTTCTACGAAAATGCGGAATGACGTTTTTTCTGACAAGATAATTGAACTTGAAAGTAGGCTTTTGAAAAACTAGTACGGAAAATTAGTGTGGAAATTTTTTTCCGCACACATTTTTTAAACTTTCCGCACGCAAACAAAAACATAAAGAAGTACTTACATTTAGTTATAATTATAACATTTATTTAATATCTAACAACCGGAGGAGTGCACATTAGTTCATCGCTTTCGCTTTAGTTTTGAAACTCCATGTTTATATTCACGTAATTTGATCTCAAAACAAAATTATTTCGATGACAGGACACAATTTATAAACTGTCAACAGCTATGAGCTTTCAGTTCTATGACAACAAACTCATTTGATGTTTGTTTTAATTAGAAAAAGATTTACAAATAATTTT